>OX402541.1:7503018-8103018 GCA_948098885.1 Drepanosiphum platanoidis
TACTTTGGCGTGTTTAAAAAAATAAAATACTAGTTTAAACTCGCGTTTCACACACATTTATCGTAATAATTAGTTCGTAGTATATCGCGATTTACGGTTATCGGAATACTATTTCTGTCGAACGCGAAAAATATAATTTACGTTATTTTTATCGTCGTTCTCGAATTTTTCAGCCGCCGCCGCCGCCGCCGCCGCCGCATTGTGCGAGTGTCTCGCCCGTGTCTGTTTTATCCTTATCCGTCGCCGGCGAAAAAATATTTTCTAATAATTATCGAATGGTCGCGATTCGCTCGAACGCGCACGACAAAAGTCCGCCCGAGTAGACGTTTTAGTAAAACCTTTTGCTCCTGTTCTACCGTAAAGGCGCCGCCGTCGTCGCACCCGACACTCTTTTCTCTCTGAAAAACGTCTGCGCGCGCGTTTACACGACGCCAACACCCGTCGCGAACAGACATTTCTACCACGTCTTCCTTCCGTTGTGAATTCGTCGCCCGTACAATAAACGCGATTCGCTCGAAAACCATATCCGAAAACGTAAATACGTTTAAGAAATAAACTATCGTACGAGGCGACGACGAGACGGCGGCGTTTAGGGCTATATTATTCCGACGACGACGTAAATCATTCATAACGGTTCATTATTTTATCGCGTCGTCCGTTTTCGATCTCGTTCAATTATTCACGATGCATAAAATCAAATAATACACTCTCGCCAAACTTTAGATATTCCCTTACCCTTCCCGACCAGACGGTGTCTCTCTGACTTTGTCTCCTCGGAGTTCGTCCTGTTCTTCTCCTTTATTACGGCATACGATTCCTTCTCGTCATACTACTCTAGAGACCACGCCCTCCATTTTCGTCACGTCCACCTCTTGTCTTAGAACGCCGCGCGATCACGACGATTCCGTTCGATTTGCTCGATTATTAATTGTTCGTACAATTTTTCTCTGCCGTAAATTCTTTGTTAAAAAAGATTTAAAACGAATGAAAAGTGGCGAGAAACCACACACGGCAACGCGTGTATAATATTATATACTTGACGAAAGACAAAGGACGTGGACGTGACCGGGGGGCGGACGCGACGTCGTCGGTCGGACATTTTGAAACCACACGTCAACGAACGACGAGAACGCGGTTCTATGCCAGATGTATATGTGATTGTTTGGAAAATATTATTTCATAATATTATACACTTGGATTATTTAAAAAAAGTCCACCTCACAAAGTATTTGTTGCGCTTGAAATCGAACGAAATAAAATCCTCACATATTATAGCACCTATATAGACGTCGTCATTACACGTCAACGACGTGAAAATGAACTGATTTTAATAAACGATAATCGATATCGTTAAAACGTTTTTCGGAGTATCGGTTTTTATTAAGAAAATCGGAGTTGCGCCGAAACGATTTCTCAAGTGGTATTATAAGAGAACGGCAGTTGGACGACGACGTCTTATGTATTATAATATTAAAGACCGGATTTTTGTGCAGCTAAAATCTAAAAAATGTGCAATTAAAATGTTAAAATGTGTAAAAACGTGCAAAAACAAAATTTTCATTATAGGTACTTGTAATTTTAATTCTAATAAGTAATAAACTAATAAGTAATAACTGACTTTACAATATTTGATTAAAATTTATAATCGTGTACATTTCCAAGTTTTTTTCTTTAAAATTATGTCTTCTGTCACTTAATATGTGTTTTAACTGATAAAAATAATACAAAAATACAAAAATATTTGTACAAAAGTACATTTTTATAAAAAAAAACCCAAAAACGTGCAATTTTGTGCAACGTAAAACTTTCTTTAAATTAATCTACATCTCTTGATTTTGATTTGTAGCTTTTTTCTATTGAATTTAGAACACGCCATAAAAAGATGCAATTGCACGGGAATCCGGTCTTTAATTATAATATTATGTTTTCGAACTGCAATTTTGAAAACGAATCGTCGTCGTGACTCTACCCGCCTCGAGGTCGACCGTTGAATGGGACGCTGCACGCGACGACGAGAGAAACAATCTAAAGCGTTTAAAACACGAGCTCGTCGAATGCCACCCGCAACTATATCGTATATTTATTTATTTATAAGTTTTTCAAGTAGACACGTGTGATTGTTTATATTTTACACGACACACGCGCGTACCGATCGATCGCGATACACTACACCTGTTGGGGGTTTTCTTCAAAACGTTTTCATATTTTTTACGTACTTGTATCGAATTTTCGAGTGTGAAAATACTTCGATTTGTTTTCCACGGCGTTTTTAATCTACGTACATTGTATTATTATTTATACTCGTCGAGTGCGCCCGCTCTGCGCAGCATTATTATACATAATTATCATCATCTCCGTTTCGTTTTCGTCGTATTGCGCGTCGCACATCGATGTCATAACAATGCAAACGTTTTTTTTTTTTTTTTCTCATAATCGCCGAGACTTAATATCATAATAGAATGTCATTCGGGAAAAGAATAATAAAAAAATAAATATCATCGTCTAATCGATCCGAACCGGGTTTATTATTATAAACGTATAATCGTTCGCGTTTCTAAACGGTCGATGTTTTGTTTTTTTCTCGTCATATTTACAAATACATATATTATTCGTACATTAACGTTACATAACCGCATATTGTTTTTGTTTACGAATCGATAAAATAAAGCCGACAAACTCGTCGTCGTCGCAAGAGCGTAATCTAATCCGTTCGATTGCCAAACGTTTGTTGTTTTTTTCCGACGACGCCGGGGATGCGATTTCGGCGTTCGAAACTTGATTTTTAGGCACGGCCGGCCGTTAGAAACGTTCGATAGTGTTTATTACAGTCGTCATTAGGCAAAGATCGGCACTATATTACTGAGTTACAAATGAAAAAAAAAACGCGTCTTCATTTTATAAACATCGCGATGTGGCTCGTTAGCTTTATAAATTCCAAAGTTAAGGTTAGTTATTACTAGGGCCCGGATTTCAATGCAAAGTGCATATTTTTTTGGTTGATCATACACAATGCTTTCTAAGTACATAATTCGTTTCATGTAACGAGGGTTTGAAAGCTACAAATTTTATTTTGCATTTTTTTGCATATTTCGACGTTTTTTCATTTTTAGAGCATTTTTAGCATTATTGGGTCATTTTGTTGGTTTTTAATGCATATTTATTCAATATAGATATAAAACTTGGACTATTCAAAAAATTATCTTAAGATAAATTATTTTCTTGATATTTAAGAAGGTTGGTTTATCGGGTTTTATTTAGTCAATATTTCAAATTTTCAGTTTTTTTTTAATAAAATAATTATGTAAAAATAATTATTATGTCTCATTTATAAATTATAATTTGTATAAAAAAATATTTGGCATTTTTAAGGTCATTTTTGTGGTAAATTGTATTTTTTAAGGGCATTTTTAAGATCATTTTTGTGGTAAAATGCATTTTTTAAAGGCATTTTTGGCAATTTTTTAGAGCATATCTGTATGGTTTTAAGTGCATTTAAATCCGGGCCCTAGTTATTACGATACGAGTCGAGATTGTGTTTTCCGTTTTGCACTCGGGAAAACGTCGGGAAAATGTCGTCGTATCGATGAATTATAACGTTATTCTTTTGCTCGTTCTCGTTTGCGATTATTATTTCGACCGCGACGCTTATATAATAATGTATAACAACAGCGACGACGCGCGCGTTATAAACAAAAGTGTCGACTTTCTCGTGGCTATCGATTACTTTCCGCGCGAGCACGTTTTGAAACGTGTCCAATTTCTTCACGCGATGGCCTCGAGAAACTTTTTTTATTTTCGTTTCGTGGCTACACGTACGTATAATAGACGCGACGCGTCGCGGAAGGGGTAGGGCAAACTCTAGATGAAAACCGCGCGAAAACTTACGTTTAATTATTACAATAAACGCCGCGCGTTCGACTCGATTTCGACCGATCCTCCGTCGTCGTAATATATCGATTACAATATTGTATATCGTTTACTTTTAAAACCGAACCGGCGAGCGAAAAAACGATGGAAATCGAAAATCCTTTTGTATTAAACTAAACTATTACGTATCTTCGCTACCGCGCGTGTGTAAACCACCGATCGTCCGACGATTATTTCAAACAGTACGCTAAAGAGAAAGAAAAAATCGCATCGACTCTCCCGCGATCGATAACAATAATTATTATTATCGACAACCTTTTTCTGCTCGATCGATGTGTTTACAATATAAGAAAGTCTCGTTGCGATTTAAACGACATTTTATCGTCCTGTAGATTTTATAGAGACTATTCGGCCGAGTTAGAGAACACGAGTTTTTTTATCAACTCGTTAGTAAAATATTATTATTATTATTATTATCGATCGACAAATAGGCGACGGTTGTTGCATTGCGAGCGATGACGTTACTTGATTTCGAAAAAAGTTATCGCTTTCTAACGCGCTTTCTTTTCTCTGCTTACGTTACCGATCGGGAAAAGGTTCCGTTTTTCGACTACACCAAACGTCGTACATTAATCGAAAGACTTACCGAGCGTCGTCGGAGAGTATATTTAGGATACGTTCGCGGAAACGATCGAATACTTTGAATGATATTCGGACGTGGCGCGACGGAGAAGAAAAGCTAAAAACGCGATGGTCGTCGTCGAAAAACCGCCGCGCGCGAAACTACGCGACGACTCGCGAACATGGTGGTCGCGTGTAGGAATGACGCGCGCGCGCGCGAGACGGCGAAATAAATCGAATTCCGATCTAACCGTCGTCGTCGGAGCAATTATCGAGGAAAACCGCGTGGTTATCGCCGCGGCCGAAATCGTTGGTCTGTGCGAGAAGACGACGACGCGCGGAGAGATTAAAAAGCGCGTTCGCGCCGTGACATTTGGACTTGATTTTTCTCCCGCGAGAAATTCCCACCGCGGGCGTCGTCAGCACCATACGGTGGCGCTTCCCCGCGGGGATTCGTATAATAACGACATTATAACGTCGAGAAACGGTAAAACGTCTTGTTTTTTTTTTTCATCGATACAAATTACTACTACGAGCAGTGCCCCGGGCCCCCCACAATACAAGTACGTTGTGTACTAATTATTCGAATTCGTGTTGATGAGTTTCATCGTTTTAAATATTTGAAAAATCAATTTTAGTTTATATTTTTCGGGAGTAAAACTAGTGACTTTTAGCGAAGGAGATTATATTATATTTTAGCGAGTACAGGTAAATGATTCAAATACCAATAACAATATTGGTGCAGTTTGCCGATAAACGTATCGTAAAAACATAAATCGTAACGTTTCGACGATATCTCCATATGTTATAAATAGAGCGCGGATTTCTATGCCATTGCATATTTGTTTCCTTTTAATATTTTTGGATTTTTGTCAGTATTCTCTACGAATCATCATAATTTGAAGCAAATGGTGAAATTTTTTTTTGCATATTTCTGCATATTTCAATGTTATTGCATAATTTTGCATATTTAGGCAAAATTCAAAACGTATTGCATATTTATTGCATATTGAAGCAAAAATTTAAAAAAATTTATAAAATAATATTTTGTCAAGTAGAAAAATAGAGAAATCAAAGAAAAAATTAATTCTATTCCTGGGCCAAAAGGTGCAACACTTACTACAAAATTAAATGAGCTTTCCAATAAAAATAAAGGTCTAGAAATTCTACGAAAAATAAATGCAGTACTATCAGGCGAAAACGTTCAGCTCGAAGATGTTTATCAAGACCCGAAAATAATAAGTTGCTTCAAATATGCCCCAAAAACTTCGGTTGACGTCGAACGTTCGTTTTCAGTATTTGAAAATATGTTAACTGATAAACGTCATAGCTTCACTCAAGAAAAACTTGAAATGCATATGATCATTCATTTTAATAGTAAATAAAATTAAAAAAATTTAAAGAGAAATTTATATAAGTATTTAATATTTTAGTATTTAAGTAATTAATTGTTATAAGAATTTTAATTTGTAAAATTTTAAATAAATAAAAAAAATGAATTTCATGATTTTTACTGCATATTTTTGCATATTTTCATGATTTTTACTGCATATTTTTTGCATATTTTCATGATTTTTACTGCATATTATATGGCATATTTTGATACTTTTTTCGACGATATCTCCATATGTTATAAATATAAGTTTGTACTCACATTGTTTGTCCTAAAGGTCTTCGATGAAGGTCCTCTACAAATATTTAATAATTTCTAAGGATAAAGTGTTTTCAAACAGTGGCGTTACGTTAATTTTTTTAACGATGTAAAATGATATTTTCATTGTAAATATAAAATATACATAAAAAACAATATATATTATACGTATAGAAATTAAAATTAATAAAATAACTTATTTAAAATATTAACTTGCGATTATGAATCGACTCGTCCCAGCCCAGAAAAAAATACCCCCCGGCGAGAGGGGAAGAAACAGAGGCTTTTTTCGGTCACCGAATTTTGAAACGAAATCGTGACACCGCGCGCGCGAGTTACGCCGATACGATTTTATCGACGGGTATTACAACATTTCGGGCGTATACGATTCGCTTTATCGCGGAAACGATTAAATAATGTCAAATCTAAACGGTCGATTATAATACACACACACACACATGTATATATGTGTGAATTGCGCGAGAAAAATGACACAGTCCGCGACGGAGAGCAACACCGCAGTCGCGCACGCAATAGGAGTGTGTGGTTCGATCGTCAGTTCGGTGCGCGCGCGATGTACGCAAACGTATTCGATCGTACAGTTGTCAGACTCGCGTGTATCGGCGTGTAAAATATCATGCATGGCACGTTCGTTCGGGAATAGCCGGTTGGAAAAATGTAATCGTCCGGTCCGGTGATGGTTTAAAACGACGCGTTTCTACTGGTATTTATTTTTTATTTTTTTTTTTCGTGTCTCTCGTACCGTCGGATGATTAAACGCGCCCGCGACGACAAAAAGGTTAGATAAATATGTACGTTATAATATACCTAAGCATATAGTAGTGTATAAGATATAAGATAATATCGTGCTCGAGCGAGACTCGAACACGACGACAAACGATTGGGTCGAAAAACACGTAAGAATTCGGTCTGTCGCTGCCCCGTCGAAAACGACGCGTTTTCCAACATTTCGCGTACGCAAAAATTCGATTTATCAAACGAATTTCGGTTTCGGGGCGTAAGTTTGATAATTTTAGAAGGCGTTTCTTATTTATTATTCTTATTAATAATTCCGTATTAAACAGAAAATTACGATTCGACTATATTTTATTTACATTTCGCTCGGAATATGACGTGTCTTCCGAGACCAATGACCGTTGCGGTATCGTCCGAGGTTTTAAATCTCTCGCGTGCGGTTGTTTTTTTTAGTTTTAAACGGTCGTTTACGGACGAAAACGAAATCTCTCGGAACGTGTGCCGCCAGTGCACGCCGAAAAAGGCGAAACCCGCACGCGTTTTTTGTTTTCCAACACGAAATAATTATTATTGCGACGGAAATAACATATATTATAATACGTTTGACATACGACATTGAAACCGTCGAGCGTGTTTAATAATTATTGCAGAGCACAGATAACGACGACGGCTCTGATAATCGATAGAAAATGTTATAATGGTTATTGAATAATAACCGTATCACGGGACCGTATTATTCAAATGTGCGTTCCGATGCCCTTTCGACACCGCGCCACGGCCATATCGCCAACAACAATTTTTCGAGATGCATAAAAAAAAAAAAACCGCACCGTTTAAAACATATAATGTACGTATATTGAGAGAGAGAGAGAGAGCGAAACGCGAGTAGTTTCGTCGTGCCGGACGTTTGCCGGATCCGTCCGCGCGGTTTACGACGATATTGCTATGCGGAGGATAAACGCGCTGATGGGGAGGATACTTTCGCCGGGTAGTAATAGTATCGGGGACAGTTGTTGTTGTGTTCGATTAAAGCGTTCGAACGAACCGCGTCGCGAGAGAGAGGCGAGTGTGTCAAAGTCATACCGAATAAGGGCGCGCCGTTTTATTTTCGACGGGGGAAAAAATCCGCAGGGAAACGTAGTTGCTGTTTTCGTTGTCGTCGAAGGAATCGCGCGTCCTTCGACTGCGATAAAACGTGGGGGGGGGCAGGAACTACACGGGGATTACGTCTATCGAGCGAACAATTATTGTTATATTCGACAGTTATTATTTTATTCGCCCGCCGGATAAAACCGTCGTTCAGACCATATTATTTATTCCCCAAACCAACAACGTATACAAGTTAATTTTAAGCGTCGAAAAATCATAAAACGACCGAGAAACGTCATGATCAAGAATAATATCGTCGCCCTCATGCCAAAAGTGACCATGTGCAAAAAGTGACCAAGTGAAAAAAATGTTTAAGATGTCTTATTTTGGTCCTATGAAAATACGTAAAAAGTTTCCAAGTGATATCTTTATTAGTTTAGGAACCACCGAATACTTAATTTTGACCAACCAACATTTCAATATAATTCTTACGTTTAAAAATTGACTAAGTCACTTGGTCATTTCTTAATAAGGTCATTATTATATTTCATAGTTTAAAAATAATAATTTATGATGTTTTCAAATAAAATGAACAAGTTTGTTGTTTGAATAATGTTTTTGTATAAAAATGATTGTAATATTAATGCATTACCCATATAAAACATAATACAAAAATAATGACCAAGTGAATTATACTTATGACTTAGTCACTTTTTAAATGACCAAGAAAAACCGTTTTCACTTGGTCACTTTTTACCATAAAATTTATTTAGTAATTCATAATTTAGTAATCATAGTAATAAATATTGAGTAAAACTAGTATACTGTAGTGTAAAGTATACTATTGCGGTTTCATTGGTACCAAGTTTATAAACATCAGTTAAATTCTCGATTTTTAAAGAAGTGCTCAACTTTTAAACTGACATTACTCAAAACTTTAAAAAACCAGTTGGTCACTTTTGGCACGAGGGCGACGATATGATCGTTAAAGTATGTAAATTTTAAACGCGTGTATTTATTTCAAAAAAATGCATTATTAATTTATAGTTAAGTTAGCTGTGTACTTGAGAGCTTAGAACGATGCAAAAATTGGCTATCGATGAGTATTTGTTTTCTATTCTGTCTTTCGCGTTATTCACAGCACAGGGCACCGCGGGAAAAAAAGTCCGGGGCCGGCCGGTTTAAGTCGTCGTCGAAAGAGGCGTTTCATTTCGATCGTTTTCGAAAACGATCCAAACGTTTCGGATGCCCGCGCCAAACTGCGACTTTGTGTTTTCAAAATTGCGTAAACGCGTCTTTCGGTTTGGCGCGCCGAGAGCTCTTATAAACCCGCCGCCGCCGAGCGTCGGGAGACGTTAGGCGTTTTCGGTACGCCTAATGATCGCCGTAAACGCCGAGATAAAACGTCCGAGTCGGGTTGCGTCAGGTCAGTAGTGTTATTAGAGTAAGCGACGAGCTGTGATAATAATATGGTCGTCGGCGAGCTCGAACGTACCTACTTCTACGAGTATTTAATATTATTATAATAGAACGCGTTTTATTCGTATACTTATCGATGTTAAAAACCGCTGAGAAGTAAAAATCGACAATTTTATTATGGAGCTCAAAATCGGCGTTGGACATAATAACTACATTTAAAACGACCATAACGATTATCGTGTAGGTATTTTATAACTAATTTTTAACTAAGTTTTAATTTGTTTCGTTTAAAATACTAATTATTTCTATACTATTTGTACTTTTCACTGTGAATAAAATCAATAATTTATACACCCGCCGTATTTCCGAAAATCATTACGTTTCGTCACATTACCTTGATTAACGAGTATGTACGTACCGTGAAAAGTCGTCGACAATATTCCCCGTCGCGAAACACGTCTCAAGTCCAACAATTTCCACGTACAGATGCAATCGTAACTGAAATATTAATCAAATACTTTGAATGAATGTAAATATGTATCAAAAAAATAAATACTTTTTCGAAAAACGTGCAGTCGAATTTAAATTTAAATTAGATTTCGTTATTAATTTAAAAAAAAAGAGTTTTTTTTGGCTCGAGGTGACTTATTTTAGTAAAACTTATGGTCGAAATTATAGAATTGAAAATCGTCGGTGACCGCGTGATAAAACGACAAAACGGAAAGAGTTTTACCTGCTCCAAGTGGTGATGATTGGCTTCTATCGCCGGAACGACCGTGTTTATAGATTCGTGGTGACGACTCGACTCGGAGGTGTTCACTGACGTTCTAGAAACAAACGAAATCGATCGGTTTAGTTGGTGTAAAACAAACGAATCGACGGATTAATTTCGGATACACCCATCGACACACGTCAATAATAATTGTTATGAGAACGGTCGATTTGACTTTCTAATCGTATGTAAAGAAGACACGTCCATATACTCGTATTATAATATGATGATTTAATATATTGAAAAATTAAACGCCAAACTCGACGATCGATTTCGTACATTTCGCATTTAAAACAATAAAATAACGAGACGAGAAACGAGACTTAACCGGCGGCGGCGGAACCACCCTCGTGGCCGACTCGCAGAGGGTCCAAGGACGACGATAGATAGGTACGAGATCGACTTCGGATCCGCAGCGACTTCGCGCCAATGTCTATTTATTGTATTTTATATTTATTCGGGCTTACGAGTAGTCTACGATTGAGTTGTGCGTTTATTTTTTTATTAAATAACATCCTGCGGACGTCGTCGTGACTGGTGGAAACCGAGAGAGCGATGTCTGGAAAAAAACGTCTACAAAACTCCTGTCGGGGGTCTATAGAGTCGCGGGGGGGGGGGGGATTTGTCGATTTCGAGTTTACAGTTCACGTCAAACCGTGACGATAAATACGAAATCGTATTATACTCACTCATCTACTCTTATAATAGGCGTTGAATAATAATTTATTATTGTCCCCGTCAAGCGATTCGGCGCGTGTTATCTGTCGATACGTTTTTATCTCTCGATGACTTATCCGACGGCCGTGTGCATACAGAGATTGTTTTCTGTAAACGAAATTAAACGAATTACATGGCAAACATATACATATCGAAGAGACGATAATTTTCGCGTACGACTTTATTCGAAGCGAAAAACAATAACAATAGTAACATCACGTACGTAATCGACGAGATAATGTGAATTAAAAAAAAAAAAAGTCTCGATATTTGCTCAGACTCCTCTCTGCTTGACAACACTGCCGCGCGACGACGTCTATCTCGTATTCCAATCGATCGCGTTGCCATTTTTATTGTCGATAAATATAATATGATAATAATTTTCCCCTAAATGTTATCGTAAACACGTCGTCTTATTAGCAGTTATTTCAATTACCGTTCCGCGGAAAATCGTCCTGAAACATATTATTATTATTATTATTTACAGAAAACCGTTTGTTTTTCGTTTCAGGAAGTTCGCAAATCAACTACTTGACGATGACGACCGAAGACGGAATAATAAAAGGGTGAGTAGTCGATTATCGGGTGCGATTATCGATTATATAATAACTACAGTCCGGATTTGTATGCATTTACATATTTGTAAAGAGTGTATGCACTTCGATGGGAGTAAGAAATGTGGACGATTTGTGTCACAGATAATGCATAGAAAAAAGTTTGTTTTGCATATAAATGCATATTTTAGAGATGACTGCATATTTGAAAAATTTTGCATATTCAAGCATATTTTGTACAAAAGTTTATCAAGCCAATTATTTTGTTTCAATTTCATCGTAGAAATTATTATAGTTCATTACGCGTATTGTTGGGAAATAAAATATGTTGTTCTCCGTATGTTATATTTTTGGACAGTTTATGTTAGAATTATATCTCGTTTATCGCAAGTCGCAACACGATCAATCGGCAACAATGCTGACTGGTTTTATCATTAGTTTTATATTTTGTAAACTATATTTTGTTTTATTTGTCGAATATATTTTTAAATATTTAGTAGTTCTTTAATAAAATATGTTTAAAGTCGATGTCTATGGTTAAAAATTTAAGTTTTTCAACAATGTTGAATTATTATTTACGGAAGAAATTAAAAAAAAAAAAATAAGAGCATATTATCGAGTGCATACAAATCCGGACTCTAAAATATTAATAACATATAATCCGTTTTCGTCGGAGCCAAATACCTCTGGCACGAGAATCCTAGACAACAAACAACGCGCTTATTTCGAAACGACGAAATTCACGCGCGCTCCTAATATCTATATACGTAATACATAATAATATCATCACCGCGCGCGCGTGCGCGATGTACAGCCGTTCGAGACGTCTTATTTATCGTCGTTAAAGTCTTTATACTACGATAAAACGAGGATTCGCCGGCGTCTCGGGAACTTTTCACGGCGCGATGGACGACGACGACGCCGCCGCCGCCGCCGCCACACCAGAGTAAAAGTCTGAATTAATTTCATTTCGTTTCATTTATATTAGGTATACGCGCGATTTTGACTTTGGGCGTTATTATTACGATTTGTCGTGTCCGTATGTATCAGAAATATCAACTGTGGCCTGTGCATCATAAAATAAATCACCCAAGTGTATTATTCGATAAACTGGTTAATATTATTGAACGAGTAAAATATAATCGTCTCGTGCGTGGCGGCGCGACAACACTATTACGAAATAATTATAATACGTACTTACCCGAAGAGGAGAAAAACGAACGATAAGACCGGCCGGATTTCGCGATTCGTCGGCCGCTCGATTAGGCCGGGCGCACATTGAGACGCAGGCGACGCAGCGCAGCGTAGGGCAGTGCAGCGGTAGTTTTCTGTAATCTATTAGTTAGAACTTATTAGCGCATATTGGGAGGCAGGGCAGGGCAGAGCAGTGCTGTGTCTATGTTGGCCTACGTCACGTAGTGCTCGCGACACAGATTACTGCACACGTGCCAGTTTTTCTTCAGGATCAATCGGCTTTCGAGCATTACATCCAAATGAATAAATTGTATCTCGTATTCAATTAAGAACTTCATTAAATTGATTTCGGTCCAAGCGAAAGTAGTTTAAAAATTGTTTGTCAGAAAATTCCGATGACAAATTGAACTCACTGTGACTTTGTCTTTTTTTCATAAAATTACTTTTCCACGTTTTTTTTTCTTTACTTAACGAATACAACAAAATAAGTTCATCAAATTCGTCATCGGAATCTGATTCAGAACTTAAATTTATTAAATTTTCGGCCATCATACTATCGCTCATGCTGGTAACGGTGAACAACAACGGTCACAATGAACGGTGAAACGTCAGAACTGCGTAGTAATATGCGCTCACTTAGGTAGCGCAGTTTTTCCTGCGCTGCGCTGCGTCGCCTGCGTCTCAATGTGCGCCCGGCCTTATCACACGTCCGGCGGACGTCGACGGGCAGCTTTCTCTCCTAGTGTTCGAGAGTCGGTGCTCCGTGGCGGCTCGTGAAAGTCTCCGAAAGTCTCGAGGAGTCTCTAAAACAAACGAAAACCGTATTCGATCGGTGGCGTAGCCAAACTTTGCGACTTTCGCGCTCTCCGTACGGAAAAATCGTTCTAGGAACGCGTTCAACTTTGAAATATTTACTCGAAACACGTCGTCGTCTCGCTCGCATAACGATATAATATTTTACGTCGGTCTAACGAGACTCTTTCTGGCCGCATTTTCTATATGGCATACTCTACGCACAAGTCTTAACGCGATCATTTCCGGCCGAGGGGTGTTTTTTTTCAAAAAATACGGATTTGATCGTACGGAATCTCGTTCGTTTCTCCGAAATCACGATAAATATAAGAGCTACGCTCGACTATAACTCATTTGTTCGCCCGTTTATCAATAGGGGCCCCCTTGCACAAATAAATGGCCCCCCCCCCCCATTCGTCTACTAAATGTTTATCGCGCGATAGTCGTTTCATAAAATATCATTGCGATTAGTGTCTGAATTAGTCTCTGATAAAAGCCAACATTTAATTGTTTTTATTTACGTTTCCGTTTTGTTTTTTATAAGTAAAAAAGTATAACGAAAAATTCACGGTTTCACGATGACCGACGATTACGTTTGAAAATACTAATATTATAATATTTATAACAACTCCGATGTATTTACTCACTGTTTTGTTCAGATCGGAGGCGACTAACTTTTTTATTAATTATTTTTATCGTAATATTGTCGGTCGGGGGGGGGGGGGGAACGCTCGAATAAAATACGATTTCGGTGAAACGAGAGGTTTTTTCAACACCGATGGAAATAAAGAAAATATAAAAAATTGTATTATTGTTTTTAAGAACCGTAGCAAAAAAAAAAAACAAAATCAATATCGTCGTCTCGTTATCGTTTACCAATAAAACAGTTGGACCGTTTTTGTTTATTTATTTTTTTAACTGAACGAAATGCGTCCGTAAACTAAACGGGAAGAAAATTTCCCATCGAAAGGAGAAGAAAAAACAAAACAGACACTGTGTCACGCGGAAAATACACGTTCGACGTTTCAAAGTTTTCTATTCCGACGACAATAACTGTTCTAGAGAAACTTGCGCGCTATGAATAAAACATTTATTGTATATAAATCGTTTTCTAAACTGATTATTTCAGTCGGAAATAATAATAATAATAATCGGATAGAAAAAGAAAGAAAATCAAACCGTATAAACGTAAAACTTTATTCCGACTTTTGATAAAAAAAAGAAAGAAAAAAAGGAAAATAAATTAAATCGTATATTTACGGACGTTTTTTTTCTCTCGCTCTTTTAAGAAAATAATATTATGATATTAATTTTCACGCTCGTCCGAAATATAATTATTACATAATTATTAATCGAACGAAACGGACGCGATTTCAATAACACGATAATAATGCTATATAAACCAATAGGTCAGTCGTAGTACCTTTGAAGTATGAAATATAATCGCGGACTCTAAAAAAATTTTAATTAATATAATTGTTATTTAAATTGTTCTTTTAACGATAATTATTACTATAATATTACGAATTGATTACAAATTTATTTTCGGATTATTTTGACATAAAAACTCCGCGGTTAAGAAAACCTACGCTACAAAAAAAACGTAGGCGATATCGCGAGAGAACGAAATAAATTCGGATATAATCGAAATAACGTTCCTCGCGCCAACGCGCCCCCAAACGAAGTCTTGGATCCAAGTATTTGGTTGTCGGGGGAAAAGAGAGCGTAATAAGTCGAAATATTATCATTCGGGGCTTGAAAAATCCGTTCTCTAAAACTATCGACTAAATACGTCGACCGAAAATAATAAAACGGCGTAAAACGAGACGGGTCTAAGCCTCCCAGAGATAGTTACGCGGTGAAAACGTCGTTTTACGCCTTTATTACCCCGAAAATTAGCTTTTTTCTACGGAAAATATTGACTTTTAAGCCCTCGACGAAAAAAACAACGATATCGTCCGATATTCGAAATCGAAAACCGACAAATGATTTCGTCTCAAAAAGGTCAACACATATATAATTCGCTCACTCCCTCCTTTCAACAACGTCATATTGTCTCAAAAGCTCGATTTTTCAGGAGAAGGATTTTAAAGTTAGAGAGAGTATGGAATAAAATAACGACACACTAAATGTCCTCTAACGGCTTAATATTGTCTAGCTAACCAATCTGTATCCTTATTATCTGTATTATATGATTACTGTATTTCAAAAGGGCCCAGCCCGTAGAATAAATAAATATTGAGATATAGACGAGGAAATATAATATTATACTCTTTAAGGACGTTCTGAAAATAGGCACGACTCGATAACCGATTTTTGAGATGTGACTTTGTTGAAAGGAGTGAGAAACGACGACCGTTTCAAATAAATATAAATCACTTGAAAATACTCGAAAATCGGGAAAAAATACTCACCACCAACCCCTCGGCGCCTGTGGGAATAACGCGAGCGCCTTTGCGCGTGATTTCAGCGGCCGGCCCAGGTCGTGGACCTGCAGGATCCACCCGGCGTTCGACATGTTCACGGCGGTCGTGTGCGTGACGATGACGTGCCTCGCGCTGTTCGCCTTCTTCGACATGTCCACCGGCTCGGACCTGTACGCGGTCGTCGTGCTCGTCACGTTGTCGTGGGCGTGCGGCAAGGTGGCCGGCATGATGTACTTGCCGCCGCTCATGGGCATGCTGCTGGCCGGCCTGGTCCTGCGAAACACCGGCCACTACAGCGTGGTGGACAACAGCTTTCAGCCGCACATCATCAACCTCAGGTACGACGAAAACACATCCCCTAGAAATCATCGTTTATTATTATTATTATTATTATAGTAGGGGAGCGTTTTTTTTTCAGACACGATTTTTTAGTATGAAAATTCGATTTCGCACATATTCTCCGACGTTTTCGAGTCTCATTTCAATCGATTTTAACCCTCTCAGTCCCGAATTAAGTTCCGATGGAAAAAAAATTAAAATATATAATATATTCTCTCGTAATAAGACCATAACGAAACTGAGGGTTTTTTTGTAGCTCTGAGAAGAAAAAGTTATATGAAAAAAAAAATAATGTCGTCACGAATTAACATTATCGCTTTATATGCGTCCGTAATGATTTCTTATCGTTTTTAACGTAATCTACACACGTTTTTACGTATAAATCAATGTATTTTACATTGGCAAAACGATATGAATTTAATTTTAAAACAACGACGACGACGTTTAGTTTATTATGCCAT
Organism: Drepanosiphum platanoidis; assembly: GCA_948098885.1. Lineage (NCBI taxonomy): Eukaryota > Metazoa > Arthropoda > Insecta > Hemiptera > Aphididae > Drepanosiphum > Drepanosiphum platanoidis. The sequence goes on from OX402541.1 coordinate 7,519,677, forward strand.
TGAAATAGCACTGGAGACTGAGATATCAGTCGAATTTTTACGATTTCGATTGCAAAAAGGTTTTTAAGTGCGCTTAAATTCACAATACGTATTTTCCGTCACGAAATCGAAAACTCAACTGCCAACACCACCCCAATCGCTATACTTTTTATAATATTTTTTAATAAAACATTTACTCGCCGCCGCCTCCTCTGGTTTTTTTCTCCTTCGCCCCACCCTTACTCATCTACCGTCGTGTTGCAGGGAAGTCGCGTTGGCCGTGCTGCTGGTCGCTTCCGGCCTCAGCCTGGACGCCGAGATGTTGCGCAAGCTCAGCTTCGTCGTGGTCCAGCTGGCCATACTGCCGTGCATCACCGAAACCGTGGCCGCGGCCGTGGTCACTCACTACCTGTTCGGACTGCCGTGGATCTGGGGAATCCTGCTCGGGTAAACGAATTTGAACGCGTCCGTCGTAGAAAGTCGAAAGTCTTATTGTGTTTGCATCGCTCGATCGACTGAATCGTATAGACCAGTGATTCCCGACGTGGACTTTTTTGGTTTTGAGGGGGGCGTTTTACTTAAAGGGGCGCTAAAGGGGGGGGCGATTCTACCGTGGCTTTCATGTTTAAACGCATAGGAAACTGCGTACAATCAAAAATAATAATATACAGAAACAGAACTACGCAGGTATTCATACAAACTACAATATCATTAAATAACAGCCAAAAGGTTTTCAATCAAACGGCTGATTATATATTGTTATAAAATTAAACTATAGTTTGTTTTTAATCTGTGCGGTGTGAGATTTTCGAAAATCTAAAAGGGGCGTCGAGTGAAAAAAAGGTCGGCGGGAATCACCGGGTTTAGACCGCGATCTTTGTAAACACTCGGGACTTTATTGACGTCCTGAAAAACATACGAAATTAATAATAATCGATTTCTATTGGCGCGCGCGAGCATATTATACCCGCGAGTATACTCGTCGAAAAACGACGACGTCCTTTTCGACGACAGAACGCGAAAAATCTAACTCGCCCGTCCGGCCCACAGGTGCGTGCTGAGCCCGGTCAGTTCGGCGGTCATACTCCCGGCGCTGTTGGATTTCAAACACAGAAAACTGGGCGAGAGCAAGGGCATCATCACGCTGGTGATGGCCGCGTGCAGTTTCGACGACATCTATTGCATTTCCGCCTTCGGAGTGTGCCTCAGTATTATATTCTCCCGAGGTATGCGCGACGATAATATTATAAAATATGTGCAGTGTGTTTTCGACGAACTCGAACTCAACGGGGTAAATCTCGACCGCGGGCGGCTCCGTCCGATTTTAAATATCTAAAATAAAACATTATTAAATATGTAAAATTAAAAAATATTAATATAATATTATGTATAAAAGAATAGAAAAGTGCTGACCGGTTTGGAATAAAATTCATCGTTACGGGTAGAAAACTAGAAAAAGCTCGAGTTTGCTAAGATTATTTTGATATATTTAATATTATTAATGTTGTTATTATTTAAATATCGGTCGATAAAACATGTGTTTTGGGGATCAAGGGGGGCGGGGGCTAACGGGCTTAAGCCGTCCAAAAATAGATGGTAATATTATCGTGTTTGTTTATACAAGTGCAGTGTTTAACGCTGCGGGCTGCATATTATTGTTAATTTCATGAGAAAAATAGTGACGTTGTGCACAAGCGTGCTTTCAGATTTTCGTACACATTTAAGTATAAATACTACGTATAACCGTTGAAAGATATCATTTTATTTAGCCCCCAGTGTCGGGGATACGTTTTCCGTTATTGTCCGTTCGTCGTTTACTATAATAATATAATATACGATGTGATAATAATTATTCGATGATATCGTAATGCGATACGATAATAATAATTAAATATACGTCCATTATAGTGTATTATATTTAGAACCGAGATTGTCGCGGGCAAAAAAAAAAGAGAAAAGCGATCAATTACAATAATATAATAATGTAGGAATTAACGACGATAAACCCATAATGTTTTAATCGATATTATTAATATTATAATAATATACATGATATTATTATAACATAATATATTATAGTAGTGACGGTCATTAGATAATTGCTAAAGGGGTAAAAGAGGAGGCGGCGCAAACTAACCGAATTTTTTCCCTCCTCGTCGCTCGAATCCAAATCGCCCACGTCAACCTCGTGCCTCTGATTTGTCTTCACCGTGACGATCGCAATCCTTGAAATCCGTCGAAACAAAATCCTCGTCCTGTATATTGTATATGTAGACGCGCGCGAATATTTCCAACGAAACGCACTGTAAACGCGACGGATATGTGGTGCAAGTCATATTATAATAATATATAAACCTTCTTCTTCTTCTTCTTAACAGCTTAGCGGACCATGTAGGTCCATCGCTGCCACCAGCGGTCCATCTTCCATTTTTACGTTATCGTGGATCGTTTTTAGATCTTTTACTATTACATCCTTCCATCTTGTTCGGGGTCTTCCTACAGGTCTTCTCCCCACAATTCTTCCTCCTGTAACTCGTTTTATAGTTTTCCCCTCTGCCCTCCAAACATGTCCAGCCCATTCTATCCTCTTGCTTCTGCTATACGATAATATAAATATAATAATAATATATAAACCCCAAATCGGAGAAACAAAACGGTTCATTATGAAAAAAACTCAAAAATAAATTTCCCGATGAAATTGTTACCCGGAATCACGAGCGTCCGGCGGCGGTAGAAGTGTTTGAGAGTTATTACTTCACTTACAAAAAAATATGACTTACAACACTATGGCATTGACACTATGCGGTGAATAATATTGTTTTTCGGTTTTTTTTTTTTCTTTTTCGTTTCCGTCCAGGTAGTTGGGAGACGAACGCCATGCAAGGACCGTTGGAGGTGGCCATCGGCATCGGCGCCGGCATCGTTTGGGGCGCTGTGGTCGGATACATACCGCACAAGTGCGAGGTATTGTCATTATTTTTTACCGTCATTATTGTGGAAAGGATTTCCGGAAATAAGAGATTCTAACAAAACAAAGATCCAAAACAACAACAAACGTGTCCTTTCTTCCGCGCGACGTTACGAAATTATAAATATAAAGGAAAATCCACCGAAAACAAGTGGGCGTCGAGAAAATCAGGACGAAAAAAGGTCCGCCCGAGTACACTCGCGCTCGGAGAAAAGACGATTCGTCAAACTCGTCCTGACGGAATAGAGGCCAGGACCACCCGCGGTGTGCGTCACATTCGACGGAGTGAGCGCGCGAACGCCGACACGACAATAATTACACGTCTCTAATTTACACACCGTCAACATTTGTTTTACTCGCAATTATGTTCGCTATTTATTTTTTATACCTACCGAGAATCGTAAATAATTGCATTTCGATTGGGAATTTATTTAATTGATGCGTAATTCGATTCTGACAAAATGTACAATTGCAAAATTTATCGCTAATCGGTCGCGCTGAAAACGAATATGCGTAATACACGACGTACTATCGTAATCGGTCAGCGAGCGGTTCGCAACGACGACGTCTGTCGAATTCGTTTCACTTCGCCCCCCCCCCCTTTTGAGATTTTCAAATCTTCCGGTCACGCCTACACCTTGTCTTTTCGCGATTATGATTTCGCAACGTTTCGTTTTCCAAAACGACTACTGCCTGCCAAAAGCAAAAGAAAGTCCTCCGGACTCGGCTCGACCGACTTTCTAATAATTTTACGGCGTGCGCTCGTCGCATTTCGTTTTGCAGAAAAACCTGGACATCAAGCGGACGTACATACTGACGGTCAGCGGAGTGTTGCTCACGTTCGGCTCGAAACTGATCCAATACCCGGGCGCCGGTCCTCTGGCGATAATCACCGCGTCGTTCGTCGCGGCGATATTTTGGAAGAAAACCCATTCTTTTAACGTGAGTACCCCTACTGGAAAAAAAAAACCACAAATCAACGAGTCGTTATAACGACGAAAAAGAAAAAAAAAGAACACAATTAAAATACGTAAAAGGTAATAAGTACTACTTACGCGTCACACGCGAGTGTAGAAAAAATAAAATTGACGTCAATAATTATTATTATTGTACTTTATCGTATTCGGCGGATCGGTCGATTATTATTATTATTATTGCGGTATTATATCTGTTGTAAATTAGTTATCGCGTTGAACTAGAGAAAAAAAAAAAAAAAAAAAACTATGCACAATATTATAATGTAATTAGGTATCGAGTAATTTTCGGTTTTTAAACAATAGATTAATTTGAAAAGGTGTCGGGACTAAATGGTTTTTAAATACTAAATAATACGTACTCGATTAAATAATTATTATGGCTAATTGTACGATATAAATCGATTGTACAACAGCGTTCCGATTTAATAATACATTATCATATTATGTGTAGTTATTGACGTAACAAACGAGAATACACTTCGCCTAGAGCCCCGAACCTAATCCCTCCGAATAGCGAATACACCCACCCCTCCCATCGTCCGCTATTAAGAGGTCTTACCGGAAGTATGTAAATAAGAGGCGTTGAAATCATACGAACGTGGGAAATCGACTGCTCGGATCGACAAAACGACTCGCCCCGTCTCTCCGGGTTCTTTTAACAACCGTTCGAAACTGGAAGACACGATCCAAATAGATTTTCAACTTCGGCTGAGGGCGGTTTCGGTGTGCAGTGCTATAAATAATAATAATAACTGTCAAAATAGAATAAATAAAAATATTATGTTTAAAGGTCATTTAATTATAAAACATCATCTCTGACAGACCTGGTTTTTTATTTTGTTTTCTCCATTAGATATTTTATAATTTTTTAATAAATCGTTTTGTACGTATATTTAACGATACTTTAATAATTGTCGTTGATTTTCACAGGAAGAAGTCGAGAACATGGCCAACGGCGTGTGGGACTTTTTGGAACCTCTGCTGTTCGCGTCCATCGGAACGGAAATCGATCTGTTCAGCATAAAACCAAAGTTAATCTTCTCCGCGTTGATTCTACTGACAATAACGTCGGTGGTGAGTACATATCATAAATGGTTAGGTTAGGTTTTACATTTAATTATTTTTAATACTTACACAAGCGTCCGAACCGAATCCGAACGGAATTTTCGAAATAAAGTGTAAAGCTCTCGCCACACGACTACGACTCGAACGTTTTATCATTTTTTGTTTTTTCCCCAGCGATTTCGAACTCTGTTCTACAAATCATATTGTATAAATAAGAGAAGAAAAGAAAAATGTGCACTTGCGCGCGGTAGTATTAATGGTTTTTTTTTATTTATTTCAGATAAGAGTACTCACGTGTTTCTTCGTGCTAAAGGATACGGATTACAATTTGCGCGAGAAAATATTCGTCAACATCGCGTGGTTACCAAAAGCAACAGTACAAGTAAGCTTCTCGAACCAATTATACTCGCTAAACCAATATTAAAACGAAAACAAAGCTAATAGAAAACAATAAATACCACACAGTAGTGAGTATATGGTAAACGCGACGAGATGAGGCGACTACTTACTACTCGATTCGGTGAAAAATTAAGATCCTTTTTCGAATTAATTTCGCATCGATCGCGCACTACAACAAGCCCATGTTCGCGGATTGGACGATTTCGACGCGTGCAGTTCGCGAAACGGGGCTGAAAAAAATCTGAGGCTTTAAAAAGTGCTCGCCGACGACGTCAAAACCGTGTTTTAGAAATCTATCTCTAATCGAAAACGACAACATTGTACGAGTGTAAATATACAGAGAAAAAACGTATTAAAAATTATCTTTCAAACTCGCAAACTAATTAAATGGATCACCTTCGAAATAGTGTCCTTTAGCTTCGATATAATAATGCCCACGAACAGTCTCGCCACTTTTTACAACACTTTTGAATTTCCACCGGAGTTATAATATAGCCTTTGAGGGTAGTTTTCGAAATCAAAAAAAAAAAAAAACAAAAACAAAAATCACAAGGAGTCAAGTCAGGTGGTGAATATAATATGGTGGGTGAGGTACCACCGTTATTACGTGTACCTTGGACGGGGTGTTTTGAAAACGAAATTAATTGTAAACGCACGTCATGTTTATAACTTCGTTTTAAACTCGATATTTCTTACAAACGTCGACTATCCTGTGCCGCAACAATTGGGTGTGCAAGGTGTCCTATGCACACGGGCCTCCGGTTCTTAGGGGCCTCCCAAACCATAAGCTAAAAATTGAAGATTGTCCGTTTCAAAATGAATTTAGCCTATATTGGTATTCTTTACTTCCTCGTGGCTCGTACCTCGAAAGTTTTTTGATTTTTTTGTAATTGTTTCATTGGATCTGTAAATAATTCGGTTTTATAGTAAAACGTAGAAATTATTATAGGAATAAAATTACGAAAATGATATTATAAAGTATGACATAATTTGTAGAATATTAGTCATTATCGCAGGGGCCCTGTTATTGCGAAATATTTCAAATAATTATTGTATGGATACTAGACTTGGATCACTGAATTAAGTTGTTCATTATTTTTTTGATTATTCGTTATACTAATTTATAGAGGAGGTATTTAGAAGCTCAAATTTTTATCAAAATCTGTGGGTGGGACGTCGCGCGTCGTGTGAAGCTGGCTGACGTGACTGCAGGATCATCACACAGGCTTCAGATACTTGTTGATTTTCGGGAAATAATCAATTATAATTTTCTCTGAGAGTCCAGTGCCGCAACAATTGGGTGTGCAAGGTGTGCGATGCACACGGGCCTCCGGTTCTTAGGGGCCTCCCAGCTAAAAATTGAAGATTGTCCGTTTCAAAATGAATCTAGCCTATATTGGTATTCTTTACTTCCTCGTGGCTCGTACCTCGAAAGTTTTTTGATTTTTTTTGTAATTGTTTTCAATGAATTTATTATTAGCATAAGTAGATGATAATTAATATCATGCAAGCTTCATTGGATCTGTAAATAATTCGGTTTTTTAGTAAACGGATATTGATGATATCAGTAATATTCTTTTTCATGGAAACCTGGTGCGATAGTAAAAGCATGGTTGTTATAATATTATAATAGTATTTAGTAGTTTAGTACCTATTTATAGTTTTGTTGTTATTTTATGTTGACTGCAATGTTGCTATTATCGATTATAGTCACTTAATGAGGACTTCAACTTTATTGACGTACAAATTATTATAGGAATAAAATGACGAAAATGATATTATAAAGTATGACATAATTTGTAGAATATTAGTCATTATCGCAGGGGCCCTGTTATTGCGAAATATTTCAAATAATTATTGTATGGATACTAGACTCGGATCACTGAATTAAGTTATTCATCATTTTTTTGATTATTCGCTATACTAATTTATAGAGGAGGTATATAGAAGCTCAAATTTTTATAAATTTACATAATTTATTTTTCTGATCGGTTCCGCGAATCCGTCAAATATTTAAGTACTAAAAAATATTAAAAAATTTCTGTAGTAATACAAAGATCAAGTAATAAATATATTATTAATTTGGGGCCTCTAAATAAATCCTTGCACCACGGGCCTCAGAATTCATAATTGCGGCACTGCGACTATCACACGTTCACTCTCTCAATAGAGAAATCGACTTTATCGACTTACTGAAAAATAGCATTTCGACTTGTCACCGGCGGCGGTCTCGACGACTTTTTACGCGTTTATCTCGTTGTATTTTATAGCACCTATCGGTTAATTATTGATCCTGCAACAATAACGAATATTAATAGAAAAAAAAAAACTTGCAATAATTATTATAACACTTGATTTAACAATAATTATTTTTTTTATCTGCCGTAATTTACTACATAAATTTATATTTATTAGTATTGTTATTTTTAATTAGTTTGATGATACACAATGATAATGACTATAAAAAAAAAAATGAAAACTATTTTTGAACTTTTAACAATTATTATTATGTACGGTGAATCATCGTCGTCGTCGGTAAATAATGAAAAAATATTACGCACAAATATTTACCAGTTTCTTGAATTGTTGTGCAATTCACCATTCCACAAACGGTGGCGAACACACCGAATTCGGTACAAATATAAATAAAACAATTAATAGACTTTTGTCGATAAAAACTATATGCTAAAATATTATGCAGGCTGCTAAAAATCAATCACTTAAACTTTCGTTGTATAAATCAAGTCAAGTGAATATTTTAACTAGGCCTACATCATTAAAGTTCGAAAATAACGCTTACTTTTAATAAAATCCAATAATAAACCTAGTGAAAAAAATTGTGTTGCCATAAAATCTTAAAATCCGTTAAAGGAATTTTGCTTTCAGTTTCAATTCTTATTTAGACTCGACTTGTATGGAAAAAATTAATCTGTCGGTTTCTATTTAACTCTGAATCAGATAAGAGTTTAAAAAAAAAGTTCACTTTACAATATTAACTTCAATAGTAAACTCTTTAACCGCAGACTCGATTTAAACAGAATTGAAAAATATCATTTACTTATCCGGCCTAGAGACAGTTTTTATCACTTAAAAGTCATAATTTTAAACAAATGAATTGAGTTTTTTATTTCATATCCATTACTTTTACCCGAAACAGGCGGCAATCGGACCGATCGCATTGGACATGGCGCGCACGTATAACGTTCAGCTGGTTCCATACGCTTCCGATGTGCTGGCAATCAGCGTGCTGGCCATATTGATCACGGCGCCGGTGGGAGCGATCGTCATGACGTTAATGGGAGAATATTTGTTGGAGAAAAGACAATGATGATTTGTCGTCGTCGTTGTTGTGTTCAACCTTCACACGCCGAACAAAATTTCTCGTTCAACCAGTGAAATTAATAATAATAATCGAACGGTGTGTTGTTGTTCGTTCGTTCGTTCATTCTTTTATATAAATGCTAGTCAAATTTCCATTGTTATTATTTAAATACACGAAAAGAATTTCTTGTGGTTTTATTATTTTCTCCTCCAAAAAAAAAAAAAAAACCGTTCATACGGCCCTCGACGTTTGCATTCGGCCGTGTCGAGGGGACACAGGTTTCGTAAGGGCGACGTCAGACCATCCGTTCAAAAGGCATTCATCACCACCGCGCGTTCTCCTCAAGAACCGTTCAGTTTTCCACACAAACAATAATATATTTTTTTTTCGTCCACTTGAATAGTTTTCTAGGAACTGTAGAGTAGGTGTAATATGTTAAGTTCACGGTATAAAATATTATTTAATATCAATTTAGAAACTAAATGTTTTAGTCGTACATCGATACACGTAAGGTTTATTAAAAATATCTAATTGAATATGTTTTATTTTCACTCAAATATATATATTTACTGTTTAGGAGTATTAATAAGAATGTAACGTGTAAAGATTATCGAATAGTCTCCTAAGTTAAAAAAAAACCAATTGTAAATAAGTTATTAGAATTAGTATTAGTAATAATAATAACAATACTTAAACCGTACATACAACTATACCTAGATAATTATATTTATTCGTTTTTCTATCCATTTCAATTTGCATTACAATATTATCGTGTTTTATTAACATATTCACAAGACTTTAATCGTTTTGTTTTTACGAAAAGTATCTAATATTTTTTTTCAACACGTACGTAGGTAAATGAAATTAGTAGAAAACATATTCGAATTTAGATTTAACTATGATATTTATTTTATGTTTATTCAAAAGTACTCAAAGATCTATTTAAGAATCGTCGATCTCTTTCCAAATCAACAATATCGCTTTTATTTTTACCCATCAAACCCGATTGATTTATGTTGTTTTTTTTTTTTTTTTAAATATGAATTAATATTAAAACCAGAGCTTTCAATTAGACATAGATTTTCGGACAAATGACTTGTATTGTGACCAATACATTTGCAAAGACAATCAAACGTTTTAAAACTAACAATCGTATAAAATTCTTTTTTCCCAATTAAAACGTACATTTTAACAATACCGCATCATCATAGTCTTACACATTAGATCTGTTTGTATTTTATTTAAGTCGGACAATTTAATTTTATTACCTTACTTTGTTGGCGGCTTGGGTTAACGAAATGTGAAAATTGCTATTGTATCCCCGATCCTAATCAATTCTCAATTCTGTTTTCTGTCAGACACGGCCCGATGATATAAAGACGAATATGCACAGCGATACCATTGAGGAATTATCTTCTTACCATGTATATTTATTTAATATAATATAATATATTTTTCATGTATAAAAACTGTTTGTACTTGTTGCTCCTGAGGAGTGGATAATAATAATAATTATAATATTATATTGTTGTGATTGTAAATTTAAGAAAAAAAATATATACGTATACATAAGAGAAAATAATATTATATATTTTTATTAAAATATTTTTCATTACTTTAATAGCTTATTATTATTTATGTACACAAAGAATATTATTCACAATAACCTAGACTTACATTTTTTCATTTGTACAAAAACAAACCTTTTCGGGGGGGGGGGGGGGGGGAGGGGGGCAATTAAAATCCATATTTCGCTTGAGTCTGTTTCCTGGTCATGCGATTTTCGGCCCACATGTTTTTCAGTTTCAACTCGTTGGCTTTGGCCTGTGGACATCGACAGCTCGTTTTAAAAAAAAAGCACACATTCGAAAAAAAATATTTGATTTTCACGATAAATTACCTGTTGAGCTAAATACGTGATTTGATGTTTGCGTTTCGATTGTCCAGTGATGTTGATATCGCTGCCGACGTTTTTACTCTCGGCATACTCCTCGGTCATGTTCTTCTGCAGCCATTGCTGTGACTCCTCCAACACTTGACTCATGTTCACGTTGATCACGTCGACTTGTTTTATATGAGTCTTGTCACGGTCGCCGAGCTGTTTCAACTGTAACAAAATCCATAACACATAATACTAATATAAATAATGCCGTTAGCAATGAATAAACTATATGAAAAAAACAAACGGCGTTCGAGTCGAGCGTGAGTTTCGTATCGTCGTCCTCGTATAAGTCAGATTTGCCCTCTTCGGGACAGTACACCGGTCCGTAAACCCTGTCGTCTTCAATTACTGCCGTACTGGTTTGAATTTCGGGCAAATCGAACCCGGAAACAGGTTCTACGTCGGGCATGTCGTTTATTTTGTTCAGCCCCAAGAAATCCACGTCTTCTTGATCGTCCTCGTCCGCCACGTCTTCTTCTACTTCCACGGGTTTGGATTCAAACAACTTGATCTCCAGTGGCTGAGGAGGTTTCGATTTTTCTTTGACAACAGGCGCCTTACGCATCGTCGCTCTAGGCACCATTGTGGTGTTCGTCGTAATCATGCTGGTTTTCTTATTTTTCGGATCGGGTAACATGGAAAACAAACCGCATCCACTCTGTAGAACGACAGAAAATAAAACTTTGTTAATATTTCACCACGCCGTGTTCAATCTCAGTCTGATTACAATAAACTATTGTATTATACACAAACATTATTGTTTGATTGAGAAAGATAACCAATTACCACTACTAAGCAAGTCGAACATCAAAGATTTATCAAGACTTTCCGAGCTGAAAACGTGTTTCAATAACACGCGCCGCGTATGAAAATATAAAAAGTTAAAACTTACTTTGGACGGTCTGATCATTTTTCGCTTTGGTTGATAGTCGTCGTCTTCGTCGTAAAACTAAATGATAAAAAACGGTTAATTTCAATCTAAAGAGCGGCTATTTATCAAACGGAAACGCTCACTTCGTTCAACGAGGGAATAGTTATCCTGACTTTTCCTCCGGCCTTGGGTTTAGGCAACGTGGGAAACAACGGGCACTCGTCTTTTGTTTCCTGAATGACAGTCGGTGGTACACTCGACCGTACCACCGCCGGTTTCTCTTCTTCCTCATCGTCTGGCAAAGATTTCTCCAGTCCGACGGATTTGGGTTGAGGTAGCGACAAGAACGGTTTGAACCCGTTGACTTTAGACTCCGTTCGGACGCCGTCGGACGGCGCGGGACCTCCGGCAGACGTTACGGGAACGTCTTCGTCCGATTCGCAATCGCTGTCTCCGTACGCCACCAACGACATACTAATGGACGCGAAAACAAACACACGACATTAAAAACGCATTGTTGGCAAAAACTACAACAACACACTCACTTGGTTTCGATTTGGATTCAAATAAAACTCGAGAAAACGAGAAACTTGCGTGTTCGAGCGTTAACCGACTCTCCTCGTACCATTGATTTGCAAAATTAAAAGTACAATATTATTCAACAACGAATTATAACAGTAGACTGCTCGTGTCCTCGTTCGCACATCCAATTCACCGTCGTCGTTATCATTGTTATCCAAAAGAGCGATTGCAAACCATAATATTGATAACAATGTGTTTACGATTGCCACACGGCTGTTGTAATTCGGTTTTGAAATATTTCAAACGTAATAAAAAAAACAGCGAATTTTATGTGAGAAATTAAAAAAAACCTGAAAAAATATACCTTCCGACCGTCGTGAAGCTCAAACTCCAAGTTTTATCTCTCTTTTTTTTTTTAATGAATAGTAACTTTCCAAACGTTTTTGTTTTTTTTTTTTTCACAATTCAAAATATTTAATTTAGGTTTTTCAAAACAATATAGTTATCCTACGGGGGGGGGGGGGGGGCTCATTAAAGTACTTTTGGTCAAATAAAATCTATCGTTAAAATGTTTTTACCCTCGTTCAAACTCGTGAGAGTTCAATTTTTCCCGTCATTCTTCTACAACAAAAAACTTTTTCTATTTGGAAATCAGTCGACTATTCGTCTCCAAATTTGAGGAGAATTGTGTGTGTATGAGACGTACAATAATATATTCTCTTTGCTAGTGTAACACTTGACTGAAAATGGAAAAAAAAAACTACATCAATGATAATTTTAACTGGACTTTTGTGCACGTCTTCGAGATAGGAACAACTTGTCGACAATAATAAAGTGACTATAAAATAAACCAATTAATTAATAAAGTATAACACGCGACGCAAATCAAAAACTAACCAATTACCTTTTGGGTAGTCTACATTTTTAAAAAGGTTATTTTGAACTCGAGTAAAATCAGAGATAGTAGTAGTGTACCGTAGTATACCGTATAATTGGATTTCAGACGTGAAATATTTTTCGACAACGTTGATTGCATTAAATTTGATTTGCTGGAGAGATGAGTCGCTTAAGAGTAGGTCAAATAGTTCGACGGACTTAACTAAATCACAGTGCTGTTCGTGTTGCGCCCAAAAACACACAGTTATTTCGATGTACTAAACTTCAAGAGATATTCTTACTATGTAACACAAAAAAAAAATTAAAAAAACAATCATAAAACAATAAAAACAAGCGTAAAATGTTACAATAAAGCACATACATTAATAATACATTTAATACATAATCTTCAGATTGGTAAACTTACGATTAGGAGACTTGCTTTTTGCACGAAAAAAAACTAATTTGATAACTGATAGGTACTACATTTTATTGTGTAAGTACTGAAAAATTATTTAAACAATACGATCGAATAAATCTTATCTGATAAAAACATGTTAACTTATTATAAACAGCGACGTTTTCGTTCACACAAACGCATTAAACATCTTTCAAATCATAACAAATACATTTTATAAAATTTTTCCTGTTCTGAATCCTTAAAATGAGGTACAAAATTTATTTTAACGATTTCATCGACGCCTTCTTCTATGGAGGGATCTTCGAATTTCGAACTACAACAAACAAATAAATATGATATAAACTTAAAATTCACTATGCTGGTATAATTACTAATTAATAATCACAAAAAGTATTACGTTATGCAAAACACGTGATAATATTATACTGAATTTATTTAGACTACAATTCTATTATTTGAATTGACTATATTTCTAATTTAAGTAAATCTTAAAATGAGAGTCATTTTAAACTATAGTTTTATTTAATTAATAAATAATCAGAATACTCACTAATACATATTAATTATAGTCTCTGATATTTTTGTATGCTTTTTGTCTGTCAATTCCCGAAACTATAAAAAATTTAAAATTAAATATATTAAATTTCTTTACATTATACGTTAAAGTTTATAAGTTGAAAATTTAACATTTACGTGTTATTTATTTAACTGAAATTTACAACACTCGTTGTATATATTTACTTTATTGTTATGCTTAGCGTGATCTATGGAGACGTTCATCAGAAATATTCGACAAAACACCGAACGTTTTTTCGCTAAATCTATGAAACGTTTTCTCGATTCCTTGTCCGGATTCGTATTGTCGATCACGACACTATGAGAATATACGGTTAAGATTTTTTCTGCCTCGCTAACACATTTCTGCCATGTTCCCAGCGTATCTCTGCTGACTATTTTCAGAGGTTTATGATTGCCTAATATGTTTGATACAAAATTACTTTTTCCCGAACCAGGAGAACCGACCATTATGATCAACTGGAAAAAAAAAACAACATAAATATTCATTGTCACATACAAATTCGTATGATTTAAGAAGAGTTTTGAAAATTTACTTCTCTACTAGAGGATATCAATTTACAGTTCGAATCCGTGTACTTGATGTTGGCCATGGCATCGCTAGGATTGAACATTGGTAAACTGAACTCTTCCGTACGCGCTTTCCAAAAATATTCCTCGGGAGTGAAGAATTTCAGACCAACATTCATGGCGAACAAGCGATCGCAACACGAATGGTCTTTTTTAATCTGTTTACCGTGGCTACTGGTACGATTAGGTCGGCCAGCTGCGTCCCCGCAAAAGAAACTCGAGTTCAAGTCGATCGATAAACCTCCGTTATACTAAAGCCACACACTAAATAAATACCATTGATTATTTAACGGGTTTAGATTAAAATTTCAACTTACGTGCGAGACGAAAATATCCCACATTCCTGGTGCGGGTTTTCTGTATACGTCACTTTCCGTGGCCACAAACACTTGAATAGGCGTTTTAATCACATCAATAATGTTTTCAACCTTTTCCTTGAATGTCTCTTCGTTTACTTTTTTTTTCCCAATACCTCCTTGATTAGTGAATATGACAATTTTGTAACCGTCGTCGGATAATGTTCTCAGAGTTTTAGTAACTTCGGGGGAATTGATTTTCCAGTCTTTAAAATCCACAGGGAACACTTTACCGGACTGAGTAACAATAATCGTTCCGTCCATGTCAAACGCTGCTATCTATAACATAATAAACAAACGGTTATACCGAAAAAACACTTGGACTCATCATACATTTCATAGCTGTAGCAATGAAAATAATAATAATAATAAATCTGTAATATGTATTGTTAAAAAATATAAAACAAAATAAATAGAGTGTTTAGCGGTTAATTTAACTCATCAAATAATAACAAAATATGAATAAATATATGAAATAATTTTTCAAACTATAAAATATGTTTAATAATGATGAATAAAAAATAAAAATATAAAATTTCCTAGAGTATGAATATAATTAAATACTATATATAATAATTTTCTTTTTTCAAAGGCAAGTCCCCTATTTTTTATTTATCATTATCAAACATATTTTATTATTTGATTAAATTATTTTACACATTCAATAATATTTATTTATATTATTATTAACAATTTACCTTGTCTTTATGAATAAGGTTCGAACTACTATACACCAGCAATGATTTGTCTCTTGATTCCCACTTCGCAATGGTATCAGACCGACATTTTTTAGGTAAAGCGTTTTGATCCGGACAATCGGTCAGTCTTTTATTAGATTCTAGGCTGTAGCTTGGGGTAATAGCCTGTGGTATAAGAAATAAACTAAAAGAGTGATCACCATTGGAAAGTAATGACACTTTGTCGCCGTGATATAAAATTCGTTTTTCTCCTTTAATCATTGATTGGTAGTTGACGGCCGATGGGTTGGCGCCTAACTGTTCAACGAACACTCGATTTGTTGAATAGTCTGCTTCAAGTTTCACTGTAAACACGAATCAAAAATTAATCACAAATGTATAAGATTTAATGATAATAAAATAATTATAACGAGCAGACTTCAAAAATCATTTATACGTATCATTAATTTTGCAATTAAATTTTTGGCACATAAAGGTTTAACTTAACACTTGAAAACAGTGCTATTTTAATAATCACAAAGCTTATATTTTTAATATATATTAGTAAGAATTTTAGACGACATTATGATTACAAAGGTAAAACGAAGCATTTACGTTGATTTGTAAAACAGATTAATATCGCATTTAGTTCAATCCAGCAGGCACAGAGACGGATGTTAAGAGTAAAAAAGCCTCGACTAATCTATATTAAACAACATCGCTGCGACTGACACCGAAATAAATGCTCACAAAGCAGCAGTGCAGTCTCAAGGCCCGAGACTGCTGAATTTAGAATATTTTTAAAAACACTGCACGAGTAGAGTTGTATTGAAAGTTGTAATTAATAATAAAAATATGAAGTTCTAGAGCTCGGATGTAAACGACCAAAAGTTATGTTGAATTGCTCGTGAAAATGACTACAAGAATCGTCCTGCCCCCGGGGGGCGACGCCGTCGCGAAGCAAAGCCAACGGTAGTACGCCCCCGTCGTCGTTCGCAGAGTAAACGTAACGATTTCAAACCGGCGATAAACGCTCTTTAGGTGAAAAAATAAAATAAATAATAAAACTCACACTGATGCTTCGACACTTTCAGGTTCATTATTCCGGTGGTACTCGTTCGGCCCAACATGAGCGGCACCTTGTCCAGCAGCACGAATTTCGTGTTCGGGTTGGTTTCCGACACCAGGAAACAATAACTGCCGGCCACGTCCGGCGGCGGCGGCGGCGACGACGACGATTTGGGCATCTCGGCAGAGAGAACTGCACACGGCCGACTTGGCGCGATCGAATATTATTATAATATAAACGACGTTGGAAATTGAAAATGCAAAAAGGTTTTTCTATTTTACTTCGAAAAACATAACGCGACGACGACGACGACGTTCGAACGTGTCGGCGAGACACCGCGGCGAAGACGACTTTACTGGTAGAGTGGCGAACGACGACTGACGACGCCACGACGGGTCGGTCGACGACGTTATTTTTATTTCAATCGGTTTGGATTACCCAACGACGACGACGACGACGACGACGAGCGCTTCCCCGGAGTAAGGCATTTGGCTGGCTTATCATCAAATAACTTTATCACCTGTGATACTGGGATATAAAAATAATAGTTTAAAAGTTAAGTTTCTATTAGAAATAATTCAATATATTTAATAATATTTCGTTATGAAATAATAGTTATTTTTTATACCTGGTTAGTTTCGTTGTTAACTGTGGTCTGTGATTTTCTTTTGTAATTCATTTTATCTATTTTAAAATAGAGAGAACAGTTATTGAATGTTCAGATTGCGAAGCAACATTTAGTTTAAAACAGAATATGACGTACGCTCGTTGCCGAGACATTCACAATTTTGAGACCGACGGCTTCAAAGGTATATTCAAAAAAGTTGTTCTTTTTTTGAGTCGCTGACTTTTGTCGTCGATCACGGAGGCGGTGGTAGTGAATAATACTTTTTACGTCTCTCAGATCCCTTTGCGACAAAGGTGTCGTATGTGAAAGTACGGTTTAAAGTATGATACATTTATGACGGTCGCCTCATTACATCCGCGCTACAATTTTTTGTGTTGTGCCTCCACAGGACTCAGCTGGGAGGTCACAAGTATGAGAAGAAAAATGTGAATAAAGGAGAGATGTAAAGAGGAGATAGAAAAAAAATCGTAATTATTGATTTTTATCGTAATCAATGATGAATTTAAATAAATAACCGACTAAAATAAAATCACAGACCGCAGTCGACAGCGAAAATAAGCAGTTATAAAAACTATTATTTGATGATAAGCCAGCCGAATGCCTTACTGCGCGTAAACGCTCGTCGACGACGTGGGTCTCGGCGGCGGCGGCGGCGGCTCGTATCTCGGCGCTATCACGTGACGTGACCGCGACCAAAACAGCTGTCGCCGCGGTTACCTCGCCGATATCAATTCGGTATGAGACGAAAAAGGCGGGCAAATATTATTTCAGAGTTTCGAAAAAGTCGCGTGGGCCGCAATCCGGGGTAAGGGGCAGGAAAACAGTGACCCCCCCGAAATGTTCGGGTTTTTTGTACAGGTGTCCTGCCCGTCCTCGAGGACAGTTGTTAATAGAAATCGGCCTCTCGAAAGACCCCTTCACCGCGCCACTGTTTGTATCGTTTCCGGGACGACCGCCGCGAAATTTCTAAGACGTTTTGTCAATCTCACGTTTACGACAGAACGTAAATCTTAGCGAATGGAGACGACGACGGAGCCGATAAACGGCGGAGGCGACCCGGACCGGTGCCGGACCGGACCGGCGGCCGAGGACCGCGAGGACGCGCCCGTCTGCGAGGACGCGGTGGACTGTAAGGACGCGGTGGACTGCAAGGAAGCGCAGGATTCTAAGGACGCGCTGGACTGCTATCTGGCCGTGCACGAGGAAGACGTGACCGGCGGACGGTCCGCCGACGACCAGGGCGCACCGCTTTCGGTGAGTCTCAGGAGGCGGCGACCGCCGACACGCTCGCCGCCGCCGCCGCCGGAAGAAGACGATCGCCCCGCCGAGACCGGCGGCGGAGGAGTCGAGCGCCGACGTCGGGATCCGGTCGGTTGGCTGAAACGCTGGTTCGGCGCGGACCACGACCCTCGGACGACCGTCGGCGAGCTGCAGGTGCAGCGGATCAGATACGTCCGGCGGCCGCGTCCGTTCTGCAGGACGCGAAATTAAGGACGACGGAGGAGTGCGATTTTCTCGAGGACGGGGGGGTTTCGTAAAATAACAATATAACCTATTGTATATAATTTATGTTAATTTCGTACCTATATTTAAGAAACTGTTGTTTATATTATTCACCTAAACTTTAATATACTCTTGCTCTCCGGAGGAGCGTTATTAATGAATTAAATTAAATTAAAATAAAATCAAGTTACGTTTTCAATGAATTCGGACTGTATAGTATCAGAGTTTAAGACGTAACGAGCCGACTATACTATATTAACGAGTATATACAGTAGAGCTTATAGATAGGCCGGACCCCCGATAATCCGGACGGCACAAGTCCTTTTGTAGTAAAAGTATTATTCAGAAAAAAATTACCGACTATGTACTATACTCAAGTTCTACATATTATTATGTATAGAAATTTTTCTTTGTAATTTAAAGTGCTAATAAATATGGCAAGGCGATGGAACTAAAAATAAAAATCGTTATAGTCATTTGAAGTAGGCGTTGTTCGGTCTGAATTCGTCCGGAATATCGAGGGGCTCTACTGTATTTAGAAATCAGCATCGTGTATATCAGCGTGGATAGTTTTGAAACCGAAACGGAATCGGTATTTTTCGCAGGAGAATCGAATCGACGCGCGGGGGCGGCTCTAAATAAGGTTTGAGGACGATTTTAACCTTCTCGGCGAGAGAGGAGCGCGGTTCATTAACCGACGGGGGCATTCGACACGCAGAGGAAATGAGAGTGATATTCGCGCGTATGCCCGCCTAATTACGCGATTAGCATAATATTGTGACCTCAAGCGCGCGCGCGCGCGCGCGCGACAGAGCGCAATGTCCTCGGCGGCGACGATGACCACCGCGTTCCGATCGAACAACAATAGGTGTACGCGCGCGCGCTCGTATATTGTTATTATGCAAACACCGTAGATTTCGATAAACCGGAACAATTTGGTTTATAGTTTTCACCATCGCGCGTAAAAGATAACTCAAAGCGGGGACCAGACAGCTAATAATACGAGACTAGGACCGAGCCTCCCCCGACGGTTTGGGAATGCGATTCCGAGCGCTGAACATTTCAAATAACTATAAATAGAGGCAAAAAAAAACAAACCTTTTGAAAATCCCATCGTTCGATTTCGTTGAAAACCCATGTTTTGCTAATTTCACCGCGGTTTTTCGATAATTATTATTATGGACGTTCTGGATTACTGAAAAAACCGTACGGAGAATATTAAAATTATTTAGCCCCCATCCCCTCCAAAGGTCCTTAGCTGATGACGGACACAAATCAAAACGCGTAAAACAATGAATACATCCTTCGCTCGGAACAGATGCGTTTCAAGGATTCTGAGGTGTTTACACAATGAAATAGGTTTCGTTTTGTTTATTTTTTTAATTTTGATTCGAAAACTATTTGTACACGATCGGTACACGCGAGTATAAAAAAAAAAAAAAAACTTAATAAAAATAATTAAAATTATATATACACATACACATGTTATGAAAATTAATAATAAATAGGTACTTATTGCGGACAAAACGTTTATAAATTATAATAATAATACTCTAATATATAACAACTATTATACGTACACTGGCGGGTGGCGGTGGAGTGTTGATGATATATATATCGGTGAGACCGGGGAGGTTTGAATCCCTCAAACGAATAAGTTTTAGAAAATGTTTTCGGTTTCATAGACTTATAAAAACTGTGTTTACGAATAATTCATTTGCAATTTGTCACTATAATATCAACTATACTACTGTCGGTCGAGTTTTCATCATATTCGTGTGTTTCGACGATAGTAAATTAGAAATCTTTGAACCGGTGCGAGCTATTCAGATGGACAAATCGATAAAATAAATAAACATGGATTGAATGAGTCATTCGATCACAAACCTACGATCGTAGTTTGTTTGAAACCATTTTCGTTTCGGCTGTATTAATTTGCACGCGTTATTTGTGATTGCGCTCTTTGAAAATTTGAATTTGAAAACAATAATCTATTGGCAAAGATCAGACACTAATAATAATCTCGCATGACATTGTTATAGTTTTAGATTTAAAATAACATGTTTACTCGAACGAGTCGAAAATAATATTGTGAGTGTTACATCAGCATTGGCAATTTTATAATAATCAATATAGTTATTTTACTAATTTCTGTGAGTGACCGATTATAGAGTTTCAAGTTTTCCCGAAATTAAAAAAGAAAGAAGAGAAGATTTGTGCACGAGAACGTTTTCAAACAAAATATAGGGATGATGAAAAAAAAATTGGATAAGACCAGTTCAACACGCCGCCACACGTATCGTCGTCGACATCATATACGGTTACAGATTTACACACAATATGCTTAGCACAATATATATTACAACGATAAACTCTATTGCTTAATAAAATAAAATAATATTCGACGTGCTTATATATTATGGCTTCGAACAGTTTGTTTTTCGATATTACATGATATAATATTATTATTAGCTCAAACTGCAACGCGTGGTGATTAACAATAGGTTTAAAAGTTAAAAAAAAACAACTTAAATCTGCGCGATCGCTGTACAGACCGTCTGAAAAACGGCCGGCGAAACCGACGACGACGGGGAGAAAGTTCGTTTGAATTCATAGTGCAACGGACGTCGAAACAACGTTTTTTTTTTACACACGATATCGGCTAAAAATAATCAGCGGGCTGAATAAACGGAAAGACTTTTTTTTCCCGAAATCGTATTGAAAACAACGCGTTAATTCTACTACGGATTTTCGACGGGGTAAAGAGTTTTTTTAGAAAAAAAGGTAAGAAAGAAAAGTATTGATGTCGCGGTGGAGTCGCCGACCGCCAGACGTTATGATATTATTTGATATGGATTTTATTGTTTATTGAGCCGACGTTCTCTTAAAACTATATAGACGAGGGAGGTCGTCAAAACAGTGCGCCTCGTCCGAATCGATAGATCGCAAGATTTTCACGTGTGAAAACAGGGGTCCTACTCTATACGAATTACTCGACGTCACGACGGTCAGTATAACCCGTCAGATTCACGGCGCGCGGAGATACAGAGTCAACCTTACAGACTAAATAATATTATCATAAATACGACGCGACGACGTACACGTAATAATATAAAAAAAAAAAAGGAAAAGAGAAATCGCTAGGTCGTTGTATGCATTACTATGATAAATATTCGGTCGAGTCACCGGCCCGTTGAGCATCGAAAGACTTTGACGACGACGCCAATAAGCTATTCACATCGGCCGGACGTCATAACTCGGTGGTTTCCAAATTCTTGACCGTGATCCTCGTGCGCTCGTAGTAATCGCCGCCGCCGTCCGAGTGAACGTTGCAGTCGTTGCTGTACGCGGGTTTCGAACAAATTCAAATACTATTAGAATACATAAAACATTTGTCCGCGCGGCGGGCGATCGGTCGGGTCGTTGCGGCCCGAGGTCATACCAACCTTTTGATGAACAACGTCGTCGTCGAGCGCTCAATCGGTTGCGGCGACGTGGTACTCGTCGTCGTGTTGTCGTCCAAAGAATCGCGTTCCGAGGTCTGACTGCAAATGTACAAACGGAAAGACGTAAGACACTAGCGGGGTATTGATTTTTTTTTTGGTGAATTTCATTTGTTTCTTCGGGAAAAAAATTCCAAAGAACCTACCGAGTCGATACGATTATCGTTTTAAACAATACGTTTTCATTGATCAGAAAAAACACGACGAGTTTATAAAACGTCAAATATTATTACATACATGTATTTAAACAATAATAAAATAAATGTGTTGCCTTGAGTATTTTAAGTATTTTTTGCACTCTTACTTATATAATACTATAATTTACTTTAATAGTTTGTATGAAAACAATTTTATAAAGAGAATTTATGTCTAGGGGTGGTTTTATAACGTTTTTTTTTTTTTGGACTTTAGGGTGATTTATAGGGGAGAAGGGTTGTGAGAATCGTTTACTAGTGAAAATGTTTTACCTCAGAGTCTCCCTGTCCTTGTACCATTCGTTTTCGTACGCTTGCATCCACATGGGATTCGATCCCGCGACGCTGTGCATGTTCGTGTTGGGCACGCGACCTCCGATGGCGGCCGAGCTAATGTGGTCCGGCGTTCTCGGGTCTGAAACAAACGAAAAACGTAAAATAATCGTTATACATATACGTAGTGTGCCGCCGGTAGTCCGACTTACCGAACGCGCTGATGGTGGCCGCTTTGAGTTGTCTGCGGTAATTGGAACGCTGCGACAGACAAATGGACACGACGACTATTAGCAGCAGCCCCAGGAAAAACGTCGTGCCCACCAGCCACATCCAGATCACGTTGTCGTCCTTCATCGAAGCTCGGCGCAACGGTTCCGGGTCGGCCGCTTGCGTGTCGAGCACGTTGAACTCCTGCGAAAAAAACCGAATGTCCGATAAAATAACGCGTCCGGCCCTGCAACCCCCCCCGAAATCTTACGTCGAATAGGACGAATGAAAAAACCTGATGGAATTACTTTGAACAACGAGTCCAGGTGTTCGATGTTTTCGTCGATGATCCGCAACACGTGCGGCACTTCCATGATGGAGTTGTCGCGATGGTCGACGAAATGTAGATACATGTCCGATCTCGTTTTGTCCACTCGGCCGTCGTGGGTCTCGTGAACTCTGTACTCGTCGACGTTCACTATGGCTCCGGTGACGTTGCCGAGAATTCTATGAAAAAAAAAAAAACACGAACAATTTTATAGTCTGCTGGCTCGTCGTCGTCGCTGTAAGATGACACACAGTGACACACAGGAGAGAAGCGCCTCGACGAACACGTCAACCTCCTCCTCTGCCCTTATATCAACACTTACTCTCTGAATATCTCGACCTTTTCGCGCAGTTGCGACGGGTTCTGTCGCACGACGAATCTGACCCGCTGGTCCTCGCGCAGCAAGTAGATCAGCACGCGCGCCGTGTCGTACAAGCCGCCGGTGTCGTTGACCAACACTTGAAAGTCGAAGTAACCTTTCATGCCCTTCTGTGGGTCGAAATTCAAATAAATCGCTCCGGTCGCCATGTCCACCAGGAACGGAGGATACTGTATGCTGTCCAGACCTTCGGAGAGAGACACTTCCAGAGAACCGGGCACCACGTAGTACGACAGTTCCGCGTTTTTCCCTCTGTCCGCGTCCGTCGCCTGTACGTAAGGACACGCAAATCGGGTGTAAAAACGACGTAATTACAAAGTACATAATATTATAATAATTACAATCGAAATTAAAATTTTTTTTTGATTTCAACTACGTATTTAGGTTCATTGTTTATTGTAAAATAAAATATATCACTGATGGTCATTAAACCCAAACAAACATCCAATTATTATAGTCTACTACGTTAAACTCGTCATTTCAATGCCACATCTAACACGCAGCACAATGACTATATTATAATACTCAACTGTTCAAAATAACTTTGAAACTGTCATTACGGTTATTCGTTGTTGATATGACTTTATTAGTACTTTATGATTAAACTACCAAACAAACAAAGTGTTATTTGAAATTCCGAGTCCCGATTAATCGGGTATATTTGGCGTGGATTTACTCGAGATATAAATTTGGCGCGACTAATTTCAATTTGTAATCTATATAGTTTCACGAATTGGATGTAAATCGTTAAACGACTAGTGTTTTAAAATTATTACCTTTATTTGCATAAACTCGGCGCCGAAATCGGCTTCCGTGGTCACGCCGCCCGTGAACACTCTCTTCACAAACTCCGGCGCGTGGTCGTTGATGTCGTTGACGAAAACGAAAACTTTGAGCAGACTGTCGTCGTCCCTGACGAAGCCCGGCGGCGGGTTCGACGGCGGAGAGTGCAAACAATCTTCGCTGGCTTTCACCACCAGCTCGTACGTCTCTTGCGCTTCGCGGTCCAGTTCGTAAGCGACCTGTATGCGAAACGGTCGTATTTTTAAATTGTCGGACAGAAGATTGTTTCGGGCCGCCGCCGAGACGAGACGAATTGAAGTATGCATATATTATTATGTTTTAATATTCTTACGGAAATCCTATGGTTGAGCGGCTCGACGATGAATCGGTTCTCGTCGTTTCCCGAGATCACGTAATAGCAAACCGGCGGCGGCGACTTTTCCAAATCGTTCAGCTCTTCCCGATCGACTGTGTCGATGAGCTGCCAATATTCGGATCCCGGTTCGCGGTGCTCTGCGGACAAACAAAACCGACGCGTAAGAAACGCGCAGCGCGGTGCGTTTCGATTCGTTTCCGAACGAACCGCTTTGACCACTCACCGGTGAAGTTTACGGTGATTTCGTCGATTAAAAATCTAGGCTGGAAGTCGTTAGTACTCCGCACGTGAACCGTGAGTTCCAAATCGGACGACAACGGCGTCGGCACGCCGAGATCGTAAGCTTCTACGCGAATCTACAAAAAAAAAAAACACAAACAACTTTATAAAAATCAAGTATACAATCAGTATACTTGGTACTTGAAGTACTAAAATTGAACTTCTAATGCATTTTTTCGAAGTTTTCCACTCTAAACAAGTGTTCTATGATACCTATCAAATTACTGATACAAACCGCGAGGATCTGTATTATATTTCTGTGGAAAACTTTCATATTATCATCGTCAATAAACGTAGAACTTGGCGCCTACCTGATAGGTTTTTTGGATTTCTTTGTTCAGTGATTTTTTCAAACTGATCATTCCGGTCGTCTCGTCTACCGTAAAGGTCTTCCAATCGCCCATCAGGTCCTGTTTGAAACGATACCTGACTTCGGCGTTCTGTCCGACGTCGTCGTCGATAGCTTTCACGGAAATCACCGAACTGCCGATCGTCATGTTCTGAGTTTACGTCGAAACGGGAAAACAAACAATGATTTTACAACCGGCGCGGCGCACGTTGACAAAAAAAAAACGGCGTGAAATTCTTACCTGAAGCAATCTCACGGTCACGTTGTACGGCGGCGACACGAAACGCGGGGCGTTGTCGTTGACGTCGGTGACGCAAACGTCGACGGTGGCTAAACTAGACTTTTGAGGGTCGCCGCCGTCCTGAGCCCTGATCAGGAGACTGTAGTTTCCGTAGAGGTTCTTCAACGACGCGGTCGTGTACAAGCGACTGGACCAGTAGTCGACGCTGTGCAAAGCGAACAGCTCTGAGAAGAAATAAAACAAACGCGTAAATCATTAAATCGGGGGTAAGTGAAAGAAATTGTAAAACGACTTTTCTTCTTTTTTTTTTCTTATATTCTATACCCCTTCCCTTCAACCTTGGTGAGTATACGAGTATTGAGTATATTCGGTGTTGTGTATAGAACCTCCCTCTACTTCCAGGGATGAAAAAAACGAAAGCTTTTAGGAAAACGATGAGCTTTTATTAATTTCTCGAAAGTTTAAACTTATGTGTCACTTTTGGGGTGTCTGCAATAAGCGATTCAATTATTAAGAACCATACTTGCATAAAGTGTATATTATATAAACATACAACAAGTATTATAAACTAATTACTAGGGCTGGGATTTTGATGCAAAGGCATCTTTTTTTCTGATGTTTTGAAACGTTGATCCGTAAGTATAAAATGTGTTTTGGGTGATACTGATTATTTTAAAGTATTATTTATTTTGCATTTTTTTGCATTTTTTGACAAAATTAAACATAAATGCATTTTTAGGACATTTTTTGACGTTTTTAGTGCATTTTCTTAGTTTTTAGAGCATTTTTCACAATTTCTTCATAAAATGAACGAAAATTGTTGCGATGCACAAGAAATTTTCGGCAAACTGCTGACGGTACGAATAATAAATTATATATAGTATCATATATTCATATATTTCATCGTAGCTAGGCTTTTCCCCGAAAATTATCACCGTTATATTATACCTATTATAAATTATTATTTTTATTACACCATACATACATACATAGGTACAAGTTATCGTCGATAACAATTTTATCATAGCTAGGCTTAGATAACTATTTGCATTTTTTGCATTTTTTTAGTTTTTTTAGTCATTTTTGCATTTTTTTAAGGGCATTTTTTGAAGTTTTTTAGGGCATTAAAATCCCAGCCCTACTAATTACTAATATAATGATATTATAATAGATAATAATGTCTAAAATCTAATTACTCGAGTCTAATATTAACATATTATTATTTTGTTGGTCTGGGCATTGTTTATTGTTTTATTTAAATAATTCTAACACGATCGACCCCGTTCCGTCTGTTTTACATAATAAAAAAGGTGAAAAACTAATGATTATATTTGCGACAAAACCAAAGAAGAATAAAAATCAACAAACGTTTTTACGATATCGAAATGATTTCGACGGCGGATCGTTTGAACAAGGGACGTCGTTTCGAGGGTAAACGGACGGATATTAGGTATTCAATGGGCATAAACACTATAAAACCGACCTCTTTCGTTGCCGTCTTCTATGGAAAACATTATTCGGCCGTTGACCGTGTTCGGGTCGTCCGCGTCCGTGGCTTTTAGCAACAGCACCATGTCGCCGACGGTGTGAAACTCTGTGACGACCACGCATTCGGCGGGCAAACGGTCGAACGACGGGGCGTTATCGTTTATATCAGAAACCGTGACCCTGTTCAAATGAATATGCGATTAACAATAAAAAAAAAAAAAAAACCCGATTGTTTGTTTAAAACGGGGTAATAATATATGCACGATCTGTGTGTGTGTGTGTGGTATGGTATTACTCACATGATTTGTTTGAAGGCGTTCCGACTTTCGCCGGAAACGTATCCGAACTGATAATTATCCCATGCCTCGACGATTAAATTATAGGTGCTCGTTTGTTCTCTGTCCAGCGTGTCGGCCACTTTCAGCACGCCGCTGTTGGTGTCGATCGTAAACTTGCCCTGAAAAATCGACGTTTTACACATCTGTGCGGCAGACGACTTTTCGGCTTCCAGAACGTTTACCTGTGACGAAATGCGGTCCAACAAGTATGTGATTTTACCGAAATCTCCGGAATCTGCGTCCATGGCCGTGATCACGGCGACCGACGATCCTGAATACAAAATGCAAACGTCACAAACAGTTGTATTTTTCGAGTGCAAAACAAACGGCTCTTGTGTGGTTTTCTCGACGAAAAGTGTAAAAACATTTCGGGAATGAATATTATTATCGTCGAAAAAGATACGTATCATATACCTGGGGCCGTAACCCGTGTTTAAAAGTTCAAATAACATTATATTATTATCATTTATTTTTATAATATTTTCACATTTATATGAGAAAACTTTTGAAAATTATCAGAAAAACGATCTAAAAATCAGATTTTCAGTTTGAATGCGTACATTAATTTATAAAAAAAAAACAAATGCAAAACGCATCAACTTCCGAGCCCTGCTAGTAATAATAAATCAACTTTACGAGCGAAGGACAAAAAATCGCGCAAACGATGAAAATTATAACGATTACGACTATTTATTTTTTTTCATCTGTACGTATCTAACGTACCTATCGGAGTGTTTTCCGGGATGGTTATGTTGGTCGGCGTGTCCTCGACGAAGTACGGATTGTTGTCGTTTTCGTCGATGACGCGCAAAACGACGTCGGCAAACGAATACCGGACGGGCACTCCGTTGTCGGACGCTCGGACGCTGACGTTTATCCAGTGCACCTGTTCGTGATCGATTCGACCGGCCACGGCGATTTCTCCGGACTCGGGGTCGAGTCTTATCAAGTCCGTCGCGTCTGTGGACGAATCTGAAAAAAAAAAACCGCGAAAACGTTAAGAAATATTTATGGGATTCTGATGACTAGAGGTCGGATTTATATTCTTTTACAATCCTCAAAATATGATGTTTTTATGTCACATAAAATAGGCAATATATTCTCTTAATATTCTTTTAAAATACCAGATATATGATGTTTTATGTCCTTAAATATGCAAAATATTCTTTTAATATTAAAAAAAAAATTCCGTTTAAATTTATTTTTTATTAATTTGGTTTTAAATATATTTAATTTAATTAATTTTACAATAACAATTAATAACTATATATTATTTTGTGCTATCGCAATCGATAAGGAATACCAGGAGATTAATTTTTATTAAAACCCAGAAATAAATCATTTAGTGAACATTGTGTATTTATCAAAGTGCTGATATACGTAAAATATGTTCATTATATGCCGATGTTAGAAAAATATTCTCAAATATTCTCTAACGTGTTAAATATTCTCTAACCCCTAAAATATGCTTTTTTATGCAAAATAAATTTTTCTTGTGAATTCTGTGTTTCATGAATCGTAAAGATTTCTCACTCCCATTTAACTGCATAGACTAGAAATAAATATGTGAAATCATAAAAATCCGACCTCTACTGATGACTTTTGAACTCTTTTTTTTCTCTGCCAGCGTAGGTGAAAAATAATAAAATGGGAAAAAACCGTCGTTTTCAAACAGTCGCAATTCTGAACTCGTAGTTTTTACTACTCATTTTTTCAAACGATTAAGAGGTCTCATTTCAATACGTAACTAAAGAAAGGAAGAAAAAAACGCGCGACTTTCGGTTCTGCGGGTGAACGGCCGATATTGCGCGTGACAATACAATCGTCGTGAAACAAAAGAAACACGACCTTTGCGTCCGCGGGTCGATCGCGAGAACAGGAGGAGAACTAGAAAGCGGAAGAAGCGTTCAGACGATCTTTACCAGCACATGATATTTATCGGTTTCAGCTGCTCGCCACTATTGCGTCACCAAAAGAAATTTATTTTATTGATTTTATCGTGTTTTGAGCTCTTATTGTTGGTAAAAACGTTTCAACATGACTTGCGTTTCCGCCCCCCTTTTTTAAGTGCTATAAAATGCCTGTAAACTTTTTTTGTGTTGTTCATCGACGGCGATGTCATTTTCATTTTTTTTATTTTATCATTTGTTTTTCGACATGGTTTTTAGATTTAAATTTATTTTCGTATAAAATTGTATACGTTTCTTTAGGTATTATCCTTGAGTATAACTATTTGACGTCAAAGTCATTCGTTTAAAAACGTTTAATGTTTATATTTAAAAGAAAATTATTTTTATCCATTAACGTCTAATAATATTATATCGTACCTTCTATCGAATAATGGATCGTTCGGTTTTTGTCGGCGTCGTCAGCCATCACGGTGATGATCGGCACGCCGGGTTGGCTGTTTTCCATCACCGTTCTCTTGTAGAACTGTTGCCGGAACACCGGATCGTTGTCGTTTTCGTCGTCCACGTGGACGATTAAAACGGCTGTGGCGAAAATAAAAAACACCAATTGCAAAACACCATTCTTTCCATTAATGTAATAAACGAGTAGTGCTGCAGTCAACGAGGATCCAAAACTGGCGTTAAACCAAAAAAGAAAAAATGTCGCAATCCCTCCGAGGTCTGCAATCTCGGATTTTAGGTTAAATTTTATAGTTTTTCGATCACATCTTCAAAAATATTAAATTTATAATAAAAATAGCCGTTATAAAAAAGGAAGGTCGTAAAATTTGCGATAAAAAAGTCACGTTTTTACCGCGAGCGCAATAGATAAGCGACAAAATCCGTCTCGGATTTTAAAATTTCGGTTATTAAAGTTACAAAACGACGTCGATGACATTTCGAAGGTCTTCAAAAAGTCTGTTCAAAAATCGTATCGCTAAAATTTCCGGACCGAAATATATTCGTACGGAAAAATATTGTTCTACGGATTCTGAATATTCGTTTCCGTATTGAATTTTAATTATTCCACATCGTTTAATATACAATCGCTTCCGCTTTTGGAAAACGTTTTCGATAACATTTAAAACGTTTAAAAGGTTTCCATTTTATCCACGCCAGTGGACGTTTTCCATGCGAATAATAAAAAAATTAACATATCATACAGTCGACATTATATTATTCTTTTGGATAATATGCGTATGGATGCGTATGTCCATTAGCGTGGAAAACCTCAACATTTTAAATTATTAACGAAAACGTTTACCAAAAGCACACCGATTGTATATTAATGTTGTGGAAACATTTCGATTTAAAATGACGGAAACGAATGTATAGAATTCGGGCAATATTATATTTGCTATAAGGCGCACGAATACACAGCGATTGTGTTGAACACACTTTAATTATAAATATCCAAACTTTCGAAACGACGTTTTTAATAATCCATTTCCGGGCGAAATTTTAAAATCAGTTGAACAATATTGTATATTATATACTTAGTAGTAGTATAATAAATATATTATAATATTTAGTATTTTTCGTGCAAGGTAAAACTCCCCATTGACTAAAGGCAACAGTTAAAAATATTATTAAATATATAAAATAATTTTAATACAAACTATTAAATATATTTAAACACTAAGTCTTTACACTCTTATAATACTCAAGGCAAGACCTTTATTTTATTTTATTATTGTTTATTTATTTTCTATTTTTTATGTTATACTACTTATATATTTGTACTCACTCTGACCAATCTGTTTGCCGTTTATCACGGCAATGTCCTCGACGACCAGCGCCAACCTGATGGTCTCGACTTTTTCCCTGTCCAACAGTTTTCCCACCCTGAGGTAGCCGTCCACGGGGTTCAGGGCGAACGCGGACGGCCAATCGTAATCCGTCGGCCTGACGATCGCTCCGTCCTCGTTTCTACCTTCCGAAGCGTTCGCGTCGATCTTGTACCTCAACACCGGTTTCGCGTCCGGATCTTCGGCTTCGACTTTCGTGATGACGTTGCCGACCTGGTGCGTACAATAATTATTACGAAAAGGACGAAACGCGAGTGATTAGGCGTTGGTGAATCGTGGTTTTTTCGAAATTCGAAATAAAATCGCGTTCGAAAACCGATTCACAGCGGAAAAAGTCTGTTACGGCGGGAAAACGTTATTAAACGCGTCGAAAAGACGGTACAAGTAGTTTGTCAGAAAAAAAAATAATAATAAAACCATGCTGCGCACGACTTACCAGTTCGTTTTCTTTCACGTGGACCGGTTGCATTTCTTTGAAAAACGGCGGTTTGTTGTTCACGTCTTGGATTTTAATCGTTACGTTTACCGCGGAGCTGAGCTGTTGATCGCCGATCCCGCCGTCGATGGCCACCACTTGCAAGTAGTACGCGTACGTCTTCGGCTGGGTTTTGTCCGGATCCAAGGACGCGCCGTTAGCGACTTTGATCACGCCCGTGTACGCGTCGATGACGAATTTGTCTTCGGCTCCGCTGCTCAGCCGGTACACCAGCACGTTGTTCGGGGCCGATCCGTCTTCGTCCCACGCGTTTACCTGCAGCACGACAACGGGCGTGTTTTTATTATAGCCGCGAGAAAAACCCGACCCGAGTGAAAATCTCACTTTCAAAACCGTACTGCCGCCGTCCAGGTCTTCGGAAATGGTCGTCTCGTAACCGTCGCTGTCGAACTTCGGTCCGAAATCGTTCACGTCCTCGACGTAGACGACCACGTGCGTCTCGTCGAACAGCGACGGCGAGCCGTGGTCCTGCGCTTGCACCACCAAGTTGATCGGCCTCAGATTGCCCAGCACGCTGTTGACGGTCTTCCGATTCGGTAGCTTTTCGTAGTCCACGGGCCGTATCGGTTTCAGGACGCCGGCGACGGGATCGATTGAAAAACACTCGACCGGATAGTCGGAATGCAATATGCGGTACGATATCTCGGCGTTTTTGGTGCCTAAACAAAAAAGTTTTTTCAGAGTCGTGGTGAAAAAAAAAAAACTAGTAATAATAACTCGTACCGTTCAAATCCAAATCTCTCGCTTCGACGACGACCGGAGATTCGAATATCAAATGGTTTTCTTTCAGTCTCGTTTCGTACTTGGATGACAGGAACCGCGGCGAGTTGTCGTTCACGTCCTCCACGTTTATGATCAACTGCACCGTGTTCCTGTTTCCCAAACCCATGTCGTCGCGCGCTTCGATCGTCAAAAAGTGTTTGGATATCTGTTCGCGATCGAACACGGGCCTGTCCGATTTGATCACGATCTCGCCAGACTCGGCGTTCAGCTTTAGACTGAAAAATGGAATTTCATTTATTTACTACAAACTCTGTGGCGAGGTGCAAATCGACAGAGATTTGAAAAAATCAATTAACGTTCTAATTCGACGTAATAATAATATGTTTTTATGTACTATACTTACAAATCGGCGCAACTCCCGCGTATGCTCGTATATCGTATGCCGCTCGTGCCGAATACTCCGGAATCTCTGTCGGTGGCTTCGACTTTGCCGATGGTTTTGCCGGACGCGGAATTCTCTTGGACGAACACTTCGTAAATAGGTCTGGAAAACTCGGGATAGTTGTCGTTGACGTCCCGGATGTAAACGGAAACCGGCACGACGCTGTACTTGGGGTTTTTCGCTACCGTCTCGATGGCGACGATCGTGAAATTGACGACTGGAAATTGAAATTGAAATATACGACTGACTCTGGTGAGACGCGCGCGCGCCAAAGTCTTATTTACCTTTGACGACTTCGTAGTCCAAATCGGCCGTTCTGTTCACGCGGATCAGAAAGGACGCCTCGTTGATGCCCTCGGACGGCGTGATGTCGAAATAGCCGACGCGTCCCTGTTGAATGCGCAGACGGAACGTGCCGTTTTTGCCCTGGTCGTAGTCGTACACCTGAGGGATCGAATCGCCGATAAAGTTGACGGGCGTGTTTTGCTGCGCGTTCTCGTTGACTTCCGCGACGTACCGGAGGCTGCGGAACGTCGGCGTCTCGTCGTTGACGTCCGTCACGATGATCGTCACCTCGGTCTTTGTCGACGGATTGGGGAACACCGTCTTGGAGTCTTCGGTGGCCTGAAAACGACACGAGAGTCATCACACAACACCCTGTTGGAAAAAAAACGTATTTGTCGTCCGTCATACCATGATTTCGATAATGATGGCGCCGGTCTTGATGACCAACGGGTCTTCTCGATCCAAAACGCTCGTGGTGTAAACGACACCGGAACTCGGTTCGACCTGCACCATGCCGTTGCCTCCGCGCGTGATCGAATAAACGATGCGGTTGTCCACGCCGCGGTCTCCGTCGATCGCTTTCACTGTGAAAAAAAACCGACGACGTATGTATATTATTTCACTCGAACCGAATGGTCGTCTGCAGCGACGGACGGGACGACGCGACGTTTTTTATCGTGTATAATAATTGTGTACCTTGGAGTATCGAAGTCCCTGGCGGCGCGTCTTCGCTGACTCGGGCCACCGGCGTGACGACCACGAACTCGGGCGGTTGGTCTTCGACGTCTTGCACTTTCACGAATATGGCGGCAGTCCCGGTGTTTCTCTACGTTACACGCGGTCGATTTAATATACAATTATCGCATCGATTATTCGACAAAATGTCAAAATATATTTATAGCGCTACCGCGGTAGACCTGGCGAACGTATGTTTCTAGTGAATTTTGTGGTAAAGAAAACAACTAACTCATCGTGAGTATACGACGTCTATGAATGAAAGAGGAACGGACGCAATTTCGGTAAAATTTATGTAATAATATTTATGACGTTGCAAAATCCGTACCACCTTTTGATCGCGTCGGGTTTTTCGATGACATAATAATCTATTTACATAAAATGCAAATTACCACGCACTCGCCGATCGTCGCGTCTCGCGACATCTAGCCCGTGAAAAGTTGAAAAACTAGGGAGAAATAACGTTCTTCATTTTCAACCCCTCTAACCACCCTTAGGGGTTGAATTTTGAATTATAAGTCGGTAGATTTTTCATTACTATATGTACGCTAAGTTTCAAAAACATCCGATCGAGAAATAACGGTTTTCATTTTTACCCCTTTTAACCCCCTGCAGCGCCAGGGTTGATTTGTGAACCTAAACCATCTAAGAACCATCCTCCTAAACGACCGGACCGATTAGTTGGTTTTATTGATTATCAAGTACATATTAGTATTTATTCGGTTTTCGGGTCGTGAAAATCACGGATTACAGTCATATTTTTTTCAAGTATAAACACTAACCTTTTCGACGGTTGCGCGATCCACTGCCAAGATTTTCAGCTGATGTAACGATGATTTTTCATAATCCAAGCTTCCCACGAGACGGATGACGCCTTGACCGTTTACCGTGGATATCGAAAACAGTCCACTTTCTACCGCGTCCGTGTCTTGCAAATGGTACACCACCTACGCATAACGTAGCAGTACGTTTTATATTCAATTGCGTTCGTCTTTAAACGTTTCTAAAAACGTCATCGAAGACTCTTAGAGTCGCAGCATCTCGCACGTCAACAATATTTTCCAACTACGAGTCGAATAAGTTAATAATAAGTTTATAGGAAAAAAATTATACGATTTTTTTCTAGTTTATATATAAATAGAAAACAAATTTAAATAACTTACAACAGTTCGAGTAGAGTAATTACTAGCCAATGGAATCAACGGACAGTTAAAAAGGATTATTATTATTATTATTAATATCAAACGCCTTTTGATGAAATAAAAACTTTTTTCTGAATGATTTGAACGAGAAATACATTTTTTTTTATCTATATAATTGCACAATAAGTAAATCGGTCGATTTACATTGTTTTTTTTTTCTATTAGTTTATATTTGAAATGAATTAATTAAAAACACATTTCAACTACCTTTGATCGTTTTGTTCACGTTTCATTATTTGAAAAAAATTATTATTTCGACTGGGATTTAATTAAAAGTCACTCGTATTTATTAAGACGTTATAATAATTTGGACAGCGAGTAAAATTCGAACGACAATAAAGGCGCGCGCGCGAAAAGTCAAAATCAATTATTGACTCGAAATTTTTTACTCGTTTGTACCCCACATTATGTAACATTGACGTCACTCACGCACCCTATTTATTATGAAATATGGAGGGTTTCGTCGAGTATAATAAACGTATTTTTCGTATTGTTTACAATATCCGCGCGATGGTTTAATGAACACTATAGTTTTAAAATATACGGTGTTGACGAACTTGCGAACGAGGGTGACGATCGTCGGACCGTGAAACCCTAATTCGTGTTGCTATACGTGTAGTTGCTATACCTGTCCGTACGGGCCTTCGTCTGCGTCGGTGGCCTCAACCGTTGCGATGATCGCGGGCGGACTGTCCTCCGGTACGAATATCGTGTTTTGATACGGTTTGAACACGGGCGCATTGTCGTTTATGTCGTCCACGATCAACAGGAAACTCTGGGTAATGAAGTTGCCGTCTCCCAAGTGGCCGTCGGTCAAGGTCAGCACTAGAGAGTACTCGTCTTTCGTCTGCAAAACAATTATTGCGAAACGTAAAACGATTGCGCAAACAACGGCTGATGAAAATTGGGAAAGAGGGATGAGGACCTTTCCGAAACTCTGCTGAACCCCCGAATCGAATCTTCGTCGACTATTGGACGGGGAAAAAAATTAGATTTAGCAAAATATTGCTGTTTTTGCAGTTGTAAAACGGTCAGTAATAAACGATACAAACACGCGCGAGATGAGATTATTTGTGGTTTATGTGAAAATGATAATTTATCTGTTTCATTGTAATTTATTCGCGTCGATCTTTTCGAATATTTACAACTCGCAAAACGACACAGTTCAGATAGGTGCAAACAGTATTTTATTTATTTTTTGACTAGTTTTTTTTATTAACTATACTTAATACATGAAAATGTCCGAAATTTAAAGTAAATTACAGGTACGATAACGATTGTTTAGGGCGGGGGGGTGTTTGTTTTCAATCGATATCGTGAGGGGGGGGACCCGAGTGCCTTCTAGAAAGTTCGGGGCCGCGTTGCACCCCCATTTAAACGAAACCGTCAATCATTACCTCGCGATCCAATTCGATTTTCAGGTAAACGTTGGCTTCGCTCCGGCCGAAATTCTCGACTCTGATGACCTTGTCGCCCGGCTCTCGGACGCCGAAGATCAATTTGTCGCCGTCCGGATCGATGCCGCGGATTCGATATATGAGACTTCCTGCGAACAAAAAAAAAAATCAAAAAAATCAAAAATTAAACACGGTATGTATGTCGCAGTGTCTACAAAAACACGCGCGCGGCGACACTCACCCACGGGAGTTTCCGGTCCTTCTTTGAGACGGACGATGATTTCGGTTTGCCAGTCGGTGACGAATTGCGGGGGCCTGTTGGCAGCGGACAACTGCACCAGGATCGCCGCGGCGGTCAACCAATAATAGACGCGCCAACCGCGATGCTGCTGTTGATGGACCGACATGTTTCGTCCTCGGTCGATGACATTATTCGCCGTCTTTCAACCGGGCGGCATGTTACGTCGTTACGATTCAAACCCCGTCGTCGCGGTTCTCATCTGGAAAACACGCGAAAAATCTCAGCAATCGACTAGACGACATATTATAATAATATTATCGCGACGACGCGACGCAGACGCGCACAAACGAGAATGGCATCATGTACGGCGTTTCCGCGTGTCCGATCGATTTCAAACGGTTCTCGTTTTCTCATGTCGGCGGTTTCCACGTGCGTTATTGTCGCCGACGAGCGGTTAGAGGACGAGAGACAGATCGGGGTCGTACCTAATGTGTAAATGGGTAAACAAACACGAGAACGCTCGGAGACGGACTCTGGTCGTCGTCGTCGTCGTCGTAAACGAATGATAATGACGCGTATATATGTATAAAATATATATACCGAAAATATAGGTTAACAACGCGCCACGGTTGAACGATTCACCGCGGCGGCGGCGGCGCGCGAGAATGCCGACGAATCACGGTGACTGTGAGAAAAATTAATTTATAATGACGCGTACATACGCACGCGTGATGTATATAATATGAAAATAATAATAATAATATTCGGACGACGGCGCGGCGGTAGTCGCGAGCGAGGATAAACGAAATCTCATCGCCGTGCGTATATAAGTATAGTAGGTACGTGGGATTTAACGCGCGCCGCCGCGGTGGAACATCATCTGCTTGTTTTTTTTTTTGCAATCGACAAGAAGTCTGCGCGCGAAACGACCAGTCACGGACCAGAATTTCCGTCTCCGATGTACGAGGGGAATCCGGTTGTTTTCCACGCGTATTAATTATATTTTCCCGTCGATAATCAGACCAACAGGTGTTCGTGACGCGTCCTATATATTATAGAGATACGATTGCGCGCACACACTGAACGGTAGACCAGCGCGGTGACGTCTCGAGAGCCGTGTGGGTTCGAAGTCTCAAAAACAATACGAACGCGTTACGAGACGAGCAGTAAAAACGGCTTTGTCGAGGGAAACTCGCAGATGACGTTTTGAGAGTGTTATTATAATAATACATAAAGAGCGCTTATGTTATTATGATTGATGCGGCGGCGGCTCGTGTTTTTACACCGTCACAAGACCGAACGACGGCGGTCGCCGCGACGCTTTCTCTGCAACGGAAAAACTACCGGCGCGTCCGAAATTCGTAATAATTCGAATTTTCATACTTTGAAAAATCGCGCGCAAACTTTCTATTTTATTGTTTGTTAAAGGTTCGGTCTTGAACGCGCGACGCGTACATAACACGATAATAATAATAATATGTATAATGGGCTCGAAAATCTAATTTTATCGAAAACAAAATATAATATAAATAATATTACGCGTCAGAGCGCAAAGTACCTGTGGAAAAAAAAAACAGTATAGTTTTATTAGTAGTCGACACACAATAAGACGGTCGAGAAAAACATAAATAAATAAAACGCACCTCTGTCAACTGAAATATCATTGAAATCCAAGTCAAACTTCTCGTCGCCAAATACGATTTTTAACAAGTAATCGATCCTTTGTAACACTCGTTATTCTCACCGAAACGATCGTTTATTTCATAATATTATATCGTTTAAAAAAAAATCAAGGGCTTCCAAAACGTAAATACGTCACTGACCGATAAATACTATTTATAATACTGGCTTATAAATTAAAATCTAGCTCGTATGAGCTCGTATTTAAAGTTTCAATTTAAACGCGTGTTTTTCACACTGTGACTGAAAGGTCGATAATAAACAACATTAATCCGATTGTATATATTATTAAGTATGTATAATATAGAAGTATGCACATAATATATTGTTAAGATTTGATGGAAAGTATGACATATTAATTTATGTTTGTTCCAGTTACTTTCTGTAGCATATACATCATTACACTAATTTAAAATTACTGTCACGGTTGAAGGGAATCTACGCGTTGAAATATTATATTATTATAATAACGACGACGATAAACTGTAGAGGTATGCGCGAAAATAAACTTTCAATTAGATTTCCTAGCCGAATAATAATATGTTTTTTTAATTAACGTGATATTATAATAGGTATCGAAAGGAAATATTGCAAATATAATACAAGATTTTTTTTTACGTTTGAAAATTTCCGTCCCGTTTTAATAGAGTAATATTTATCCAACACGAATTACCCGCTACTGTAAAACAAATAGAAAAAAATCGTCGACCTTTCTAGATGACAAATTTTACAGTAAAAAAATCATATCGAATCTTTTCTTTTAATTCGAGTCGAAACTAATTTACAAACGTACTAATAAGTGAATCGCTTTTTTTTAATAGAAATTTACTACGACTTGTTCAACGGGTTCAAAGTGTCCCGACCACAAAAAGGCTCGTTCAAAGTCCAATTGCACAGACGAGACGTTATACGAGCGCGCGATTGCTGCGAATTCAACGAAAATATTGAAAAAACGTGCTTGAAAATCATTCCGAAAAGTACTCCAAAACGCGCGCTATTCCGATCGAGTGGTTCATAGCGATCAACGATAAATCTGTTAATTCGTTCGGTACAGCGCGCGCGCGTGTCTTAAACAATAATTCGTGTTTACCAACGTATCCGCCGAGCGACCGTTTTTCACGTTGACCTATAAATTTAATCGATCTTGCGCAAGCCGGCCGCGTACGTAAACGTTTTATTATCGATACGTCTAATCTCGTTACGATTGCTATTATTTTTTCCACAAATACGAGAGAGAGATGTCCACGGGGCCCATTGTGTCGTAACACTGTGGGGAAAACTAAGGCAATCCGCCGCAAACGATGAACTCTGTACAGGGCGCCGCCGCGCCGCCGCGTGGCCGTGCATCACGAACACGATATCGCGCTCTACAAGGACAGTATCCTATCTTCTCTTATTAGATTTGCGAAACAAAAATATATATTATACTATGCCGCCGTGACGAACCGACGACGTTTTATCCCGTAACAACGACACGATATATTAAAAAATATCCGCGCGGTAAAAAATATAATATGCCCTAGATTCGCTTCTTTTTTTTTTTCCACACGTACTTTCGAGTATATTTTCGACTTTATTACGATGACGTGTTTTGTGAGATACGCCGCCGCCGCCACGATCGGTATGTATGTTTTAATAATTGTTAATTCGATTTACGTAAGAAAAACACCGGTTTATTGTGACTAAAACTACAACAATAAGCCTTCGAATTCAAAAAAAAAAAAAACGACGACCCTGACTTAATAATAACTGTGATAAATACGTAAGTGAAACCGCCTAGCGTTCCGAACGAGCCCGGCTCGTTTATTGGCAATATTTTTTCACAACATACGTCTTATTTGTTTGTACGCTAAAGGCCGCAAACATAATATTATCGTAAAAACAAAACGCGTTCAACATAATATAACTCTGTACTCTGTCGGGTGATTTGTTCTGCTTTAAAAATAAGAA
This sequence comes from Drepanosiphum platanoidis, assembly GCA_948098885.1. Lineage (NCBI taxonomy): Eukaryota > Metazoa > Arthropoda > Insecta > Hemiptera > Aphididae > Drepanosiphum > Drepanosiphum platanoidis. Next base: position 7,560,047 of record OX402541.1, read on the forward strand.
AAACTATACACATTATATTATTATTGTAAAAAACCTTTTAGGATGAGAAATTTAAAACGAAAACCGACACGAACAGTGTTGATTAATTAAGTTTCACGCTCCTGCGATCGTTTGTTTTTATTTTTTTTTGTCAAAAGTAAAATCGAAACAAAAGCGTTATTTTACCGTGACTTCGAAGAATATTAATTTACGCCTTTAAAACACATCAATGATTATATGACTTATAACTAGAGCTAGGATTTTGATGACCTAAAAAATACACAAAAATGCACTAAAAAAAAATGCAAAAATGACCTAAAAACTCTAAAAAATGAACTTAAAAAAAGCTTAAAATAAACAAAAATTAGTTAAAATACACAAAATGAACGTAATATTTGTAATATTACGTTAAAATGACCTTAAAAATGCAATAAAATGCATTAACACAAAAAATGCAAAATAAAAATTACATATTCTACATTGTTATATCACGAAACAAATTTAGTTTTTGGTTAGAATTGTATAGCACTTAAAGAAAAAAAAATGCAAAAGTCACCAAAATCCTAGCTCTACTTATAACTTATTATAAGTTACGATTTATAACTTTATAAGTATCCATAATCCCATATTATACGCCCGCACGACAGAATGCAATATTATTAACTGTATCTCACGCGAATATCGGATATCTATAATTATTTTTGATATAATAAGAAACAAAACGTCGTCACGGAATCGTCGACTCCCGTTGAAACGAGAGAATACATTTCGCCATTTACCGTATCGATTACAGATCGAGAAGATTACTAAGATTACAATAAAAGTAAGGATCGTACACATAGTATAGCTAAGCGTAATTCGAACGCTACAACGGAATCGTGTGAATTTATCGCATTCTATTAAACTCGACTTAAAAAAACCTATAAAAAGTCCCTTAAAAGCTTATCTTTAAAAGCATTTCAAATAAGTCATATTAAACCTTATTAGAATCAGAGAGACAAAACGGTTAGGTTATAAACTCGAAAATTAATTCCCCGATGAAATTTTACTACTTGGAGGGTCAATTTGCTTTAGAAGTTTGAGTCATAATAGACTTATATGCTTATTACTTTGCCTTTCAAAGATATGTACAACTCGTTTTTACGAAAAATATGACTTTAACCCACTCGTATCATATAGTAAACCCGGACCGCGATCGTGTGATATTTTTAACTAACGAGCCACAAAGGACATACATATGAATATATCGTCACACAGCAGCGGGTCATCGTCGCGCAACTCTCGCGTTTCGGATTAATTCGGCACGCGCGGCGGTGGCGGCGTTCACAGAGGTGGCACTAACGACGCGAGTTTAATTCCGAGCTTAGTTATAAAATCATTAATTAACCGTTACAATACAATACGAACGATCGTCTCCTGCGGACTATTGGTTTTCACTATAATATCATCACGACAACGGATTATCTAATCAGCCCGACGACGACGACGAATAATACGAGCGCACAGACTACATTACACTATATTATTATGCGTTCGAGTACAACAATGCCGGTAATTCGCGATATTATTGTACTGGCGAGGATAGTATCGAGAAAGTAATAGGTTATATTGTACGACGATCGCGGCGATTTATTTGTTTTGTTTTTTCGCCGACCAGGCTTGCGTCATCGGCCCGTCGAGAGAGAATAGGATTTCAGCGATTTCTATTCTTCTGCGCGCGGTCAAAACGAGAAATTCGCAACCGTCGCAAAAGTCGTCGAAATCCTAGCTCTTATCATAACGATATAATAACACCGACTTTTTATCGACGACTGACCCGGTCTTCTTCGCCGGTTATCTCGTGCAGTCACGTTTGTCGGCCGAACTGCAGTCGCGAGTGTGTGTGTGTGTGTGTGTGTGTGTCATAATGTACGCGCGCACGCCTTGAGGCTTCGATAATTGTTTTCTTCTTCCTCCTACGCCAAAGCGGAACATCCCGTCTCTTTTTATTTTTTATTTTCATTTAATATTGTTATTATTATTATTATTATTCCTATACGCGTTACGACGGTCACGCCACTGCGATTCCCGCGTGCACGCGCGACCGGGGGTTATTATATTATTATAATGCGAGCTGCTCCGCGCGGCGAGGCCGTCATTCCGACAGACTTAACCCCGATTTCAGACGCGCGCGCGCGCACACACACACACATTATGTGTTATCGGACGCGGCCGTTTCGAGATTAAAAAAAAAAAAAGAAAGAAGGAAAAAACTAAACACTTGTCGTGTAAAACGTCCGCGCGGGGAAAGTACCTAAACGTACGTAAAAAATACATAACGAGCGGGGCTATATACAACAGCGCATTGGAATGCATTTATAATCACGAAAAATATAATACCTTAAATTTTGAAAGACGAAAAACTCTTAAAAAAACGGAAAATCAATATTGTGTACATGTATTATGTAAATATGACATGTAATCGCAGAGTAGAACATTCCCCGATGGGCGATGATTCGAGACTTACGAAAAATAATTAGAAATATCTATAAAAACAAGAGAGAAAACGTTCCTCTTTCGTTTTGAAGATAACTCGATTGTGAAAAACAACGGGAACCGAAATCTCGGTGTTGCACATCCGAGACGAAAAGAACAAATCCGAGTTTTGGTTCATCGAATCTGACCGGTCGTCGTCGTCGTCGCCACCGCTCCGCGTCACCGACGAATAATATACGATTCCCCTCGTTTTTACGAATCCATGAGTTGGCACTTTGGCGTCGGTCACAGAAGTAGTGATTTATCTCGTTTGATAAATTTTTGACGACGACGACGACGACGTACGACGAAAGCGATGTAATAGTAATACAACAACACTCCCCTATCGACAATTGAACGTAATAATTTGACAATAAAAGAATCGAGTTTTATTATTCGATCATCGTTTATAAATAATACGATAATATATACTCTAGTATATAAATCACTTTGAATCGTACGAATCTCGTAGTGTTTCATCGAGACGAATAAACTCGAAAAATCGTTTTCCCCGTTCGAATCTCTGCAAGTAGGAATTTCACGTGAAACAAAATATACAATCGAAGAACACGTTCGTTTAAAAAACGCGTCGCGTTGATTGATGTAAATTAATATTGTTCCACAAACACTAACAACCTTCTCGACCAAATTAGGTATAAACGTATATTGTTTGAAATTGTGTTTAAATAATTTATATGTTTTAATTGATGTGAAATTATCCGGCGTTTGATCTATCGTCGGATCCAGCAGATTTCGAGGACGCTACTCTCTGTAATGATGACGACGACAATGGAAAAAGGTCGAAATGTTCGGTTGAAAAAACTGCCAATTATTCGACGAGTTTATTATCTTTGTTAGAACGATTAGACGCATACAGCTATAAACGAATATTACGATTCTGTGCGATTCACTTTAGAAGACAACAGGACAACCATAACAACAGGACCATATATGTGTATAGATTACGAAAAATAGGCAAGAGCCGCGCGAACGCGCAATGAATAACACTAGGAATCGGCGACGACCGACTGTTGATTTATTCGATCTAATGCGCACACCCCGGACAACAGCTTGAAAACTTGCATCACTAGCACGAAACTGATAATTTACTTCATAAATAATATATATTTAGTTTTCGTTTGTTTCAGAAGAAAAATGCCCGATGTTTGTACAGTGTACAAACAGAAAGCCAATAATTAGTGGGGAAAAAAGGATTAATAAGGTTAGGGCAACGACGACGTAGGGCCCCAGCCAACCCACAATATTTACAAATTATGCAGAGTAAAATTTCAGAGTACGCATCTTACAAACACACACGCACCACAACCCCCGCCCCCTATTCGTATCGATCCGACATAGATAACGTTTCATGTTAATAATAATCAGAAGTAATTTTCACTGTGATATTTCTTTGTTTTACCGGTTTCGAAATATTGCCGAAGAGAATACGCATATAATAATAATATATTCTTATCTATTATCGAATAAAATATCATTATTAGACATAATATTTTGTAAACGATTGTGAGCCGGTAATATTCTATTGTTGAACACTCGTCTGCCTCTGGTCCGTCCGTCGCCGACTTTCATATAGTCACACTCGCCGATATAATAATATTACCTATAGCCTACAGCCGTGTAAACGTTTCATTGTTCGTTTCGTACAAAAACTATAATTCCCAGATTTCTAGACGTATCGTAAATTTCTGCAGTATTATTATTTTATCGACTTATTATTATTGATTTACTGTTAGCCCGTACGCCAGTGTTCCGCACAGTATAACAACAGTAGTTTTCACGTGCCACGCCGGCGTGTTTGGATGTGTCTGGTTACCGTTCTGGTATTGTCGATTCCGACACATTACATTTGATTGTACCCAGCTATTACCACTATTATTTGTCGAATATTTCTTTTGACAGATACGAGAACATATATTACACACCATATTATTATAATATTATAGAAATGAGAAAATCGTTTTTTTTTTCTTTCTTTCTACGGAACACTCGCGTACTTCTCGCGGAACTTCTCGTACTCAATACTATACCGAACGGGTTGATGACGAGTAAAAGAAAAAACGACACACCCCCCCGGACATCTCAACAGACGACGGGAAGTCGACTTTAACGAGAAACAGAATCGCAGGACATCGACAAAAATCCTCCTAACACGAAATTCAAGGATACCAAAGTATCCAAAATAACCTATCCGTTCCAAAAATCTTAGAAATTAAAACGAATATAACGAATATAATAATCAACGTGTAATTGAAGTCTTATATTGTAAATAAAATCCAACGAGGTTCAAAGAGTCGCTATCAAATCGTATTAGTCATACGTCAACCTAAACAGCTCGATACATTTAAGGATCAAGTCGCCGTTTTGCGAGTGATCATCACGTACACAAATCACATTGATCAATAAAGTCACATAATCATTCCATGTACACGACGTTACCATAACTATAAACTTTTACAGATAAACCTAGTCGTATTTCATCACCTCTGTATTTTATAGATAAGCACACATCCGCGCGTGAGTAACGTTGCAAACTATATTCGGTAGAGTAGTAGCATTGACTTTCAAATAAACGACATTCGGATAGCCAAAAAAAAGAAAAAAGATTAAGTCTTTAACAAATCTAACATGGAAATAGCTATAATAGTAGTAAAAATCATTGTGTTTTATTTTTAACACCGTTTTGCTCGCATGCTAACCTTTATAAGAATTCAAAAATTCTAATCTCAAACTAAATTCAAAATGTAGACAGTATTGTTTTTGAAGTTGACAAAAATCAAGCTCAAACATTTCAATTCCCAGTAATCGGTCGATATTTTTACCCTAATCCTTGTTTATTCTTATATTGTTTAATAGTTTTAATAAATTATTTGATATATTTAATAATACTCGGTTTGAATTCGTTCGTTTTTATAAATACTTCACTGATTTAATAAGATTTGTTTTGATTCTATTACGGTAGACCGAAATGTTTTCGCGATTGTTGCCATAACATTATTATTATAATAATAATAATAGCATATATATTTTACGTTGTTCGACTAAAAGTTAAAACAATGACGGACGGATACCCGATACCTGAATCGCGCGACGTTTTTACGATTATGAAACATTGTTTATGGTTCGGTTATTGTTCCGCGCGTATAATGTGTAACATCCGAGTATAGTACCTTTACTCGGTTACAAACAAATTATCAGAATAAAAATATAAAAGTACGGTAAACAAGACGCTCTCGCCGGATCCCGTTTGACGCGCGGGTTTTTTGCACGAAAATACTATGGTAGTTGAATATTTTGAGTTCTCGAATACTTGAACACATTCGAATGCGTGTTGTTTCGGTCAAGTCGTTAATCGGAGAAAACTCGTGAATATAAGTAAGACGACGAACAACCATAATCGACCGGATTTTTTTACACGCTCGAAACGTCGGTTATGGCCGACAAAACGGGTCCGGAAGGGATCTGACACAACGATATTGAACTCGCGAAACCTGAAAGGTTATCGCCTAACTGATTATATTTATTTATTTTTTTGGAAAACGTTATTGTTTCTAATAAGTCTAGGGCTCGGATGTTTATGAAATTGCATATTTTTTTCTATTTATCCAATTTATTGCTAACCTGGATACAAATTTGATTCATGTTCTACTGAATAAAATAATACTATTTTTATTTTGCATATTTTTGCATATTTAGTGGTTTTGTATTTTAAATGCATAATTTTTGAATATAAATGCATATTTCAAGACAATTTAACGTAAAATATTAATAATGTTCCTTATTAGGTATTTTTATATCGTGCATATCGACAACAAACGCAGCTACAAGTTTGATCAAATTAAAAAAACTATTGTATCACAGTGTAACGCTGATAATTTAATAATGTAATAAAATGAAATATTAGTCACTAATAAATAATAAATAATAATATAAATTAAAGTTAATAAAACGCTATGTAAATTTAAGAAATGTATTTTAAATTGTAGTAAAAAAAAAATAATATATAAAAATAACCATTGGGTAATAAAAATATAATATTTTTGTTTTATGAATTGTAATAAATTTTTTTGTGCATATTTTGTTTGCATATTTCGTAATTTTTTAGTGCATAAATGCATGCATATTACAGTAGTTTTAAGTGCATAAACATCCGAGTCCTAGACTAATAACCTATTGGTTCGATCAAGTGCAGTTCCCGGGTAAGAAACAGAAATATATACTTGGCGGTGTAACGAAAGTGTAATGACATATAGGTATATATTATGAGAACCCGCGTGCACGACAATTGAATTCGAGCTGTGAACCACATCACGGCGAATTTTCTTTTCGTTTCGAGATTTCTCTCTTGCTTTTCGCGTTTTTTTTTTTCTTTCTCTGCGGGCCGTCCCGATTTTCGTGGGCGGCGGCGGCGGCGGACAACAATCGCAGTAACACACGTACACGTACGACACAATAATAATTATATTATATATCGCGCGTAATTGCACATTATACAGTATAATAGCGGATCGAAATTCGAGAGACATGAACGAACGAACGCGCCGCCGCCGCCGAGCAATAGTTTCTCCGTCGCCGTCGACCCGCGGCTATTTCGCGCGCGCGCGCGCGCGCTGCACGTGACGACCCATCGCACAGATCGTGCAAATCTCCCGGAGAATCGCGGGCGCTAAACGCCGTCGTACGATAATACATATATAGGTAGTATGAGTTTTTTTCTTATAATATCTAATAACGCGCAACGTATACGAATAAAACGATCGGTTGTGAAATGTTTAGGCAGACGATAGCGAGCGACGATTTGTCTGTCGTGGCCGCCACGGTTTTTATCTTGCTTTTTTTTCCGTAAACGCTCGCGGTATATTATAATCGTATAATCGACGAGAAATGGTCGTGTTACTTTAATATACCGCCGCGGTTACCAGCATATTATAATAATATTATTATTCTTCTTCTTCTTCGTAGAAAGGATATCACTCCGCAACAACAACGTTTTCTTTCTCGTGCGCATCTCTTCTTCGCACGCCCGTCACGGGTGGTATAAGGTTACCCGTCGCATTGCGATATTTTACATCCTTATCGCGCGCGCGTTATTTCATTTCGGTGTTTTTTTTTTTTCACGAAAACTCGTGTTCGACGTCTGTCTTCGAACCCATCTTTTTCTACAAATATTCTGCGGCCGGTATAGTTGACGACGATTATTGTTTTGCGCAATCGTCTCGTCGTCGTTATATTTAGAAACGAAAAATCCGATACGTTTCGAAACGACGAGAGACGAAACTCATGGCGCGGTTATATATTATCGGCGTGCTCGCTCGCACGACGTACAATAGAGTTTTTATTTCGATCAGATATTGAAAACCGTTAGACGAGTTTACGAACTATAAGTAGTGCCTACTCTACCTACCTACTCACTTGTTATTGAGAACTACTAAAATATAAACTTCACCAATAGTCTTATCTAATTCAACTAATCCCCAGAAGTAATACGAATGTTTGCCTGCCACTTTTTAAAAAAAATACGTCGAATAACTGAGAAATTATAGCTACGCGATGTTTAAAAACATTAAAAATTCATAGACCACAATAAATCTAGATTAAAACAATTATGAGAACAATCCACTATCTTCCGTTGCAATAGTTGTGTACACAACTTCTTTAAATTAAAAATTAAACATTTCACCGGATACATACCATAGTGGTTTAAACAATGAAGTTATTAGAAACCAATAATCGTTTCAAGATTTCAGGGTAAAATATTAAAATTTTGAATGACGATTAAACGAATATATAATATAATATACAATACATAACTCTTGACATAATATTAATTATAATTTAAAATTTAAAATGTATATACCCTATTGTGCCAATCGAATTTAATGTTTTTAAACACTCGTGTTTCGAGGATGATAAGTTCAAGGTTATACTGAGAAAAAGTTTAACAATATCGTGTCGATAATATTATAAAAAACTATGATTTCAAAAATACAACTCGTTATTGTAACAAATTATTATTGCTATTGGCAACCATCAACGTTTCCATACTATATTTAGTTATATGAAATGAAAGTCGAAACTTAGTGTTTTATCCGTTCGGAAAAATAATCATAATAATGTTGTGTACATCATATGGTAGCTGCAAAACCGACTAAAGAAATCTCGTTCGAACATTACACTAGATATTTTAAGAACGACGAATAAAAGTGAAAATATAGATTTGTACGAGCGTAATAATTATTATTCTCGGTGCAGGATATTACACACTGCGGTGTTTTAAAAATAATTATAATAGTATGCGTGTGGTTACATTTGGGTACGTGAGAAAGTATTTGTTTAGATAGTCATTCGAATTTATTTGAATATTGATAATATACTGATTTTATAGCGAATAACACTTTGAATATTTTCAATCATATCACATGGTATATTATCTTCCTATATCATAAGTTAAATTGGCAATTACCGATTAGTAGTTATAGTTTAATTTAATTTATTAATATTATAGATTTAGATTAATATATTATTATGTAAATTGTATGTAACATATTCTATAATTTTCTAATATTTTAGTACGACCATTTTATTTGTGCACAAGATCAAAATAAGTAAAATCAAAGGAAAGGCATGAATGGAAGCTCTTATTTTTATAACACTTGTATAAATAGAACGAGAATGTTGTTTCGGCAATAGTTTGAATCCTACGATAAATCCTACTTGGAAAAAAAAACCCGAGTCCTGAATGAATAATATACATTCCCACAACGACATTACGAGATAAAAATTAAAAATCAACTTCATCAAACGCACAATAGATAACATTACCACGTCGTAGCTCTATTTAAACTATTTAGAACCTTATTAGATGTATTTAAGTTGGTCGAGCGCTTTCTGCACCACCTGGATCGGCGAATGAATGCATTCATATCCTGCCCACGAATATACGACGACAGGTGTGTCGTTTGTAAATAAAACGCGTACGAAACATGTTGGTTCTATGAAAGGACACCCGTTTCCAGAACGCAACGCGTAAGACATAATACTACTTATGCGAACACGTACAGAGTGTCGGTTATTCGAAAACCCCAAACTGAACACATTCAAACATACGCCCCGAAGATTAGCACTCGGCCGTGTTAAATAATACTATACGGACGCGAATAATAATAAGATGTCGTGCCATAGATTAGACTACTGAATACATTGAAAGACTGACGTGCGTCGGAAAGAAAAGTTTGCGACTATTATACAAGCACACACACACGACAAGAGTCGATAAAACGTGTCGAGACTATTACACTCTATAGAGGTAAAATAAAGCAAAGAAAATTATTTGAATATATTCGAGTGGTGATCATCAACTGGTGAAATATATGATTTTAATTTGTAATTGGCAAGAAATATATAATTTTTTCCGCCGCGTTTTCTGATATAAACTTTGCGCATTACGTTATGACGTAGCGTTTAGTTTTTTTTTTTTTATAAACTACGAATAAAAATACGATCGTCGAACAGACTTAACAGACACAGACGCAGTTCAAAACAATTCCCGCGGAGGCGATCGCAAGGTGTTTTTTTTTTTTTTTTTGATACACGAGAGCGGGGTACGAGAAATTCAATATAATCGGTTTCATTTTTTATTTATTTATTTATTTTTTTTTTGTTTAACGAGTACCTACACAAATACGTATATTATCATCATAATATACAGCACATCCGTTCACTATGGACCATGTTAAATTATTATCGTCGTTATAATGACCGCGGCGCATCGTGTACAGTAAAAAACTAGTTTGAAATTGGGTTATTTGGTGTAGGTGCCGGGCGCATAGGCGAGGTATAAATATCTACCTAGGATATCGAGCGGCGGCGAGTCTCTCCGGCCGACGCCAAATGTACCATCATATAGGTAGATGGACAATGAAATAACAATACGCGGACTATTGTTCGCCGATGTATTAGAATAATATTCGATGAGAAAATCACGCGGGCAACAATATCGGCGGCGGCGGCGGCGGCGGCGGCGGTCGTGAAAGCCCGCGTGCGGTCGAAAACCTAAGCGATTTAAACGTTTATCTGCGCGCATTTGTGACGGCCGGCCGCGGCGGTACGAATATATAAGTATACCCTAGGCCCGGCGATACTATACTCGTACACCGATAATACCTCTACACCAGTGAAAATACCGATTTGTGCGCCACATCGAATGGCATAATGCTATGTTTACAAATAATAATACACATCGTTGTATAGCGCGTTTGTTATACACACACACACACGGGTCCACGAGTTTGTACGTACATATTATTATTATTACTTTAAGACGTCTGCGTACCCACATGGTAAGTAGAGCACGCGGGTAAAACAAACACAACACCTACTGCAGAGAATTCGCGCACAAATTTGCGTAAATGCAGTCTCGACGGGTGTGCTGTATCTATTTATATATACGTATTATATAATATTATGCTTTCGCCGTACGTGAAAACATATTTCACGATCAAAAACCATTTCCGCCGCAGACCATTCCCATGCTCCGGTTCCGCACTCGTAGTTTATCGTATAGTATACGTATATGTACCACTCGCCCGTCAGTCGTGAACACTCAATAATACGCATACACGCACACACAACGTTCAAAAATAATGTCTAAACACTGCATTTATCAAAAATAATGTCTAAAAAAAAAAAAAAGTTTTTATATAAAAGATTCTTTCTCAAAGTATCAATCAAAAGTATCATTCTAAGGGTGACCATTTTCCTTATAAGTCTACAGGCCGAAAAAACTGTATATACACCCCGGATCATAATCATATTTATAAATTATTATTAAATGATAATAGTCGGATAATTTAGGTGAAATTTTACCCGAAAATTACGTTGACCAACCAACCCGTCGTATAATTTAAAACCACTAGGTCCGTGAAAAATGTTTAACCGAAAGGTCAGTATAAAATAGGCTCTCGTTTCGACTATCTCACGTTCACGCCACTTTGAACAACGGCTATCGTCTTTAAGTTGTATCCACCTCTTTCTCTGTCTATCTCACAGTCACACGCATATACACTCTAACAGGATATCGACGATGGTCCGCACGAAGCCAGCCGCCGGGACCGTCACGCGCGAAAATCCGTGGCCAGAGAGTATTACGCGTGTTTTTCCCGAAACACGACCTTGTACACCACTGCAGGCAACAAAAGAGATCATCTCGCCGCGCGCACGTCGTTCCGTTTGGGCCGCCAACCATAAAAAGCCATTGCCAGCGCGCGGTGATAATAATAATAAAGCACAAAAAGGAATACAAATATATACGTATACGTCATATTATACATACGTATATATATTATAAATAACAAATAGAATATGATGATAACAATAGTATCACGTTTCGACGTACATACTCCTGCTACCTACACAGCTATAGTCCTCTATACTTGCGTTTTATTCGAGAGACCCATCGCTCACCACACTAAATTATATCAAACTCCTCCTTCACTCGACCGGCACGTTGACGAATCGATTGTGTTTCACAGTCGACGTCGAGTGTCTTCACTATATCGCGTATATAATATATATATATATATACAGAGAGTGGTATACATTTATGAGTATGTAACATTATAAATTAATATAAGGTATAAATTCGCCCGACACAACCGTTAACTTAAATCCGACGTCCAATAGGACGGATCGCATGAAATCAAATATAGCAGTATAATAATAATAATACTGAATATATAGTGTTACAATACAGCAATCGACGTCGTCGTGAAACACGCTATTCGTGTTCGTCTTCGTGCGGCAACACGTCATTACTTCACGCGCTCAAGTTTAAACATTACCTAGTTTAAAGTTGTATATTATAGATTACTGCAATTTAAACTGCAGTTCAAATGAACGCGTGTATACGAGTAATACGAGTAGTAATATTATAAGTAATATATATAGGCAAACATATAAAGTAGCACTTATATATATATATATATGTGCACACGAAAATGTATATACGTATATTATTATACTCGCATCAATTAATAAAAGATTTCCGTTTCAAAATAAATTAGGTTAGGTATGAATATTATATAAATAGAAGGTATTTTATATTGGTACTTTTTAGGCTCGTTGCCAAGAGATCGACGATAATAATTAGTCGCCAAGACTGGATATAACGAATCGATAATGGGCACCTACATCAATTTTTAAATATTAATTTTAAGGGGACAATAATAATACGAACTTGTAAACGATGTGTTGGTATAGAAGACGAACGTCCGGAAAAGGATACGGTTTGTAACTAATTACAATGCCTACCGCCTTCGAGTCTACTCTACTACTTCTTTTACAGACAGTTTACAGCCGGTTGATTTTTGGAAAGCAGAGCGCACGTAAACGATACACAAATCAACAGTATTATCAATAGACGAATTGTTATTTATTTTTTTTTAGATACTAAACACATAAATATGTTAAGTTAATCAACCTATTTTTATTGCTCAATTGACATAATGTGATGTGTAAATGATCGATTATCGTGAAAGTAAAAGCCACACTAACATAATAATATAATACTTATTATAAGGAACACGTAGGTGTATGAGTGTATGACCAAAAAGAAAAAAAAAAGCGTTTCTTTGTACTGAAAAAATATTGTGGTCCGCAAGCCATAAACACCTATTGCAATACCGTTGGGTAAACAATTTATACGAAAAAAAAAATAATAATAATAATAATAATGGGTAAATGTATGTTGCAAACCTTTTGGTCACATAGCGAATAACGTTTCCTTATTAAGCGGAACCGTCAAAACTCAGAGTATTATTGCCGAAAGAAAAAATATTAATTGTTCAACACAGAGTATTAGGAATGTTTAAACGAAAACGTGTGTAACGGATTAGCACCATTAGCCATCGGAGCACGTTTCTTTGTAATTATGAACAGATTTTTTTTTCTCTCGAGTAAAAGTAACAATAACATATATGTTGCGTTATGGTTAAACGAAGAAATTAAATTGTGAATTCACGAATCTGAAAATCATCATTCTATTCTATCCGATTGAATATTTAAATCGATTGCACGTGTGGAAATTCAGAAATGTATTTGTCTTGCGAAATTCGGAGCGTAATAAGAAGAAATGTATAATAGATGATGGCATGTTGAATTTTTGCAACTATTATTTTAAATAATTACAATAATTATTACACTATACCTCTAAACTAATTAATCATACGCAAAACGTTTTGTGTTAGATAATAAATTAAATAGCGAAGGTAAGATATTAAAAAGATACCATAGCCTATAGCTGGTATATTATGCAATATGTTATTGTTTTGAATTAATCGATTCTTACATAAATAAATAGAGAAGATAAACAATTGTAGTATATCTCGTAGTATGGGTACTTACTGCCTAATATCAACAACCTATATGATATAGTAGTTTTAAATAAAAATAATAATCGCTTTATATTTCTATTCGCCTATATAAATTAGAAGGTTGTACTTAATATGCATTTTTAACCGTGGTCGATAAGGGACTGCGGGTTATATTATAACATTTTATAACTTTTTACTTCGAATATTGGAATATTTATCATCCTAATTCTTTTCTTTCGTTAGAAAATCTTAAACGTGTGACACATAGAAAGTCTATAAGATTTAGATCATGTTATAATACAAAAAATTATGACATACCTACTTATGTATTTTTGAGGTCAAATATAGGTAGTATATGAATTTTACGCACAGATTGTTAAATATTATACTTAATAGATTTGTCCTATACTGCTTGTAACACCTAACATCTTTAGTAAATTAATCAGTTTATTTATCACGGTTTATTACATTTTTAAAGCGGAAGGATTGCATTGCTATTTTAATCTCATGCAGTCATGTATAATATCTAATTTTAAATATTAAGTGGCATATGACTAATAACAATTATTATTATTATTATTATATTACCTATATTTATCTACTTGTTATATTTTATTGAAATAATTTCTTAAATTTCATGTCTGAATTAACATTTAAGTAGACCCGAAGTCATCCACATGAATACATTCATGACATTGTAAAGACAACGATATTATATTTTAATTCATGAACTTGACTGTATAAATTATGTTTCGAATAGGTCTTATTTTGAACGAAGCAAGTGATTTATTAGAACTACAATTAATTTGTTTTCATACTGTTACTCATCAAAATTGTTCGTAAAAGATCTACACCAAATTGTCCATGCCAGAAATGTTTAAATCGGATATTGTATGCAAATGATAATCATTGGTACATTATTAAGTTTGAAATAATAAGTACCTATTGAAATGTAAGTATTCGGACTTATAATTAATAATTGTATTTAGATTACTTATGCTTAGAATAATTTTCAAATATTATTTACTGCTTATTGCTTCCGAATTTGTACAAAAAATAGATATCACTCTAGAACGTTTACGTTCAGCACCGATATCTTACGGGATTTGTAGTAGATTTAAGGGTTAGGTTATCGGTTTAGATTTCATCGCGACAGTCTTTAATTTATAAATTGAAAAAATTATTGCTTATTTTTTGAAGTTACATAATACGCAATGTCATTGTTTGAAAATTAAATGTCATGTACGCCATGTCACCTCTCCGATTTTACAGACGTGGCGAATTGATGTAACGGAATCTATTTTTAATTACATCTTATGATTAAGAACCAAAAAAATAAAAAAATAATAACAATATATTGAAACGTAAGAGATAGCTGTTTTGGAAACATACCGCAATACATTAATTACATATCATCTGACCATGGCGTCATGGCCCGAGCAAATAATAAAAATTTATTGAAAATATGCAGGTGTCTAAATTGGCATTCGTTTTTCAAACGTAACAGTAACCCGGTTTAGTTTCTTTTAACGTATACGTGGGTGCTTTAAGTGGAAAATCATTAACGTTTTTCAGAGCCTATAGGTACATTAGGCAGATGAACCCAACCGAGTGGAAACGCTGACCATTCACGGTCTGTGGGTCAGACCGGCTGATGTTTATATCCTGGTTCAACGTATGGATAGATACTATGCATAAAACATAGGTGCATAGTTTACAGGGCATGTCAAATTTACAATTTTGCTTCTAGAACATAAAAATAATAACTATGTATAACTGGATACATTTTTTTTTATATGTGCGAATTATTTATTGAAATAACTGTACCTTACTAATTGGATTTCGAATATCAATAAGATATACCTATCTAGGATGTGTAACTCGAAAGGTAGGTTAGGTAGGTGTCTTTTACAGTTGTAATGAAGTCGATTGATGAATATTTATTCTAAATTCTAATGTAACAACACTAATGCCGTACTAGACAGAGATTTGAGATAGAAACTAATATAAATTATTTTCATTGGGTGCAAGTGCATAAATACATAATGTTATAACTAATATGAACTTGGATATGTAGTTAATTTTATGAAATTTGTAAACATTATTATATTTTTTGACGAGACAATGTTTTAGCAGAAAAAATGATTAAAAATATCTTTGTAATACGGTTTTCGTCTTTGATCATTTTTAGGTTAAGGTTAGTTGTTCATTGTTCAGGTTGGAAAATTAAGTTAATAACAAGTAATAACGAAAACCTTAAGTAAATACAATAATTTTGTAAACGCAAAATTCATTCAAGGTATTTTTCAAATAATTAATGTTTGTGAATACTTAATACCTACTTATTGAAATTAAATCATATAGGTACATGTTTTTACTATTATTTGATGGGTAAAAATATCCAATGACAATTTTTCAATAACTTATATAGTTATTTAATGCTCAACAAATAATTGCCTGATAACTATAATAGCTGAACATTACTTAAATGACTTGTAAAAACAAAATTAACTAATTATACCATAAATATCGGTATTTTTTGTTGTGATAATATTTTAAATGATAAAAGAAAAAATTATTCACCTTATAGTATTTAGCAAATAAGAACATTTTCGTTTACCTATATGGTTAAATTAATTGATAATTCATAATAGATCCTATGAAAATAAATGATTTAGGTGGGTAGTGGGTACTTATAATTATTTAATTCTAAACGAATTGTGTATTTATAGCTTTTAATTTGATTAATCATTATTCATTATATACTATGTTACATATTAATAGAGTTGTACCTAGTTTTATAATTATTGCAGTCATTCAATTATTTACATTAAAATTAAAGTAAAAAACCACGAGGAACATTTCTTTTTTTGAAACACGACGAAGTAATGATTATTTTTAACATGGTCCATAAGTGTATTGCGCACACGACAGTAGTATATTAGTAAATGTGATATTTAAGTTTTTCTGAAAATAATTATCCAGCTCTGTATTTGACGGAAAGGGTATTAATTCTCTAATCGACAACAGCCTTTCTTGGAAATACGACCAATTCAACGTGATATTGATATATTTCTATACTACGTAATTTACCCGCATCGAAGTCGCAATAAAGAATCGGAGAAACTATAGGTTAAAAACGAACTTAACTCTTCTGATAAAAAAGAATATTATGAAAATAAATATACGGCCAAGACATTTCCATCGAGTCAGACCAAAATTGTAGGTACGTAAAAACTACAGGCATTTTTACAAGTTTTATACCAAAAAATGTACCCGGTATCCCTATATAAAAAAAAACATCAACAGGTATTAATGAAATACCTACAGGTCGTTCGACGAACTACGAGTGTTTAAAAATAAAACAATAATCGTAATAATATCTATACTAATAGGCGACGATCGAAATGTATCGATTTTTCAAATCTTTAAACGAAATCGGGAATGAACTCATCGTCTCGATCGAGATATTTTAATTCGACCGGAGTGGTACGATATACCTACGGACAAAAAATCGTATCCGTAAAAATGTCAAAAAAAAATAAATACTTTTCGTTCCTATAATCGTCCGAACATTTTCCAAAACCCGACGCTATTCGTCTACGAACCCGAGACTATATATACCTAACGTGACCATAATTTTTTTTCTTCAAAGCGGGACACCTGTACATTTTAATGAAAAAACCATAAAATTTTGAGTAAAATAACAATTTTTTTATTGAAAAAAAATCAAATTGTATACGTAAACTGTATAAATGTATGATTGTGATATACGTGATCAATAAATACCTACCACAAGTAGACTTTTCTTAAAGCGGGACATTTTTAGGTTCTTTGGGGACAGCGGGACACTTAGCTCGAAAGCGGGACTGTCCCGCCCAAAGCGGGACGTATGGTCACGTTATATATACCCGACGGGTGATACACCCGTATAGACGAAATACTCTTACTAAACAACACACTTTTCGTAATACTTTTACGATGTCTATGATAATTATTAATAGGCGGACGCGCGTATTCGAATCGGCTCGAGTATGGCGAGCGGTGTTAGATATACGAGCAAAAGTAGAAATAAAAAAAACTAACCTTTTATTATGCGATTGATTGACGCCGCCGTGGACCGCGAAAACCCGAAAAAAGTTCGGGAAAACCCAAAAAAATCTCTGGAAAATCCCGGCGTTTCGTTCTTCACTCGGTCCCGGTCTTCCGACTCGTCGCGTTCGCCGTTCGTGTGCGTTTTCACCGCGGCAGACGACGACCGGCACAGGCACAGCAGACTGACGAAACGGAAAAATATTGTTTTTTTTTTAAACCTAACGTGTTCGACGACGGCGGTGGCGGTTCGGCGGACGGACGGACGGACGGATGGCGGACGCGTTGAGCGCGCGAAACGGACTGAAGAGAGCGCCGGCACCGCGGGGGTGACTTGGTCGCGGCGCGGCGTGAACGGTGAACCGGAAAAATTCAATTCCCGTCCGGTTTTACCGCGGTTCCGGGCCGCGGCGCTGCCAACGTGACGGAATGAAAAAACGCGGGAATTTCGTCGGCCGGCTGCACTGACGCGATCGCGCCCGATTGCAACGCTCCGCCGCCGCCGCCGCCTGCACCGTCGGACTGCAACGCGCGCGGCGGCAGCTGCAATGCCCGACAACAACACGGTCGCATCGCGGCGACTGCATCCGACGACGACGACTCCTCGCTGACCGGCGTTATCAGCGTTTCGATTTATTTACCATTATTATTACTATTATTATTATTATTATTATTATTATTATTATTATTATATTTTACGTATTTACATTTTGTTAACGTTTCGCGTGCGCTCGTCGTCTGCGCTCGTCTGGCTCGTCGCTCGCGGCGTATACACGATTTTCCCGTCGAACCTGCTGGATTACCCGCGCGCGCTGGACAACCCGCCGGTGACGAGAGACGACGACGACGTATTATCGATAACGACGACCACGGTGTTGTTCACGGCCAGAGCGTTGCCTCGATGTCCGGCTCCCTCGTCGCCGCCGCCGCCGCCGCCGACGCGACCGACTCAGTGCCATAGGTGTTCGCGTCCGACCGGCGAAAACGTCATGGACAACGAGGACGACCACGTCCACCGGCCCGGCACCAGCAAAGAAGAAGAATCGGCCGGTCGCAAGCCGTCCGAATGTCCGAAAGCGCAGCCCAGGTAACACCCCCCCCCCCCGGTCTAGTATTTATTTGCCGTCATGTCTCGGTGTGTGTGTTTCTCGTTTTCAATGTCGTCGGTGTGTTTTGGAATCTAGATTGAACAACAACGATTTGAACGGCTACGCCGATTCCGAGTTCTGCGGCGATTGCATCGAGGATCTCGATTACATGACCGCCGCGAGCTTGGTATACTGCGACCAGGAGGATAACTCTTCCGCTTCCGGAGTCAGTAACGGTGACGATGGCGATGATGAAGACGACGACTTTGACGACCGCTGTTGCGTGTACACCTATTGCGGTGATCGACAAGAACCTGCGATCAACGATTTGCCCGTGAATGACCGGAGCGCATCGCCTCTAATGGATTACTTGGAAATGGATTTCGAGCCCGAAGCAGCCGTCGGTGAAGACGAAGCCGTCAACGGTGCGGTCAACGACAACGAGTAAACACTTTTTATTATTTGATTGATATAACTGAGTAGGTAGACGTCGTGGGTAGTTCATCTGTTGAGAGTGAACTGTGAATACAAATTGTTTGATAAATTGTTAATATGTTATTTTTATTCAACAGAGAGTCCGAAGAAGAACCAATGCCTAGCTCTTCTACTGCTGCTACAAACAAACAAGATGATTGCGAGAAGACATGTGAAGTTTCACTTACAGATAAAGACAGTACAAAGCAAACGAATGGTAAATTTGTTAAACGACCAACTAACACTAAAAGCACTCCTTCTGTACCACCTCATACTCCAACAAAATCAATACCATCACCAGAAGAACGTAATGGATGTTTAAGGCGTACCGGTGAAACATTGGTAAATAAATAAGTAGTAAAATGGGCTTAATGAACATAATTTTTATTGGTGGTAAATATTTGACATCAGGAGGTTTGTCAAAAAATGAAAAGAATGCGTGTCGATGATTTAACTTGGGTCAAAGAAATGATATGGTCAGAAGACGATGCAACTCAATACCGAGTTAACCAAATCGGTGTTTCAGCATGTGGTGCGACTTCCGTCATAAATACACTGGTAAGTTTGATCGTTTCAGACAAATTAAAATTACTATGTACATATCCAATTTAGAAATCAGAAATAACTAAATCCTAAGATTTGATCTGAAAAGTTGGTCTCCCCTAGTACCTCTCATTGTTATGTTTTGAAGATATAAGATTTCAAACGTTAATATTATAAATTTCATAATCGATTGTGAGAAGAAAAAACCCATAAGAAACAAATTGTAATCTTAAATGTATTATTAACAGCAACTATCTAATTTTTGTAATCGGATTGACTCAAAAGAACTGTTTTTTTTTTTTTATGTTTTAAATAGATGTTGGATAGAATAAAAAGTTAAGTACCTTGTCTTAATCATCTTGAACTTGAGGTTCGGTGTTTATAAGTACATCAGTTTACGTCCTGCGATTTCTTTCTATAAAACATAAAGTACTTATTGATTATTCCAACGTATAATTTAGAAATTTATATTTCACATAAATAGAAATATTTAGTTTTATAAATAAAAAGAAAACTGATTTTCAATGTTTTGAAATTCTGATTCAATCGTTGTGTTGAAATGCAATGAATTGCACCAGATTTAAAACAAAAATAATGACTAAGTACCTAATGTTTTTTTATAAATACTATAAACTATATTATTTAAAAAAATTGTTTTTTTTTTGTAGCTGGCCCTAAGTATACCGTTTAGTGTAGACCGTATAGTCAGGACCATTGGCACCCGTTTACGTGACGAGACTGCTCCACTTATCCCTTATTTGGAATCCCGTGCCGTGGCTGGTTGCATGCCGCAAGATTTAGTTAGGACCTTAGAGACTGCGTCAGATTCACTAGTCAGTGCAAGATTTTTTGCTACTCATCCAAATTTGGATATGCATTTGGCTCCTTGGCTTGCTGGTTGGATAAAAAAAGGTATTTGACTTTGATTGACCAAAAGCGCTTTTCATTTTTTAATAATTTTATAATGTTCAAGGTGCTATTCCTATACTAACGTTGAATCTCCAACGTGGAGCTATGCCACATACTCATGTGCCAGATAGTTGGCACCATCAAATGATGTATGGTGTAGCGTTTAATCCGTTAAGTCCAGAAATCGCTCAATTTTACCTAACCAATCCTTTGAGTCAATCTTCTCTGGTCGTGCTGAAGCCGCAGTTACTTTCTCCGTCGTCATTGATGATTAAAAGAGAGGATGTTCTGTCCAGGTGGAACCTTCAAACAGATCTCATGCCTTTGGCCACGCACCCCAACCGACTTTGGCATCGGTCTAATGTGCTAGGTATGTCCGCTTTGACTGACGACGTCATATTTCAGTCGACGCAGAGTTTGTTCCTAATAATGCAATATTATTTTCATTCAATAACTATCGTTTCAGGACAAGTGGTAAATCTTCTCAGGGAAGAAATGGAAGGTATCAAAGTCACCAACCATATTGTGATACCGGCAAACTATAAAAGCGGTATAACTTTAGCGATAAAAACGTCATCAAATTATAGCCATGAACTGAAGTCTGTGCCAGAACTACCCAACGGAGATACCTTGAAAAGTTATTGTTCGTAAACAATAACGTGTAACATGCCTATTTTCAAGAATTTTTTTTTTCATCCCGTTTTTTTTTGATTTAAATGTTAAGTATTTTTTTAATGTGTACATATTATTATTTTGTTGAATAACCAAAGTCTATTAGAATACTACGACATTACACATGTGTTATTAAAAAGAAGAAAAATATTTTTAAACAATCAATGTTACCAGCATACAGATGTTTCCTAGTATTATATATATATTCGGCGTTATCGAGGTTAACAGAGGTTGATGGAGAATACATTCAAATTCGGACATTGAAAGTGTATATAAACAAAATGTACCTAATCCTTTCAGATTTAAAAAATAAATTTATTATTGCTTATTTATTTCGATTATAATATTAGTTTTATTTGTACTTATTGCGTAGTCGTTAGTTGTCCTACCTTTTGCTTGGTGTTTTCAACGTTCATCCAGCCACGCGTCGACCACATTTTCAAACGCCGCAAAGCCGAACAGTCATAAATTGATGTACGATCGATCGAAAGGCACAGTGCAGCAGTTGTCTTCCGACTTTTTCCTACGCTCAACAATCAAACCTGGTCTAGAATTAAATGTGTTCTTCGATCGTGATAAAACAAACCGTAATTAAATTATTTAAAATCTGTACACTTTTCTTTATACAAGTAAGTTTAATACGTTTGATGTAAATCATCAAATTAATCGAGAATTATTTTAAGGCTCAAAATACGTGTCGCAGAATCTACATTTTATTACACGTAATATTGATACTACAATACTTTTCTATTTATTATAATTCAATAGAAATAAGAAATTTTCACATTTCCGTTACTTCAAAAACAAATGATGCATACAATTTTTTTTTTAAATTATTATTTACCGAAGAAATTATATAAACATTAATTCTATTAATAAAATATATATTTTATAACGTTTCAAAAAAGGAAAAAAGATTCCGTTAAACATGATTTAAAAATGGTCCACAGCACCCTGGCAAGAGGTCCATTACACTTGTGTCGGGAGTTTTCGACATTGTATTTACGTGAACAAGGATTTATAAACTTATAAAAACAAATAAGCAAATGAAAATGGAGAGTATGTCTTTCTTCAACTATTCGACCACGAATTAAAGATTTTTGTAAAAAAAGAAAAACAAGCCCAAGTGTTGTCACATGAGTTCCATAAGTTACTTAATTTTTAATTAATCTTGACAATCAAATAATATTATATAATTTGTTTTAAAAGCTAAAGAAAACCACAGTTACAAAATATAAATACTCGATATATTACTGTCGAGTATAGAGTATAAGGTGCCTCTGGATTTTTGGAAAATAACCAAAGGTATCTGGTGTCAAAAAATGTCGGGAACCACCTCTGATCTATAATATTAGTGCAGTAAAACATGTGCAAATGTTATTAAATTATTAAAATTATTACTTGTAGTTTATAAATTGAAAACCATTTTTCTTTTTTATTTGTTCAAAATCTCAAGAACTGATGGATCGGATAGTCAAGTGGCACCATTTATCTATATCATAAAATATCAAAAAATGTTACACGAAATGTATTGATTTTGAAACTTAAGCCAAAAAGGCTCTCGTTTGTTTCGATGACATAGACACTCGATTATCAATTATTAAGGTAAATATGAATTATTTATTATAGAACGAGCCGTGACTAGAGAGTACAGAAATTAAATGTAGCGCAATACAAAATTATTTCAATTCAAATTTGAAGCCGGTTGCAATGAGAATAATTTAAAATGTACAATTCCAAAACAAATGAACACCTAAGATTATTACACTAAATATATAATATAAAAAACCATACGAAAATAATATCAGATATCAATAATATTCTTATAGTCACAAAAAAAATTGTCGTTATTAAAATACACGAAACGATCGGTTTTGTTATTACTATTTCTTTTTTTTTCACAACTACTTTGATTCTAGTTTGGACATTTCAGTTCGTAATCTCTTTAGTATATCATAGTTTGGAAAATTCCTGGGTTTCGGGCTTAGATTTCCAGGCTCATCGAGTTTTTTTTCACAACCTCTTCCAAAGTTTTGATGGCTGTATAATCTTAGCAAAGATCCAAAATGATTTATATGAGGATGCAACAACTGTAATTAAAAAATTATATATAGAATTTATTTTCTTAATGAAATTGTTTTCAGGCAAACCTTCAACAGAGCTTGAGCTCCTTTTTGACGTCCTTCACGTTTATTTTTACAAATAACAGTTGCAGAATGATCGTTAACAGACATAGTACAGCGATAAAATATTTCAGAATCAGAACTGCTTTGCATGGCTTGCATTTCACTCTTAACATTCGCCTTGTCACCAAAGTTTCTATAAGATAAATAACGAATAATAAAAGTTCTGTTTGATTTTCAAAATCTTTATTTTTACTGTGAAATGTTGATAAAATAATTTTGTTAGAACTTCAAGTCTTGAAAATTTAATACAAAATTCCAGATTTGCAAGACTATACTCTGTATGTATATTATTAGAAAAGTATGCACAAATAATCAACTAACTATTTTTTGATTTTATTTACCTTTTTATACAAACAAGCAACATATCAAAAGGCATCGATTCAGCAGCTTGAGCACAAAATTCAGGTATTCTAGAGTCTTTAATTTTTAACGTATCGAAAATCTAAAACAACATAAACGGAACGTGAGATGACTAAATTAAATATTTATTTTAATTCTTAAAATACTTACGCTCACTCCGTCCACATTGCTACTACCTTGACGTTCGTTCAATGAATTCCTACGACTAACTGGAATCTGATTTTTGACAGATGGTAATAATATTTCAAGTGTAGCTCTAGCAGCATCAAGTTTAGCTTGTTTCTTGCTTGAGCCAATACCAACGCCATATTGCATGCAATCTATGATAACTGTCGCTAAATAAGGATATCTGGCATTTTCTTGAAAATAAAATTATACATACTTTTAAAAACATCAATAACTTTATGTTTTATTTTTAGCTTACCAAGTTCCTTAAACTGATATGATGGCTGTGTTTTTAGTACTCGTTGAATATATTCGTGTAATATGCTAACAAAACTTTTACCATTTAAATTAATTGTCCATTCTTTTTCAGGAGTAGATTTATCGTCGTCGTTTTTAACTAAAATAAAAAATTAACTGTATAAATTTAATAATTAAAACAAAATAACTTATCAAAGATATTTAATATAAAACTGATAAATTTAAGGCTCAGAATTTTCAGCTTCATCATTATTTAATTTTTTTAAATGTCTTAATCAATGTTTTTCTAAGAAACGAAGAGAAAATATTATATTATACTTGAAAATAATATAAATTTTTTAAATTTTTCTTACCATCAAATTGAACTGGAAATGACATTAATTGAGATTTGTCTTTTAATTTTGGAAGATCATGTTGTCTTCTTTCAGCTTTAACACTCCGAATGTATTCTCGGCGTTTATCCCAAGAACTAAAAATCAAAAGAAATGTATACAAAATTATATATATACATATATATATATATATATATATATATATAAATTGTTTATTTACCTGAATCGCATAAATTTAATTTTTTTAAATTTAAATATTTTACCACAATAATCTTGATATTTTTCATGACTTAATGTTACAGGAAGATCTAAAGAAAAAAACACAATTTAAATAAGTATAAATTTTAAGCAACATAAAAATTCTAACACAATTATTACCATCTGGAGTTTCTCCATTATCAATAGCCATTTTTTTTTGTAATTTTAGTTTATAATCTAAACAAGGAATATTTGCCACTGGAACTTCATGGTTCTAAAAAAATTGAATAATAAATGGCAATTATATATTTGCTTAACAGACATTTAAAATTAAAAGCACTCACTTTCAGGCTGTTAACTCCAAGAAAATATGGTTTAGCAAATGAACAAACTTTCAATTCTTCATTTATGTAAGCGGGCATACCATTGTCATGTTTCAATTTAATCCATCCTTCTGGCAAAGGATTTTCATCAGGGAAAAGTTCATCCAACTCTTCTTCTATACATGAATATACATGAATTAATTTATATAATAAGAAAATATTAAAAAATAAGTTGAAATCTACCATATGTAACATCTTCTTCATCTTCTTTGAATTCTTCATTCAACGGAATGTTCGAACAATTTTTAGTCTATATATGATTAACAATACAAAAGCAATAGGTAAAATATTTAACATGTGATAATAATTGTAGTAAAAGAAAAAATTAAAATATCAATCTATATAACTATAGATCATATTTTAAGTCACTCTTGTGTTAACATAATTCTAATTATTTTACACTGTTTATAGCAATTATCAACAATATTGTTATACCTGCTGCTGCTTATCATTAGTATCTTCATTGAATTTGATGTCCGTGTTGTCTACCATATTATCCTTGTCTTCAGACATCATAATGCGAGTGATATAGTAGATACGTCAATAAGGGGAGAATATTAAGGTAACAAGTGATTTGTTGTACTTTACAACAACTGCCAAACGCGTGTCGATACTTTAACGTTCTCCAAGTGTAGGAGATGTTCGCACTAGAGCTTTGGCAAATCAATCGTACGTAGGAGCGGTGTCAATACGACAGAGCGTAAACTAAGATAAGCTGCGATATCAATTTGCACAGTACAAACGATAGTTGACGCACGACGTACAGACACCGACGCACTATTATACTACAATAACTAAAAAGACTCGTTAACTAATTCAATATATTGATAAATATCGATTTTTAGGTATTAGTGCATTTAGCGCTACGGACAGTCGAGCGTCGGTCTTAATGTAACACCGAGTTCCTGAACCAGTCCACGAAATGATAGCGCAAGTTGCAGTCGTAAAAGTATCGGAAGTAGTAGTAGAAATTGTTACGATGCCGCGGCCAACTCTTGAAGTATCAATTTTAAGTGCAGGCGTATTACTGTAATCGTTCCGAGTGTGTGCTGCACGTCTTGACGGTTCTTAATTCAACGGAGTCCCGTCGGTCCGCTCGTCGAGTGTGTCACACTGCGTCACGGAAATCCGACAACTACCGTTTACGAAAAACAAAAAGGACATGTCTCGGCGAGTTGGCGCAAGCGAATTATTCGCGAGACGACCGAACGTGCGAACGAGACGCGATACGAGCAGACCAAACGCGACGACGAGACCGAATGTCGGACGGACCTGCGGTGCAGGCTGCTGCTGCGGCGCGGCGGCGGCGGCGGCGGCGGCGAGCCGACGACCGAGTAACCGTGATACCGCGGTCGGTCAACGCCGCCGTTTACCGGGCGACCGCGCGGGTTGTGGCTCGCCTGGGCCACCAGCTGTTTGTTGTTTTCGTATTTGATTTATTTACGTGCGTGCGTGCAGTCCGAGTGTTTTTATTTGGAAAGTAGATAATATTACGTCTGTTATCTTGTACGCGTTCGTCCGTCGTTTGGATTTTCGCTCTGCTGTGCGGTTACTGCGTCCAGCCGTCGAGGTGAATGAGAAAATCTGTAAAAATAATCATTTGTCGAACGAACGAACCCCCGACCGGACGACGCGCGAGTTATTCGGTCGGAGTACGTCGTCGCCGCGAAGATCGTGGGCCCACGCGACCGCCAGCCGTCGTCGCCCCGGAGTACTTGCAACAACCATCCTCTGCGCGGTCACAATGACTCCATGAAAATGGCATTTCCCGTGAGTAACCGTCGCGGGGTTTCCCGGGACGCGCGATTTTTTCCGACCGTCGGCCGGCCGCGCACGCAGACGCCGCGGTTCGGCGTCTCCGTATCCGCGTGCGTTCCCGGTCACCGGCCGCCAGTACCCGTGGGTACTCGTCGTCGGAGACGCCGCTCAGGCCGACCGGTCGTCGTCCCTGACCGTTTCACTCATTTTCGTATTTTCTGTTTCCGTAGTATGTTAAAGTGATATTCGAAATTGGTCATGAGGCGTCTGTCAGAAACAAACGAACGCCAGAAGGATTTACTCATGACTGGGAACTGTTTGTCCGCGGCGCTGACAACTCGGACATACATTTCTTTGTTGAAAAAGTTGTGTTCACTTTACACGACACATTTCCTAATCCGAAGAGAGGCAAGTATTTTTTCCTACAGTTAACATTTCAATAACAAAATACAGTTGATTGTGCATTTTTTTTTTCTCATTTCTACCCAAAACTTGTGTTGTTTGCCAACTTAACGTTATACTATTTTTCCATGAGTAGTAGGTGCAAATCAACACATGAAAATACTCTAAACAATATTCATGCCTAATGATTTTTCTAGTTAATTATTACCACACATGTGTTTTTTAATAATATAACTATACTGAAGCATATACTAATTTTAACTTTTAAAAAAAAATTATTCTTTTAGCATTAGAAATCAATTAATATAACAAATACACATTGATTTATCATATGCTTAACTAAAATATTTAAACTAAGTTATAACTTTAAGTTATAAAAACTTGCACATAAATGATTAACCTCATTCATGAAAAGAAAAAATATATTTATTAAATTCATACCACAGATGAAATAATCAGATAGTAAAAATCACTATAGTTTATCTTTGTATAATATTTTATTTGTTACCTATCAATATAATCAAACAAACAAACTGTTTAAATTAAATAAAATAACTTTTATTCAAACTTCCATGATATTGTTATAATATAATTATGATTTAATATTAATATTAATATAATGATTCACATTTCACACTGAAATTAATAAATAATTATTTTATTTTAAAATTACCCATATAGTTTACACTTTATTATAATTAGTATCCACTAATAAACTATGATATTCTATTATAAAATAATTTAAGTTTAACATTTTCTTTTGACTATTTAGCTTTATAAATTTATTTATGCTTTTATATAAATAATAAAAGATAAGATAGAAAAATTATTGACTACAATATTTTGTAGTTATGTAAATAATCATTTATAATTAATTGTTTTCGATTTATTTTTTAGTGGTTAAAGAACCACCCTATGTCGTGAAAGAATCAGGGTATGCTGGATTTCCATTACCTATTGATATATATGTACGAAATAATAAAGATGAACCTAGAAAAATAAGGTTTAAATACGAACTAATACTTCAAGATCGTGGTTCACCTCCAATATCTAGAGTTACTAGAGAAATATATGTATTTAGCCCCTCAGAAGATTTCCGACGGAAACTTATCAAAGGCGGAGGAGTAAGTATACTATTCCTATTATTTTATTTGTTTATTATTAATAATCTGAACTTGTGTATATTTTCACAACATATTATTTATAAGCTTATTAAAAAAAATTTATAAAAAAACTAGGAACTTATATTAAATGTTACCAATTAAAGACCTAAGCATTTATATTTAATTTAATGACATAGTCGATATGGTGTTTTATATTTTATATAAATACTAAAGGCTAACTTTATTCCGTTATTTCAAAATATTAGAAAATTTGGTTTAGTACATTATTTTACTGACTTTTAAACCAGCATTACAAATAAGAAATAATAATTTTTGCTATTTTTAATCAAAGATGTTTAAAATTAATAATTGTTTTTAAAACCCAGACATTAAATGCTAGGCTTTATTATAAAATACTAGCTTTTTTATAATTTAGAAATTTTCATAATTCATATTCAATGTACTAATCTTCAATTTGTCAATATTCCATTGCTTCTTACTTATATAATCATGTCACTTTAACCAAAGCTACAATTTTAAAATATTTTTATTGCTAGGGTTAGATTCTCTAGACCCGGGGTACCCATTACACGACCTGCGGGCCGCATGCAACCCTTTAACAAATTTTGTGCGGCCCACACTAAAACTAAATTAACATTCTAAAATTCAAAATTAAATAGAGAAAATAAAATTCGTATTTTTTTATTTCAGTGTTATATAATTTATAAATTTTTATATTTTTTAATCATTGCTATTAAAAATGTATACGACCCGCTAGTAGTTTTCAAAGTTATTATTTGGCCCTTTTTAAAATCCTAGTAGAAACCGCTGCTCTAGACCTACTTCATACATTATTTTATTCTGTATATGTACATATAAGATTAGATTTGTAAGAATCATACATTTATAACTTAAATTACATATAATATGTGATAAATGTATATACAAAGATATATAAATATTATCTCTTTTCTATTTGAAATTTGAATTCCACTGCAATCTATGTTATAGTTTAAAATGAAAAACATTTTATTTTCTATCACAGACCAACAAATTTTTTTCCCAAGATTCTTCATAAATTTCTCCTACTCATATATTAGTGTATAATAGAGGAAAAGTCACAATTAACTTTTATGAACATTTGGAAATATAATTTTGACAAGATTAGTTATTAAAAGAAAAACAATTTTTTATTACATGCATTTTTTTTTCAAGTTAAATTTACTGAATTGAAAAATCACTAATAATATAATTATAAATGATAGAAAATGGTTTAAAAACTTATTTAAATTATAAATAAAAATTCAATACTTCTAGTTGATAAGGTTTTTTAAAATATTGTTATTTAAAATCGGTAAATTATCTCTCAAATAAAATTACTTTATTTAGTGATCTTTATACTCTCATATAAAGTTAGTGGCTAGTGCTTTAATATTTTTAAAATTTAAATTATTCTTTAATCTGAACTTTAATTTAATATATTTAATCTAAAACATCAGCTTGTTACTAAATGCCAAAATGGTTTTAAAATTAAATTTAACTTTTATTTTTACCTAACTAACAAATATATTTTATGTTAATGTTTTAGATTAGTGTTCTATCTCATGATGGCGCTGAAGCAAAAAACCCTTCTTCAAGTTCTGCCATACCAAAACATAAATCAATTACAAATACTAATCGGTTGCCATCTCCACCACCTAAAAAAAATAAAAAAGAAGACACGAAACTAAATAGTACATTTGCAACTCTTTTTGGGTCTCCAATACAGCCATCAAAATTACCACTTACAATGTCAAAATCAACATCACAGAAATTGTCTTCTTCGGACAAATCTCAAGTAAAAATAAAAAGTAGCCCCCATCATAAAGAGGAGAAAAAAGACAAAGATAAAGAAAGAGATAAAGAAAAGAAAAAGTCAAAAGAATCATCTGTTGACAAGGTGAAGAAAGATAAAGATAAAAAAGAAAAGTCAAAAGAAAGTTCTGAAAAATCAAAGTCTATAAAACAAAGTAGTTCTACTAAGCCAGATAAAAAAGAATCTACTCATCATGAAAAAGTAAAAGAAAAGTCGAATGATGTTAAAATTGAAAAGAAAGAATCTAAAGACAAAAGCAAACGTGAAGATAAAGTGAAAGAAAAGATTAAAGAGAAGTCTCATAAAGAAGAAAAATCATATCATGAAGCCAAAATTATTAAACAAGAATTTAAATCTGAATTTAATGATCAAGAGAAAAAGAAACATAAAAGTTCACCGGAATCAATAAAAATTAAGTCTGATAAAAAACAAGAAAAATCTGAAAAATCGTCTAAACCACATAAAAGTCACAAAGAGCATAAAAAAAGAGACAAAAAGGATAAAGAAGAAAAACTAATCAAAAAAGAAGAAAAAATGTCTTTTGTTGAACAAGAAACTTCATTTAAACATCTAGATATACCTCAAGTAATTTCTTCAATAGAAGAGTTTCCTAAAGTTAAAGAGGAAATGTTACTAGAATGTTCGCCACCCCCGAAAGCAAATTCTTCGAGAATTCACGAGCCCGAGTCTGAAGAAGAATTTCTGTCCGAGGACAGTGAACGTTCTTATCAGCAGCCCGCAGAACCACCAAAGCCTAAAGAACCAGAACCACCCAAAAAGAAACTTTCTCCGGAAAATAGTTTTATAAAAAAGAAAAAGCGGAAAAAAAAGGAACGCGAATCTGAGGAGCCAAAGCCAAAGTTGAATAGAACTGAAATCTCCGAACAGATTCACACGTGTTCAGACATTTCTAGATCGCCATCGCCATCTCCGAGTAACAAATTCACCGATGAGTACATAAATTCATTGAAACATCTCCAGCACAAAATAATGATGTTAGAAGACGAGGACCTGCAGAGGGTGGTGACAGTAATAGCCGAAACTGGACATTATGAAATAACTACAAAAACTTTTGATTTTGATCTCTGTGCTCTGAACGAAACCACAGTGAAAAAACTACAAGAACTTATCACATAGTTTGTTGAACTTGTATTTTATACACTCACATTTACATGTTTATAATTACATAATATGTTTTGTTAATTTATTTTATTTGTTTTTAAACTGATTACCTAAGTTGCTAAATAGTAGCAGACCTCCAAAAATAATCAATGTGATTCAATTTCACTGTGAACAAGAAGTCTGTAGAGTAATATTTTTTTCATAGTAAGATTATTATGAATTTTGACATATATTATGATATATTATGTATGTATATCATGCAAATAATATTGTTGTCCTATATTTCCCTGTTATGGACTTATTTTTGAACCGTGTGAATTTTAATATGAATTGTTTTTATTTTAGTAGTTGGACATTCTTTTATATTAGATGAAATTGTATTGTACAGAAACTATTGTAAAAGTGTTATATTTAACTTTAATTATGTTTTTATTTGATTTTATTATTACTATTTTTTTTTTTCTTTCTTTCGAGTTCGCAACTGCCAAAGAACTCTCAGATGGTTGTCTCTAGTATTACTGAATATCATTTTTCTCTAAAATCTATATTGAAGTATTACGCGTTGATGATTATTTTTAAGTATGATTTACTTACTTATACTTTTTATTATTATTATTTTTGCTTAATTTTTAGAATCGAGTACTGTTTGATATGTTTTGTTGCCTTTAAATTATAAATTATTTTAAAATCATAATGTAGAATATTATGAGTTTATTGTTTTTTTTTTTTCTTTTTTTGTTTTGTTTTGTTTTTTTTTTTTTCTATTCAATTCTCATAATTTAACTTCCGTGTTACTGTAACTAAAAGTTGTATAGTTTATATAAAAATGTGTATAATTTCATAAACGAAAATGAAACGTAACTGATTGAACGAATTGACGAGCGTTTCGAAAGACAGGATGTCCCGAGGAACTGACGATGCCGAACATCATCGTGGAGTCTCGGTGACGATATATATATATTTGGTGCGCGCATCGTTGGCGAGAGTGAAAGCAGACGACGCCGACAAAAAAAAATTCATCGTGTCCGGATTTATTGAATTTAGTTAAATATTGAAAATGATTTTGTTCTATTTTTATGCAATATTATGTGTACGAAAAACACACGTACACTGAACCTATAATTATAGATTTTTTTTTTGTACCGATGTCTGGTAATCAATTGAAGGTTAAAAAATAAATAAAACTATTAATTTTTTATAAAAAAAAAATATTATAAATACGCCCCGTTTTTAAATGATTGTGCCAATAACAGTAGAGATACCGATATACAGTGAAAACTCTTTATAACGAATCTCAAGGGACCAAGAGATTTCTTTCGTCATAGAGAGTTTTCGTAATAGAGAGGGTTTAAAAAAAACAAAATTTTAATTATTTATGTATAAAGGTACCTATGTAATATTAAACACGTCAATATTTATACGATAATAACGATATTAAAAGTAAATTATGAAAGAATGTAATCGTTTTTGGAAATTTCGGCATTATTGTCGATTATTTTTATAATTTATATATGTAATAGGTACGATAACACGTAAATTGTATTATGAAACATAAAATATTTGTTCGTTATTGAGAGTGACAATACGTTATAGAGAATGAATATTGACTAATGGGTTATATAGCAAACCAACCGTTATTATGTAATGTTTACGTTGTAAAGAGTTTCGTTATAAAGAGTTTTCACTGTATATATATGGACGGCGAACGGTCTATATTTTTTTCCTTCCTCGACGTACGGTCGTGGTGTCGCGTAGAATTCCGTCCGCTGCACATTGTAAATATTATCGTCTATCCTTTCGTTTCCGCTTCGTCAAAACATAATAATAATGTTTGCGAGTGGAAAACAAAAATCTGACGTCGTCAAAACGTCAACAAAAATCGCCGAGTGACGCACACACGAATAACGAGACTGTTTTGTTTTTTTTTAAACGAAAAAACCTGGCAACGACTACGATTTTCAAACGCTAGCCAACAGCGAGAAAGAATTCCGGGCGATGCAAAACAACAAAACACAAACGGTTTGTATAGTTTTTTCGGTCGACGAAAACGACTTGGGAAAGAATTTTTGAAAAAAACTCTGTGACGTCGGAACGGTTCGGCAAAATTTTAAAATTACCTTCAAATCGGACTTACTAATTTTGGTTTTTCAGATCGATTTCTATAATCGATGTGCTCGAGGATATAAAGTGGAGGGTATTATGTGCCCTCGTGTCGTCCTTACGATCCTGCAAACTGAGATATTTGTCCTGGGATCGCGAGAAATCTTAAGGAATATTGTAAAAACTATTCCGGTGCACATGAAAAAATTATCTATCATTCATGGAGGACGACGTCCCTCTAGTTTTATTATAATTTACACTTTTTTCATACAAAATATATATATATAAAACAAATTTATACTTATATTTATATTATAAGTTTTTCATAAAAATCATAATTAGTTTTAAAATTAAATGTAAAAATTGCAATGTTTACAGTGATGTAAAGTATTGTTTTTGATAATATAAAACAAGTGTGTTTGGTATTTTTGAAAATGCAGGCGTCCCTCTACGCTTATTTTGAGAGCCACTCCGGATAGCAATAATAACAAAAGTTTGTACAAAAGAATGTTTATAATATTTTACGAGATTATTAATTGACTGTCTTCGGTACAATTGACGAGACGAAATAACAATTTTTCACAATAAGGGTGTCGAAAATATAATACTCGTTCACCCTT
The DNA here is from genome assembly GCA_948098885.1 of Drepanosiphum platanoidis. NCBI lineage: Eukaryota > Metazoa > Arthropoda > Insecta > Hemiptera > Aphididae > Drepanosiphum > Drepanosiphum platanoidis. The sequence continues at coordinate 7,594,547 of OX402541.1, forward strand.
CCAGTCGTAACTGAATTTAGGAATAATAAAACTCTCGTAATTGTTTTTTTGCCCGAGCGCGTTTCTATTTGCCTACGATTTTATAGACATTTATAGTGTTTAAGTATCTTGTAGTTTGAAAATTCGGACAGTTTAATTTGAATATCGAAGAAAACGACAATATAATATTTCGCTCTCCACGAGATTGATATGTAGATTGTTTGAAAATGATAAAATGTTCTTGATGATAAGTTGATAACGGTTGCCAGTTTTATTTTATTGTTTCTGAAGTTTTTGAACAGAATTCAAACGGAATAATCGAGAATGACGTCCAACCCTCTTATATATGGCGTGGAGTTTCAGGTAATCGACAACACGCGTAGTTTTCATATTTATTTGTTTTTCTATTTGTAAATTATTGTGAATTTCATTAGGCGAGATCGCTGTGTTCGCAGCACGCCGATGTGGATCAAGTGGGTTTTTTAATCGGAACACAGTCGTTGAACACGTCCAATCAAGTACATCTCGTAAAACTGCAAGAAGAAACCAATACGCTTTGTCCACAAGTATGTTTTGGAAAAATTTTAAAAAAAAATCGCACTATCCGTGTACATTTTCTTATACTAGTGTCTGAAATAATATGATAAACCGAGTGAAATCATTGATAATCATCTTATTAAAATACATCACTTCTTATATTACGTTGGAAGTTTTCGATTTAATAACCTTTGCCAAAGATAAAGTTAAAAGAATCGACGGATATTATACATTATATAATTAATAATACTAACATTATTCTTGGAATTGTAGATTATTATTCATATATTTTTTATTTAATTTAATTACTTTGTGACCGTAAATTATGTTACTTATCAGGCCAATTTCTTTTTCTTTTTTTAAATTATTCAATAAAATTATTGCATTTCAGATATACGAACACAGTAGTGGCGAAATATGGTCATTAGCAGCTTCTCCTACCGACAAGCGTTTAATATCTACTTGCTATTCGAGTATTGAACGAGATTGCGAAAAATTTACAGCTCTATGGCGACTTCCGGAAAACGACGGCCAGCTGGAAAATGTCTTGACTTTCCCTTCAGAAAAGTATGGCACTGACGTCAAGGTATTCTCATTATGATTATTTTTTTCTTTGCATTACGTTATAGTTAAAATATTACTCTATTTATAGGTGACTACATTTCATCCTACAAACGATGCATATATGGCCTCTGTCATCGATAATAATATAGTGATGTGGGATATTAGTGAGAGCGGAGTGAAAATTGTATGTACTGCAACTTTAGACGGTAAAGGTGAGAAATCGTAGATTTTATTGACACATTTATATCTACATTTTGTTTGCATTATGACGTGTGATGATAATTCTAGTTAAAAATATAGCAGACAGTTTTTAAAAAAGATAAAAAAAAAAGTGTATTACAGTAATATTTGTAATTGAATATTGGTTTTTATTTTTTACCATTTGAGGTATTATCATCATTTCATTTTCTATATTATACGATGCTTACCATTATTTTATATATCATTATTATCAACATTGATCTATAATCGTTTTATAGGACAGCCGAGATTTACTACGGGCAAATGGAATCCACAGAGCGTCAATTTACAATTTGTAACTGCTGACGATTGTAATATAAAAGCATGGGATTTAAGATCTCAGGCCAAAATTGCTTGGAGTTTAGACGGAGTTCATTCACAAGTTATTAGGTACAATAAAATATTAACTATATATATATTCTCTGTCTGATGATATTTTTATTTAATGTTAAAAATTAAAAAAGAAAGTCGGATACAAGACTTGGATAAGATATATGCGATGATACTAGTGAATTGGTCTTTTCGATTTATCTATTTCTCTCAAAAAAATTAATAAATATTCCGAGTGAAAGTTGTGGTATGAATCCATTACCAAAAATGAGTAGATTTTCAGGTTAACATAGAATTTTATTAAAATTTAATCATTCAAAAGCTTATTAAAAAAAATTGCAAAAAAATCAAAATTATTTTATTGACATTTTTCAAAAAGAATTTCTAATGTTCATAAATAATATAAAAAGTCAAAATCTTCTGAAACTATACCGTCTTTAGAGTAAGCTAATATAAGTATTGAGTAAAAATTTTAAATCCTTGTGGATATAACTCATTGAGTTACAATATAAAAAAATTGGATTATATAGAAAATTGTTATACTGTACATTTTACTGTTTTTTGTTATTTTTCAACAGTTTTCTGCAATTATTTTGAAAACTGTTGAGAGAATTTTAAATTTAAACCCCTAAAGCTCCAATAAGATGAGATTTATTACCAGAAACTACCCTTTAAGTTGATTAAGTCTTCCAGTCTAAAATTTGAGAAAGAAAATTGAAAAAAAAACAGTAAAATCAATACATTCTACCACGTTTTACTCGGAATCTAAAATTAATAATTTATAGTTAAGTTGCCAAAATTATTCCTATACTTTTAATTTTTAATTTGTTTAGTTCTATTTACTTTTCTTTGATCATTTAATCAAAAGCATATTACACTTAAGAAATCATTAATTTGTTACTTTAAAAATATTTTGTTTTTTGTAATGGTAAAATTATGAAAACACATTAATTCTTGTACACTCCAACGATGTTGACGAAATCCACTATTATGCAATCTCAATATTTATGAAATTTTGTATTTAATTAATCTTATAATAATATTCAAACGGTTTCAGGGACTTTGATTTCAATCCAAATCGCCAATATTATATGGCAACATGTGGAGATGATGGATATTCTAAATTCTGGGATATACGTAATTCTAGCCAGCCCCTAATTTCTCGTGCCGATCATTCACATTGGATTTGGTCAATCAGGTAACAAAACACGAGCACATAATATGTTTTTTCCGGTGTTCATATTTGAAAGCGTTATTAGTCAAAGTTATGCAAGTTGGCTAATTTTTTTTAATTCATCAAGTTAAATTAAAATTAAAAAAATTGAGCCAGTCAAAAGTTGATAAATTTATTGTTTATAACTCTTTTAAGTCAAAAATATAATGGACATGAAAATGAAATTTTATCTTTTTAAAGATAAAATATAAAATTTCTAATAATTTATTTTTAAATTTTTACAGTTGATTAACTAATATTTGCGTATTTTATTTGAAATAAAAATTATAACTCATTGAGAGTTGTAAATCTTATTTTTGTTTACTTTAATTTTAATCTCTCAATAATTATAGTTTTAAAATTATTTGTTTTTAATTTCAATTGTTCAAAAACCCATTTATTAATTATATTTTTTATTTGAAATAAAAAACAATTTTTTATAGATACAACCCAGTGCATGATGAATTGATTGGATCGGCTTCGAGCGATGGGCAGGTTCTCATTACGCGTTTAGTTGGAATTTCATCGGCGGCAATTGAAAACGAAGAGATCAAAACCAAAACTTCTATTGAAGATAAAATAGTAGCTACGTGTGATCAACACGAAGATTCCGTGTATTGCGTTGAATGGTCAGCGGCAAACTCGTGGATACTTGCTTCTCTCAGTTATGACGGTCGTTTATTACTGAACAAAGTACCAAAAGACGAACAGCTCAGAATCCTTTTGTAAATGAGAAATTCCAACTTAACTATTAGATAAAATTTACTACGCTATTTTCGGGATGATAAACCTTATATAGTGTATTATAAACTTATATTGTTCATCGTGCAAATTAATGTATTCATTGTAAACCAGTCGATGAATACATTTAGAAATAACCGCGTAACATAATACCTATAATGTACCTATTGGGTTTTATAAAGGTTACTACTTTTTCCTTTAACTTTAACCACAAGATTATGGCGTAGCAGATTTTCACCAAAGATTGTTTCTCTATTCTCTGTACTTTCATCGTTCATTGTAAACATAGATTTTTATAATCAATGTTTTTGTTTTTTTTTTATGTGCTAATGCTTATAAAATCCTTCGGGTCGACCAGGTGTTTTAACTAAGTTTTGTTATACATTTGTTGTCTTAACTCTTAAGATTATGTAACATAGTATTATATTTATTTCCATTACTCGTGAGGCTGTTAAAATCTCGGTCGATGATAACGTACTCGGTAAACTTGTGATTTTTTTTAAATTGTTATTATTTTTTTTTTTTATATAATATATTTATTATAAATATTTATTCTATTAATTTGAATGTTCCGTCATTACGGCTCGCGTCAGTCGTGTTGCATTTTTATCATTTTTCAGCCGGCACTAGAAATATCGCTTTCGCGTGCTTTGTCAATTGAGAAAAATTCGCATATTATTTGCGCTGGTCGAATCAATTGTGGACATTACTCGTGCGAAAGAACAATGAAAAGAAACATAAAAAAAAAAAAACGACGGCCTCCTAATTTACGTACAATGATGCGTTCGAAACGAGTTCACGACCGTAATAATTAAACAGACGACGGCGACAGTATGTACATAATTGACCGTGTTTTTTTTTTTTTTAAACATTCATTATCGACGCAACGTCGGTTTTGAAATCGACAGTTTGGCGGCAAGGACGTACGGGTGAGGGGGCGCCGCCGGCTGCTTTCACGCTTCATATATAGTCGTTATTTTACGAGACGTTAAAAAGACACAGATCGTCACTTTTGCGTCGTGCTTTAACGCTGGTGAACTTGATGCGTTTGAAAAGGATAACGAACCGGTCAGTTTTATTTCCCAAAAAACGGGTACATCCCCAAAGGCGGGTTGGGAAAAGATTTCGAATCAATTTATCTGTACAATTAATTAAAATCGCGATTTCAATAATTCAAATTTAATTTTATAGCCGTTAATAACGCGCCAAACCCTTCATCCCTCTACCGCTCGCCGACCGTTGATACCGGACGCGTTACCAGTGACCAGCGGTTAGGTAGGTAGGTAGGTCAGTAGGCAGGCCTGGTGGTGGGACCTGGGTCTTTTCACCTTTTCTTTTTTATAATTTTCACGGAACGCCGCAGTGTCTCTCGTGAGTAGTTTTTATTTATGTCGTGTGGTTTTATTTTAAAATTCAATTTGTACGCGCTGTTATATCATACAGGTAAGTGTTAACGATCTACATTATGGAAATTAGGTTTTTTTAATCATAATTCAATTGCGTATTCATCGATATATTGTTTGTGTACAATTCAAAATATTATATTTTCGTGCGTAGGCGTGTGGAATAGGTTTAGTGGGAGCGGCGGTTTAAGTCGAGGGACACACAAAGGGTCTCCCTACAGAATACCTCCCTAAAAAACTTGTGATCAAACTCAAACGTGCCGCCCTTTACTTTTCTCCCGTAACGTGTACTAATAACGGGGACAGGGACGCTTCGTAAAATTCAATATGGACGACGGTCACCCTCAAATCATAGGCGCCTAAGGGGGTAGCGACCGTTCACCTGCCTTTTTTTTATGATGTAGCAAAATCATATTTTTGCACCAGAAACGTGTAGCGATGGGACACAGATGAGCTATCTTAGTATGTACTTGGTTATATAACGATATAAAAGATATTTCGTTATGAATACATAATATTGTGTAACAAAGGGTGTTTGCGCGAAATTTCGCGTCTGTTCAATATTGCTGTCGGTCACACGGCCAATGAAAGCCAAGCTGTTCGCGCCGACCTATGGTAGCCGAGCAGCGCGCGCAACCCAACCGGTACCGATCGGATGACTTGCAAAAATACAGCGACCATACCAGTGCAGAGGAGTGTAGTTTTTATTTTTCTCCGTAATAGTCAGTATAGTTGTTATTATTCATCTCGTCGTTTTACTTACTTTATTTCACAAGCCGATACGAACGCCGAACCTCGACAGCCCGTAAGTAGTACCGATTATATTTATTTATACAGTCTATAGATAGGTCGTAGGCGCCATCGAGGCACTTTTTTTTATGCTTTATGATGACATACCTACCCCGCACAAGCCTACGAATTCGCATACGTTTTTTTTTATTGTAAATTCCCCTCGGGCACACTTGTGTGTACAAACACTCTGGTGTCCGAATCGCCGAAGAGCTTTATCCTCGGGGCGACCCCTTCGTGTGTAATGTCGTATTGTCGTGTACGTAAATTTATTAAGTTTCGTCCGTTTTCGCGGCGATATCGCGGACAAAGCGACACGGTGCGCGACGCGTGGGCGCGCCGCCGCCGTCGTCGTATAATAATATTATAGTCGTCGTCACGTTGGCAGCACTTTCGGCCGGGAGTTTTTTGTCGCGTTTTCCCCTCGTTTTGGCAATCGACCAACGTCTCGCCGTCCGTCGTCCGCCCGCCAAAGCCGCGAACGAACGGTTTACCAGTGTTCCAGTGTTGTCCGACACCTCGCCGCTGTTGGAACGACGAGCGCAACGACGTACTTGCCCTCACCCCGCGGCGCTCTTCCACTCGTTCCGCGTTCCACCGTCGCTCTCTAATCTCGTCCACTCACTCTCTCTCTCTCTCTCTCACCCTCCAATAGTGTCGATTTCGATACCGCCAGCCGCGCGCCGCTCACATTTCGTAGAGTTAAATAATTCGTGTCGTTTGTTGTTTTATTATTCTTTTTTCGTCGAAACGTTATCGTCACAAGTTTCTTACCCGTCGCTCGTCGTGTCGCGTTGGCCGTGTGTCAGCCGCAGAACTGAGGTCGTCAAAAAAAAACACCCACTCACACACCGTAATAATAATAATAATATTTCAATGATAATTTCCGTCGACATTTAATGTTTATAGAATATTTAGATACCACTGTTGTTGGGATTCGTCGCCGTTGCCGCCGTTGTTCGTCCGAAACCGAGGTACTGTCCCTCACACACGTCTATATTGCTACCGATTTTTATACACTAGGTATTCGTTTCACCACCCCCGGCACCCCCTTTTTTGAAATCCCGCGGTACCGGCGGAATTACGAAAAATCGATCCAACAATCATGACAATAGAAAAACAATTCGCGACCGCTAAAGCGGCGCCCTTTGTCACTCGGGATCCGATTAACGGCGGCGGCGGCAGTGTGTCTGGCAGTAGTTTGGCTTTTGGACGAACGTTACGTCAGTCGGACCGTTTATTCCGTGGGTTTAAATTCGTCGTTTTTGTTTTGATTGTCCACCAGGTCGAGATCCGAACACGTACGCGCGTCACGATAAATCTTCACCATGATGCTGTCGAATGCTAATCGATTCTCCTCGGCCGCGATCAAAGGTTTCCAAAGGTAAGCAAATGGCAACTGTGGCCAATTTTTTTGATCTTAATGTTCTTGAACGAACGTGGTTCAGACGTATATAGAATTCGTATAGGAATGCAAAATGTTAACGTGCACAGAATTCGTTTATATTTAAAATACATTCACCGCACCATCACTATTGAGGTCCCGTGGTAAAATAATACATATAATTAGAAATTAATTACTTCCTCCCTCGAGCACTATCTTGAATAGGTATTGACGTGTATCTCATGTGTGTGCCTATTACAGAATACAATTTTCAGTTAAATTTTTATATCTGTATTATTTATCATAATTTGTATAGATAATCTGACATGTAAACAGCGTGTGATCAAGTAATGATCTATTAATATTAGATAAATTTTAAATGTTTGTATATTTTATGTGTCTGACATAAACAACAGTATCATCTGGACTTATCTCCAGCCTTAAAATTTAGACGCCTTTCTACCATTTGTTAAAACATATCAATTTAATGAGTTATAGTTTCACTAATTGAAAGTAGTTTTATATTATAATGATACCTATATAGGTATACAGTTAAAAAACTATTTTAGTAATCTCTTAGGGTCATAGACACCTATTTTAAATCAATTATGTTCCAATCAGGAAATTGAAATTACATAATAGGTAATGTTATAACTGTTATTATGTCTTATATGTGTTAATATTAAGTAACAATTATCCTTTTTATTGTTTGATGTTTATTTAAGTACATCATTTAAACCATTTATTTCTCATAAAATCATCTAAATTTGATTAATTTGATTAGTAAACAAATTAACTTAAGGTTAAATAGGTAGGTAATTATGTAATTGACACATTGACAAAATAAATAGAATATCAGATATATTGTGTTTTATATTCCAAACAATTATATCTTTATTACCCAAATGAATTTTTTAATAACACAACACCTAGGTTGATTTTTTTTTTTAAGGTAAAATTATTATCTTTACATAGATGTACCTATGTTAATTTCTTATTTTAGTGTATTGGGGTGTGTGACGTGAATGTTTTATTTCCGGCAAACTTTCCAATTCTAAAATAAAAACATATATTTTTTAGACTTTCCAATAAAAAATAGTATTTTGTCATTAGTTTTTACCTATTTTACCTCAGCAGTAAGACATTGGTGAGGTATATGTAGAAGTTTTTTGGAAAACATATAAAATTAAATAACATGCATCATTTCGGTAGATTGTTTCATTCATTCTGTATGTCTATTTAAAACATACGAATAGATGACACATGGTTCAACCTTGGCCAATATTTACACATTCACAATGTAGACAAAAATAGATTGATAAATGTACTTTAATAAAGATCTAAATCAAATCAAGTGAATGATTTTCACCAAACTCAGACTTGCCTTGCATAATATACATAGAAATTTAAATTTTTAAGTTTCTTTCTGAAATATTTTTATCTGGTTTTATAATAGTTATTAATTAAATATAAACATATTGTGTGTCATTTAAAAATATTAATATATTAAATTTTTCTTTTTAGTATATCTTGTCGAAGCATTGGATCTGTTACTCTGCCCAACATTAAAAAGTTCACGGTGCAAAATGAACCACTTTTAGGTAAGCAAATGTAAGTTATATTAATAACATTGTTTTTTTTTTATCACGAAATTAAATTAAATAATTATCAGTATGTCATAAAAACGAATTAAGTATTCGCATAGTCAGGTGATTCAACTATAATGTTGAACGGGATGCCGGATTTATTAGCGAACTTGTTTATCATTCAATTACAATTACAGTTATTAAGTGGTAATTTATTTGAGATCAAAGTAGCATGAAATTAAGAATTTTATCTTAAAAATAATTATAGTAAACAAACTATAGTAACAAATTATTATAGTAAATATATATATATATATATATATATATACACACACACACACATATGGTAATCAGGCTTTTCAGACTTAATCATGAATCATGATTAATTTTAAAATATATTTATTCAATTATACTATAATATTATTTTTATTAATTACGGTAAATTAAATTAAATGTTTATTGTATGTAAACATCAGATAATGTTATTAAATTCCTATCATTATTATAATAAATGTTCATTTCATGAATCATAAAAATTAAATGGTAATTTAATCATAAAAGCAATTAGTTTTAGTCTATAAAAAGTTCTAATTTTTTTTACATTTATAATTTTTCAGAATACTTGCCTGGCAGCAAAGAACGTAAAGATATAGAAGCTGAATTAAAGCGATTATCTGATCATGTGGAAGATGTACCTATCGTCATTGGTAATGAAAAATTCAAGACTAAAGATGTTAGATATCAAGTTATGGTAAGAATTAAAAACTACAATTGATATTGTAATACAAGTTATATACAATTTTACTAGCTGAATTATATTTATTACATATGGTATAAGTTACAAATCTATTTAAACTAATCTAATCAATTTAAAGTTATAAATATAACGGCATAGTAATGAAAATGTTAAGGTTACGTTTGAATGATCCAGTTGGTATATTAATTTAACTAAAATTGAGAAAATTTGTAATAAATCTATTGCAAACTGATTTATAAATTTAATTATAATAAAAACTGTGAGTCAACATTATGTATAATTATTTATGAGAATAATTGATAAACAGCATATCTGATTGTTTTAAATAATCACAATATTTTATCTTTTATTATGTGTGTCATAAAAATGACATATGATAGTGAACAATTATATAATTAGTGAAAAATAAATTAAATGTAGCATTCTTACATAATAAATTTCTTTCTTTTTTAATGTACAGTTTCGTTTTAATTACAATTTTAATTAGATTTTTTTTAAATAAGTAGGTATAAGGAAATTTTAAAACCCTCTGTAAATTTATCTGTTTCAACTATTAATTGGAGTATTTAATTTTTATCAAATACTCTATTCTGTGTTCGTTAAATGTTAACAGAATGTGAATGTTTTTTATCGAACATAAGACAGTTATTATAAAATTAATCATGAAGTATAAAAACACTACTTTTTATTCCTTACAATTGTTTTTTCTATAAATAATATTCAATTATATAAAAACTATAAAATAAAATAAGGAATTTTACATAGAAATTTTTTTTAAAACAAAAGTAATGCTTTTTTATTTTATTTTTTCCGCTTTTCATACCTTTTTTATTTACCTCTTTTTTTGACTGCTTGTTGTAATGTAAATTTATTAAATCTTTGGTTTTTGTTTTGTTTTTTTAAATTTTTTTTTTACTTTAAAACAGTTATTATAATTAAATACAAATTAAAAATAGTTAACAATTTTAATAATATATAACAAATCTTAAAGTAATTAGAGACCTAATTAATTTCAGAGGTGTAGTAAATGTTTTTTGAGATAAAGTAATAATTTAAAAATATGTATTATTATACTTTGTTTTAGCCACACAATCACGGGAAAAAAATTGCAAAATTCTACTATGCGTCATCTGTAAGTATTTGTATCAAATTAAATTAATAATAGTAAGAATGAAGTTCCTATTTAGTTTTATTGTGTTTTAATATTTGTAATAGGATTTAGTGGCAAAAGCAATTAAAGTTTCTACAGAAGCTCAACTGAAATGGGATTGTGTACCTTTAGAAGAAAAAATAAGCATTTGGCTGAAGGCAGCCGATTTAATGGCTACAAAATACCGAATGAAATTGAATGCAGCCACTATGTTGGGTCAGTCTAAAACCGTTATCCAAGCTGAAATAGATTCCGCGGCTGAATTAATTGATTTTTTCAAGTTGGTTACAAATGTGAAAATGACTAGTTATTTTAAAGTTGTTAATGTTTTGAATTAAATTTTAGGTTAAATGCATTTTTCGCCCAGGAGTTGACACATTACCAACCAATCAGTGAAGACAAAAAAGTTACATTAAATAGTTTGCGTTATCGTGGACTTGATGGTTTTGTTGCTGCCGTATCTCCATTTAATTTTACAGCAATTGGTGGAAATTTGGCCTATACTCCAGCTCTAATGGTAATCACTAGTTTCATAATAACGTTTTTTGGTTTATTATTTTAAAATTTCGTTTTTAGGGATGTTCTGTGTTATGGAAACCTTCTGATACAGCTTTATTGTCAAACTGGGTGATTTTTGAAATAATGAAAGAAGCAGGAGTTCCACCTGGTGTAGTCAATTTTATTCCAGCTGATGGTCCTGTATTTGGTGATACAATTACAGCTTCTCCATATTTGTCTGGCATTAACTTCACTGGATCAGTTCCGTAAGAGATTTATAATTTATTGGCTATTTAATTTATATAGCTTAATGAGTACTAAATTAAAAAGCATTACATTTTTGCTTCTTCTTATATTGAAAAATTATGCTGTAAACAGTGCAGTTTTCACAATATTGTTGATTGAATAAAATATTGAGTTCTAAGACAAGTAGTATATTGTAAAGTGGCATTTAAAATAACTTCTTTTTTTTTAAAATTCTAACATTTATAAAAGAACATCACTGTAATTTAATTATATAATCTATGGTTATATAATGAACTTGAAATATGCTATTATTAAATTTTAATAGATCATATATATTAAATACATGTCTTTTAAGACCATAAAGATAAAGATAATGCATGCTAATATTTAACTAATAAAGAGGTTATTTTTAGGTTAGGTATTGTAAATTCTTGTATTTATTTTACTATACACCATGTTTTACTTTTTATATTCATATTTTAGAATGTTTACTCTAAAGAATTATTTACATTTTAACATCATTATGTTCCTAATTTTAATACAAACTCAATAATAAAAACTCAAAAATCTATGACTTCATAAAAAATAATTTAGTCCCTTAAAACAATCTTACATGACAGCAATGTTTAGTAATGATAACAAAGTATTATAAAATATATAAAATAATTTATAACAGTGCGTTCTTTATAACTGATGAAGAATTTTATTCAAAACCGGTCGTAACAATTTTTGCACTCTTTATTATAATACTCCACGTTAGACCTGTTTATTTTATTTGTATTTATATATTTAATTAGTTAAATTAGTTTTAATTATTTTAAATATTTAACAGTACTTTGTTATTATTATACGAGTATTATCCACCAATCATTATTTATTTTTATTTATTCTGTTTTATATTTTTGGTTTAGTACAAATTAACCTATATTTTTAATACAATTAACATAATTTTTTTTATTTTTAGAACATTCAATCGGTTATGGACTCAAGTTGGTCAAAATATTAATAGCTATAAGAACTTTCCCAGATTAATCGGAGAATGTGGTGGCAAAAATTACCATTTTGTACATCCTTCAGCTGATGTCACATCTGTTGTCAATGGTACTATTCGTTCGTCATTTGAATATTGTGGTCAGAAGTGTTCTGCTTGTTCTAGAATTTATGTTCCTGAATCATTATGGCCTAAAGTAATACAGTTTATTATCACATTGTTTAAGCATTATTTCATTCGAATTATGTATGTTTTTGGTGAATAGATTAAAGAAGGTCTGCTGGAACTACGTAACAAGTTGAAAATTGCAGATGTCAATGAATTTGATGCTTTTGCTGCAGCAGTTATCGATGATAAAGCATTTAGTCGTATTTCTGGATATATTGAACACGCAAAGAAGTCTCCTCATTTGGAAATAATTGGTGGAGGACAGTACGACAACAGGTAATACAAATATAATATAGTTACTTTAAAAATATTGTGTTTTTGTATGTTGACTAAATATTTTCATTTTAGTAAGGGATATTTCATACAGCCAACCATCGTAGAGACTAAGGACCCACTAGATAAAATTATGACCGAAGAAATCTTTGGACCACTTTTGACCGTGTATGTTTATAAAGATTCTGAAGTTGATAAGACTGTTGATATAATTAATACTTCTACACCATTTGCATTAACCGGAGCTGTATTCTCTCAAGACAAGTAAGATTATTGAATTGACACGGTTGTAATGGTTATTTATTGGATTTTTAATATTTTTATAGAAACTTTTTGAAAAAATCTCTCGAAACATTGAAATACTCTGCTGGTAATTTTTACCTAAACGATAAGTCGACGGGTTCTGTAGTAGGACAGCAACCATTTGGTGGAAGCAGGATGTCAGGTAATTTTAATTGTTTTATGTCTGGCTTTTTATTATTTCCCAATAAATAACCTAGTTAATATTTTTAATTATGATTATATTTCACATAAATATTTGATTTCATACTTAAATGTATTAAAATTTCACCAAGAGCTCCAAAATGATTTATGCAAATTATAAATAACATTCACAAATTGATATTTATTCATAGAACATGATTTACTTTTTACTTTCAAACAAAATAAGTGATAGTTAATATTGTTTAATTTAGTTTCATTAGAGTTTCATTATTTTACCGACTAAATGAAAATAAAAATGATACATATTTTTATTATAATTTTCAATTTTGTGATTGTGTAATCACTTAAGCTCAAACATTGTTTGTTGCTCTACAAAAGCAATCAAATTAGTTGCAGTATTACATTAAAAAGTTCCCATATATATTAACATTTATAATTTTATTTCAATTTAATACTCGCTTAGCAAAAAGTTATTGAAATAGGAAAAAAGTCAACTAATTCAACATACGCGATTAACTAATTTGATATACTAATTAGAAAAACTTTATTTACAAGAATGTTTTCTTTTTTCTTTTAGGTACCAATGACAAAGCTGGTGGTCCCCATTACATCTTGCGGTGGGCATCACCACAGTCGGTGAAAGAGACTTTCGTACCTTTGACCGAATGGAAATATCCCTACATGAATTAATAATAATGTTCAAAGTGGAAAAAGATCTAGTGTTTTGCTATTGTGAATAACACATTGGCAAAACTGTGATAACGATTGAATCCCATACTATCAAATTAAAATTAAATTATGTAAAAGATAGCAATTTGAGATTCCTATATGTTTTATATAGAGTAAAATATATTTATTGTTTGTACAAAAAAATCTGAAAAGCTCTTTCAAATTGCACTCGACAGGTATGAGAGGTTCAATCAAAAATATTATTTTTTTTTTAATTTAATTATTTTTTTTCCATATTGTTGATAATCTATTTTTTATTTCCAACTGTAAATTTGATAGACTTGAAATTGTCACCAACCCCCTCCCCCCCCCTCCCTCCAAACATGTCTGTAGGTGTAATATTATGACAGTTTTCACAGTATACTGATTTTGTTTAACATTTAAGTATTCATGACTAAATTAAATTGGTCCTCGATATACGTCACATAAATTTATACTTAACCATAGTGTTTGTTTATATTAAACTTAATAATTTAGTTTTGGCTTTTGATTTATTGAAGAGGAATGTAATAATTTTATTATTTTTATTACAAAACCCAGCGTCTCATATATGACTAAATAAATCAGAGTAACTGAATCGTATCAATGGTGAAACAATAATTTTTTAGCCAAACCATATATATTTTTTACTAGTCAAAAAATAAATTTATTCTCGACTGTTAGGATGTATTTTATTTAGAATTTTATGGTATGTTGTACACGTGAGTTCAATACGTTGAACACAATTTACACTCATGTATTATACTGATATAAGACAGACATGAATGAAATAAGAAACAGATTTGTTGACGAATGGAGAAATTACTTTTGGATTGCCAGACGAAACTTAATTGGTTTTTTTTTTTTTTTTGTTTTGAAAATGAAAATAACGTCTAAACTGGCAACAGCAATCCACGTATGTATCATTTTTTTTTTTTACTTCCACCTGTTAGTTTTTGCAAATATTTAACAAATTATTGATTTTTTTTTTTTTTTATATCTTTTGTTTTATTAAATGTTTATAAAAAGAAAAAGCTGAATTGTAAACTCGCTATTATTAAGCCGTAGTTTTCACCGTAGTAATACGGCTGTCGCAATGGTATTATTATTTTTTTTTTAATATTGAAGTCTGATGAATCTTAGAAATTTATTAATCTAAATATGTTTTATGTATAGTTTTGAAAGTTCATATTTCTCTAATTGAATGAAGTGTAACATGAATTTTTATATTGTATAATCGTACGAAGAAACAATAGTAAGTTATCACAATAATAAAACAAGAAATGTTGTTCATTTGATTTGAAATTTGTTGAAGACATGTAAAATATATGTAAAAAAATTGTCAGTTTATCATTTGGCTGTTGATGAGGTATAGTTAAAAAACAATTTTGTTCTTATTTGGCGCGTAATCTAAGGTATTATATTCTTTCTAGGTTTATGTATCGACTGTTAAACTTTTAATACAATTTTATTCTATTAAAATGGGAAATTCGAAAAATCCTAGTAAACATCAAATAAAAGGCCACACGATATATACTTGGTACTTGGCACTTTTTATCAAAATTTTCTCTGCTCAATACATTGTAACTTCATCGATATTGTCGAACATTACAGTTATTTAAAATTAACATGTACTATTGTGTTAATTAAAATAATTGTTTGGTATAAGATCTATATTATGGATGCACCAATTAAATGTTGACTATAAATTATAATTACTTATCGATTAATTTGTAAATTATCTACTTTTTTTTTTTTTTTAATGCAAAAAACTGTATAAAAATTATAGCTGATCAGCATATTGTCCACCCTAATCCTTGATTGATTGTGGTTTTCAGAATGGTCGCAAGTCATTGACTTTGGTAATGAATTAAATTAAGAGGCCTTGTCAGAAACTTTTGTACATTTGTATGTTTTATACGGTACTACTTATTCAACATCAGTTATAATAACAGATTTTTAAGCTTTACAAAGTAAGTTTTTGAGTATTGACATTTAAATACCTTTCATAGTATTGAATACTATGAAAAATAAATTTTTTCTCGAGTATTTAATGAAAAAAATACAATTTATATTGCTGTAATCAATATTGTGAGAAGAGTGAATTGTTTCCACTGATGATCTCGATGAGGAAGATGAAATATCAAAATTTCACATTAAGAGTTTACAGGACGTATTGGCTGCTGTAAAGGACGTTGGTCGTTTCCATATCGTCAATAAAGGTAGGAAGCACTAATATTTTCTCTTCTACTGTAACTTTTTTCCTTAAAAATTTCCCCCCCCCCCCCTCTGAATAGCGGACAAAATGTCGGTGACCGAGAGTGTCTGCTATTCAGAGGTTTCACTGTATTTAAATATTGTTACGGGACAATTTTTGTTGCCGTTACCGATTAGTTATACTACCTACCTATAATATTGACAACAATATAATCGATAGGTTTGTAGTTTAACGTGACGTTCATTGGCGTACCATTATAATTATAATTATCTAGTAAAAAAATGTTCCATGCGATCTGTCACGTGTCGAGTGCCAAATCAGTCGACGGACTGCGGTAGAAACCGTACCTCGGACTTGACAAATAATGCGAAACGATGACAGACGAGTAAAAAGAGTAGTTTTTTGTTTTTTTTTATTTTCGTTGGCCGTTAATTTTCTTTAGTCGCGAATAAAGTGATCGGGAAACGTGTCAAGGTAAAAATTTAAAACGCCACCCATTTATATTATAAAATATAAAGTCTGTTGGTACACATTGTAATTGTGAAACCTTATAAAATATAATATGCATAGAATGGAGGTCACATATAAGTAATATGTGGGAGGATTAAATGTAAACGCAATTATACATCATATAATAATTAACAATAACATATATATTAAAATACATAGATGTACTCTAATCGTCTCGAACTTTCCGTGTTATATTTGTTTGTTTTCAAAATAACACTCGTGTGTTTAAATGTCGGTGGTTACTATTTTTCTTCGATTACTATTCTTCCACAGTCAATCAAATATTATCTAATAGTAATTATTTAAATATATAAATTGATTTTTAGCAAAATCACCGTTAAATTATGGTATTTTAATTTAATTTTATTTGTATTAACTTTTCATTATTGTATTACATACTTTTCGATTTATAGTTTTTATTTTTAATTAATTTCGGCAGGACTGGTCTATAACAGGAAGAGCTTGACAATCGATTTCGAATGAACTATAGGTATTCACAATTTTTAAAAGGTCAGAAATGGAATACATCATAATTGCTGTAATGAACAGGGACGGTAATAATATTAGCTTACCGAAAAACTAATAATAATATTTAGTTATGATTTTTAAAGTACCTATTATTATTATTTTGTTCTCGAAACCCCCCCCCCCCCCCCGATTACGGTGAAATCGCGCGGAAAAAAAGTTTCGTAGTAATATTAGGTGTGTGTGTGTACTACTTTGTTGTTTTCCTCTCTAATACTTTTCTTTTTCAAACGTTTTCAGCGCGTTTTGTTACACGTGACTTGAAACGGTATTATTGCACAGAGTAACGGCGGACGTCGTTTTCGACAATAATTATTGTTTGCAGCTGTTGGAGCCGCGTCGAGTGTACGGGAAAACTTTTTACCGAAAACGAAGACGACACATGAGTGTGTTGTGTCGTTGTACATGCGACAACCCGTGGGCGAGTTACGCGCGTGACAGCATAATACAATTATTGCTGCATGTACCTATACCTACTCTGCATTAATGAACTACCGAACGACACGAGAAACGCGCGTAACGAACGCGACTGCTGCTTACGGTGAATATGACGGGCGCAGGTACTACACGGCGCGCGCTTCGACGGATTTAGATTGGGCTTAAAGCTCCGTCGAAGAAAAACAAAAAAAAAAAACGAGCCCCTTTTATTGAGAGATTTAAAACGTGTTCAGAGACACGTCATGTCGTTTCTGAAAACGTGGCGTGTTTTAATAAAAGTCTAATAAATCTCCGATTACACCGCCGCGCCGCGCCGTCTCTGTGGACATTATGGAAAATGGAATAAAAAAAAAAAAAAAACAACAAACAAAATAAGTAGAACGCTAATTTTTTTCGTAAAAAGTAATTACTAACGGTGTTTGTTTTTATTTATTTTTTTTTTAGACGAAAAAGTTCAGATACTCGACTACCTATGGCGTACGAAACTTCGACGGTATCGCCGCGAGCCATCTGAAGCCAAATCGTGAGATTTTTTTTATTTTTTTTATGTAACTCTTACGCCGCCTATCGTTGTTAAAATATTTATAACCACGCGCTCTGAAAACCGACGATTTTTTTTTGATTTTCGCAACGATTCGTCGTCGCGGTGTACACCACCTGCACACTCGGGGCACGCGGCCAAGATTTCGTTTTTTCGATCGGGTCGAGTCTAACAAATATCATCATCATCATCATCATCATCCCTTCCATTTCCGCCCGACGCCAGAACGTTTTATTGCCGTAAATAATATTGTTAACACGATGTAAACGATGTATATTTAATTATTACCTTTTTCTTTCTATAAATAATTCTAAATTCTGCGCGCAGGTACTTGAAAACGTCGAGGGGTCTGTAGGCATCACGTTATATAATACTTACGTTATACTTACAATAATAACAACACATAATATGACGTGTATATTCATAATTTATCATAATAGGCGGGTGTTAAATATATACCTAATACATTATAAGTGTGTAGTGGATAAGTACTTAATTAGATTATCTCGTAAAGCCCTTGTAGTTACGTTTCCGTAGACAAACACTAAGTGCAGGTAGTAAATAATCATCGTTTTCATTCGTAACGATTTTCTTTTATTTTCATAATAATAACGATAATATTTTTTAAAATTTTTTTTTTCGAGTCTCGGATCTATGCGACCCCGGGAAATCTGGAATCTATACTGAATGGCAGATCTGGAAAAAAACCCTCGATCGAGTGGTTTCGAATATACCTAACCGCACCCGGGGCGTAGAAAAATTAAATCGACTTAAAAAGAAATATTTATCTTTAAATACAAATACGTTTACTGCGAATTCGTTCGTATAATAATAATGTCAAAGCTTTAACGCGTCATGCACGCAAAAAAAAAAAATAATGATATATATTTCATTACGCGTTTCGTTTTATAACACGAGTTCGCATAATATAATACTTACATGTTTTGTACCTAATTAAAAAAAAAAAAAAACGAGCGTTTAAGTTCAAACTAACAGTTTACCGCAAGTGCTGTATTGTATAAGTATATTATCTTGTATTTATTACTATACTTTGTGAAATAAATTATTACTACACTTTTAAGACGATAAAACATGCGCGGCTCGACAGGTCTGCGAAATTAGTGGGGCTGTGAAATGCAATAACTGCTGCTGTGCGCGCTAAATTTAAGCGTGTAATTAGTGTTTCAGAATATGTATACAACTATATACTATTATAATTTGATAACGGTACTCGACCCGCTCGACTAATTATCGACGAAATTAAAAAAAATAACTAAAACTCGCTGCGGGTCCCGGACGAGGTTTTTGTAATATAATATTATTAGCTGTAATATTTAACGCTGTACTTTTATGCTTTCAAGGAACATCGAAATCCGCGCTCCTTTTGGAATCGAGTTGAAACTTCTCTACGAAAATTTCGACTGGCGACTGCGGCACGGACGCGACGAAGAGAACTATATAATATATATAGGTAAGTCGATTGAGCTTTTTACGAAATCGCCGAGATTCTGTTGTCTGCTGTGGTCGTTAGAGGTAATAATATCGACGACCGCGTGCCCGGAAATCATTACGAGCCCACCCCGGTGCCGCAGGACTCTGACGATGATGAGTCATAATATTATTTCACGCGCGAACAAATCGAACGAACACCGCCGACGGATTCGTATATACGCGGCGTTATATCGGCGCGGGGGGAGTTTTACCGCGTTCGCGTTCGCCGTGTCATCGCACAGGGTCGACGCCCTCGAACGACGACGACGCCGGGATCGCCCCGGTAAATGATGCGAGCGAGTCGACTAGAATTCGAGAGAAGAGAAAAAAAACCGTACTCTGCGCGCCGATTATAATAGACGTAATATCTATATACATCAGTGTTTCTCAAACTGTGGATCGCGGCTCCCCCCCCGTAGTATGGCTCTTTAATTCGGCGTCGGGACATATTGTGTATATTCTTTTGTGTTCGTATATTTACACTTTATTCGATCCGTTTTCAAACACTGTACTCGTGAAATTTCAAAAACACCACGTCGACATTTTATTAAAACTATATAGACTCGAAAGGGGATACGACAAAATTGTCGGGGGCGAGGAGGTTTCGCCGTGTACAGCTCGGAAGCCGAAATTAGACGTAAAATATGCACGAAAAATGATTTACATATTCGATCGTAGTTGTTAATTCACCCACCACCACGTGTATTATAAAACATTAGGTAACACTGTTTCCTTTTCATTTCTACGTACGAGTTGCATCCTTGGTCTTTAATTATTTGTTGAATATACTCTAGTCTTGGTCCTTCCCCTATGGTTCTTACCGTCTATGCATCCTTCTATTATCAATTTTAGTAGTCCCTCGTGTCGCATTATATGGCCTATCCATTCGTTTCTTCTTTTAACTATATTTTTCCATATTGATTTTTCTTCTGATATCCACTCTAGCACCTCTTCATTTGTTACTCTGTCCATCCAGCTTATTCTCAACATTCTTCTGTAGCACCACATTTCAAACGATTCTAGCCTTTTTCGATTTTCTGTTGTTATTGTCCAGGCTTCACACCCATAGAGGGCTATACTCCATACATATGTCTTCAATAGATTTCTCCTTATTTTTAGGCTAATGTTTCTTGATGCAAGAAGAGTGCTATTTTCGCTTGGCGTATGCGTTTTATTATTTCGCTATTATTTCTTCCATCATTAGTCATTACTGATGATGCTCCCTAGGTATGCAAATTCATGTTGAAAATACTATTTCAATTAAATCACGTAACTAATATTGTCGTTTGACTGATTTTATTTCAAATCTATTGTGATAATAATTCCCGTATGGAAAAATTCTTTGGTTTTTTTTCTTCGGTCAGTTATCGTTATGCTTATTCGGTTTTCGTTATTAAGAAAAATCCGATTTCTCATAAAAAAAAAATTACACTCATTTATTACGTATATCGAGAAATACGAGTACAAAAACATGCGTGTATATATCCCGTGTATAAATGAAAATAATTTATAGCTCGGTTCGCAGCCGCCCCATAAACCACCGGGAAGTTTAGTGCAGAAAAACAATAGGCACGCGCGCGCGCAAATCCTACGACTTCCGAGTACTTACTCTCTCTCTCGATAACGACCGTTGTCGGGAAAAAAAAAAAAAAACGTGTCGAAATGCGAAACGATGTAATAATATAAATACTTTGCTCCGAGCAGATATTATTATTATCATCATCATCATCGTCGTTATTATTATTATTATTATTATTGTTTCGGGTTAGCCGTCCCTGACGCGTAAGCGCATTATACCCGAAAAGATCTCGCGCGAGCAGGGCGCAGGCGACCGCGCGCGCGCGCGCGCGCGATAATAAAAGGAAAAACTCCTCGTGCGTCCCCTCCCAGCAAACATTCTTATCCTCGGTTCGAGGGTCGTTGTCCTTCGATGACGACGACTACGGTTCGCCGCGATCTCGCCCCCGAACAAAGACATCGCCCCCGCGCACCGGTGTGCCGCAGCGTATTATTACTGTCTAGTTTCCTCCGCTACAATATCGAATTCGCGAATTATTTATCCCGTATAGTATAACATTCGTACCGTAAAGTTTACGTTTTGCCCCCTCGCGAGTATAATTTTGTTCTAGGAGTTTTACATAATACATAATAACGAATAAAATATATAATATCGACAATACCTTAATGAGTACGATTCGCGTACTACATGTATAAAACAATAGATAAAAACGTTTGAATTTAATAACAAAATATTATTGAATGTATACAATTATTTTAATACAAACTATTATAAATATAATATTTAAACAATAATAAAATAAAGGCCTTGAGTATAATTTGTAAGAGTGCAAAAAAGTCATTACCGGTTTCGATTAAAAATCAAAAGGCAACTCCTTTATTTTATTTTATTTTATTATTGTTTAAAATATATTTTCAATAGTTTGTATTACATTCAATAGTATTTTGTTATTATTTAAGAGTATTAACCATTAAATATTAATACAATTATTACTTTGTTTATTTATTTTCTATTTTTTTATGTTTGAACTCGATAAAATAGACGCGCTCAGATTTGCATGAAAAATATCGCGATAAAAGCTTCCAAACGTTACGAAAATAATAATATCGCACGGATTTGTTTTTTTTCCACTCGATCTGTTTCTAATATTTGTCCACGTCAAACTTGTACGAAAACGTACGTATTATTTTATTCTTTAACCTCGTGCGCGTTTAAAATGTCATTATTTCACGTTTTCATATTTTCAATAGCAAACGGAACACGGCGGCGGCTGCTCAAAAACACGCCACCACCGAGTCGAGCCGGGTCCCGGGACTTGAAGAAAACCACAAACGAAAGCGAGGAAAACTTAAAGAAAGGCAGTATAGTACTACGTATATAGTCGACTATACTTTGTCAAATGTCTGTTTGACAATCGTCAAGTGGGTTTTGGGTAGGTACGTATACCGTTGAAATTATTTAATAATAATAATAATAATAATAATAATGATAAAAGTCACATGCGTTGGTTATTGAATTAGGCAGCAGCAGTGAGTAAAATTCAAAACGAATTTCTTGGCCGCTCGAATCAAATTCCTAGAAGAGTTGGGAACGTTCCAATGCGACTTCCAACGACATTGGTGCCGACAAATTTGCAGCAGTCCGGTATGCGTTCAAAAGTTGACCGCGGCGGCGGTTTTCGCTGCCAACACGACGCCGGGTCATAAGGTCATATTTCTTCATTGTTACGCAGAGGTATCGTTTAAAATAATATAATAATATATTAAAACGTGTTGGCGATGATAAATCTCTTTACACGCAGGCCGCGAAATAATTTGTTCTGAGCAGGTTTGATTTAACGCCTTCGTGAAAATCAAACTTGGAAAACTCTTTGAAAATACAAAATGATGTCGCGACTTGGACGTACGTGATCTCGCGATCTAAACCGAAATAATAGGAAATAAACTAGTCCTAAATAATTCATCGCCGACGACTTTATCGCCGTTACGTTTTAAAAACTATTTTCATTTCAATTACATCAACTCGCAGTAAGTATTATATTGTACCGACAAGTACGATTGAGATATTCGCGTTTTATTCTTTTCGCGTCTCGATAAAATACGATATTGTTTTTTCGTTTCGACATCCTCGCGCGATAGTAAATAAATAAATAAATAAATATCGTGTCCCGACGACGGCGATCGTGTTCGCTTGACGAAAAAACTTTTACAAAACTACTAATATAAATCTATACTTGTGTGTGTTGCAGTCAAAAAGCATTGACAAAAAATAAGACCGGGAGATTGCCGCGGGCCACCGTCGACGATACTCGTATATATAGTTGCAACGCTGCGCGTGCAGTATTGATCACGGCGAGACCGTTTTGGACCGCACAATAATGAACGGGACGGACTAAATTTAGGACGGTCTTTGGTTTGAAATCGTTACGAATCACTCTCGTCGTCCGCTCGTAGTCGAATTCCGAAACAACGCGCGACCAAGACGCTAACCGTACGTGTTACCGACAAATTTAATTTTGATAAAATGATTTATATAATATTATTAAACCGACGACGATAAATCGGTCCGAGTGTTGCTGTACGCTGTAATAAAGCGTCCGATATATCCAGTGTTGGGCGCAGCAATCGATTATTTTATGATTAATCGATTGCGATTAATTTAATCGATCACGTTAGCTGTTAATCGTTTAATCCAAAGTAATCAGTAACGACGTATTTACATATTTGTAATCGTTAATCGTCACCACCATTTTTTATATCAGAAAACCGTGTCAAATTGATTCATTTAAATTTTTTTTACAATACCTCATTACCCCGATGATAATATAATTATAATAAAGGTAACCGAATATTTTCGTTCTATAATGAAATAAATGTTTACTTATCAGAAAAATAACTAGGTAACGCGATTTGAATAAATTAAGATATTTACGACGAATAAATTAAAAATCATTTATGAATTAGACGTTAAATAAAATTAAGAATATTTTAATATAACGATGTGATTAATCATGATTACAGATTAATACATTTTTCAATCGTATTCAATACTATATGATTAAATATTATTATTTTAATTTCTGTGATTATCGATTACATTATTTTTAGTAGTGATTATAACATTTAACTACTGTAAATACGTTAAATCATTAATTAGATTACAATTTGCCCAACACTGCTGATATCCGTTTGATTTTCAATGAAGTTTTATTATTACAACTCGTGTTGAAACCCCTCCCACGTGTGATGTGAATAAGAGTGTCCCCCCCGGAGATCCGATAAATGATTTCGGTTCCGTTTTACATTTTCGAGTTTTCTTTTTCTTTTTTAAATTATTGTGTCATCTTATCTGCACGCTATGACAAACATTTTTTCTTCTATAGATTTTCACTATATAATATTTTATTGGAACTTTGAAACGGTATATTATAAAATTCATCAAAAAAAAAAGAAGAAAAAATGTAATTTTGTAATTATAATTTTCAGAAAAATGTCATTGTTTAAAACTTTTAATTATACATCGTTAGTATTTTTTTTTTAACAATTTTCAAAGTTTGTTGAAATTGAAATATTTTTCTCGCTAATCAACCGTATAAATTACAGTAATCATATATATATATAATGTAATAACCGTAGCGCAGGCTTTTATTTATTAAAAAAAAAAATGAAAAAAAAACATTTTTAGAAACGTTGAATAGAAATAAAGTTATCGCGTTTGTCAGGTCTTCGCAGGACACCCTAAATACGGCAATATAAAGCTCTCTCGGACCTAAAAAAGTAACACTCGTTTAATATATAATATTATATGATTACATAATTACTATTATGTTTGACGGTTGCACATTTGTGTACGCTCTATAGTTTGTAAACGGCTGACCGACAGAGTACGACGAGAAAAATAATTTCTTTTATTCTTTTGTCGCAAATAAAGCAAAAATTATAACTGTAATTTTTTGTTGTTGTTGCAAATTTCGTTTGATATTAAAAAGCATCGACTGTTTATTATTTTTTATTTTTTTTTTACAGATTCTCCACCAGGCGTATAATATACACATGACGTGGTGTTTGCCGTCGCGGACCTATCCTGGACGGAAATTGCGAGCGTTCATCACCGGGGCGAGTGGTTTTGTCCGTATTGCCCGTTTCGTGAGCGATCCTTATTATTATATTTTACCGTCTCAATGACGGCAACGGATTTCCCGCGAAACGACGGCAATTTCGTATGGACTTCATTTTTTTCGGGAAATCTGTTTTATCCGGCCGCGTGACCGTGTTGTTTTCGACCTCGTTTTTATCAAAAGAGATTCCAAAAGTCACGCGAGGTGAGTTTTTAAAAACCCTATAGCTATAACTAGGGCTGGGATTTCGATGCACTATTTGCATTGTTTTCCAAAGCTTACTGTGCAATGCTCGTCTTGTCACAAATTCGTTTTATGTACATTTGAATGAGAATAAGAAAGTTTATCTAGCATTTTTTGTCATTTTTTGGCATTTTAGAGTTTTTGGAGCATTTTTTAGTTTTTTTAAACTAAGTGTATGAATTTGAAATTTTATTTTAAGATTTTTACACCAACGTGGTTTTTAAATAAATATAACAGATTATAAGTAGGTATTCATAATTCGTATTATATAATTGGCTTGTAATAGATTTTTATAATGCATTTTTAAAACTTTTTATTGTAATTTATACTAAAATTATTAAAAAAAAAAAATTTTTAGATAATAAAAGTATTTTTTTAGGACATTATTTAGAGTTTTAAAGTCATAAAAGCATTTTTTTTAGGACATTTTTCGGGGTTTTTTAGGGCATTAAATTCCCAGCCCTAGCTATAACACATTTTCTACTATATTAATTCGTCGCGCGTTATTCAATGTCTTGTACATATTATTATTATATCGTATACGAATGAACGAAACAGACGTTGGTATAAATTTACAAAAAAAATTATCTATTTCAATAATCGATTTCGTTAATCTGTTGCTTATTTTTTCAACCGAAACGTTCAAAGTAGTTTGGATAACGTCACATAAGCGTGTATGTATAGTGACAGGAGGGGGTTTTTTCTTAACCAAATTGCACACCCCCCCTGCGAAAAAAAATAATAACAAAACTCGGGTCAAATATACCACCACCGAAAGATCGTTTTACTATATTATAATCAAATACGACAAAACAAAGTCGGTCTAGTGTATAAATTATATACGCATTATTATATTATTATTACGAGCATCGTCATTATTAATTAATTTCGGCAAAGACGCGACACGCCGCGGCGTAGGCAAAGTAACTCTCGGACCTCGCGCCAATATTATTATCGTTGTAGTAAATTAAATTCTCATTAGACTCGTATATTATAATAATAATCTACTCTTGGCGTCTGTGTCACTAAAATATACAGCCATTATTGTATCTCGTCCGCCGTGTCGTCCTCTTAACAATAATTTGCAAACAAAGCTACGCGTCGTTATAATACTATATTTTCCAGTAAAATAGAGTTTTTTCGGCCAACAATATAATATAATAACGACTCCTCGGAAGAGCGTTGTGGAAATACATATTTTTATTTTATTTTTAATTTCCAATCTTACACGCATATTATTATTACAGGAACGTCCGTCGTCCGACGTCGCATCTCCTCCCGAGTCTCGGCGATGGTTTGGTAACGAGCAAAACGACTATTCTCAACGCGAACATCAGTCAAAGCACGGTATGTACCGAAAATTGATTTATCTAATAATAATATTACAATAACGATTCAAGTCGCGAACGAGATTATAATGCGTTTGACGATTTGTCGATGAATGCAATGACTGCGGTATTATTACATAATATAATATCGATTTCGTATTAAAATATAGTGCGCGTTGCATGGCCGTCGAGGGAGGAGCGGCGGGGGGGGCTGTAATGTTTTTACAATCATTTCTCGTGTTCTAAAATATAAAGATATTATATGACGTCACTTATATCTTAGAAATCATAGTGTTGTACCAAAGCTCGAACTACACACGAGCTCGTGTGTGAGGCTTGGAATCGATCAGCCTCAGAGTCCACAAAAGTTCGTCGCGCTGTTTGTGGTGAGCATTATGCACTGCGATTTGCGAGAGCAAAAAGTTATTTAATAGTGTCGTCTGACTGTTTTCAGCGGCGGCGTTGGCTCGTTACCCGCAGGATTTGGACGTTCGAGTGTGGCGGAAACCGGAAACGAGAAAGATTTTGCACGTCGCGTCGGGCCGATGGAAATGGGAAAAATCAAGAAAGCGGCGTTCCGTTTGATCCGCCTCGAATGTTTTACTACCAAAGAGGAGGAGGAGACGTACCTAATAAGGTGGGGGGTTTTTTTATTATTATTTATTTACAAGCCGCCAATAATAATATATATACAAATCGATTGTTCCGAGTCGGAGACGCGATCGTTTTGTGCTCGAGAGTAAATATTACCACCATCTCTTTCAAGTCTCCATAAATATTTTTCAAACCTCCGCGAAGCATATTATATTATTATTTATTCAAGGCGGCGGCGGCAGTACTACTCTACGAGAGGTAATATTAAAATAAAATCACAATAAATAAATAAATATTGTTTATGTACTTGTTATATATATATACGTACACGTATATGTTATTAATGTTGTACGATATTATTTTCGATAAAGTACACTTCCGACGAAATAGCCGAGACGTCAACGGAGCGTCGTCGAAGAGAGTCGAACCGCGATTGTTGTGTAGAAGAGGTACACTGTGTTGACGTGGATTTACGACGACCGTCGTCGTCATCATCTGCAGGACACGTCGTCGTTCAGGTCCTGGGAAAATATATATTTTAAGGGTAAATATTATGATCGCGAACCGGCGTGTTCTCGTTACGAATACTTTGTCGTTGTTTGTTGTACTACCTCTGTAGTACGTATTATACTATGTGTGCAACCTTTTTTTGATCCACCCCCTTCTTACCAACATTGAGTATAATACTTATACTCGATGGTTGTTTTAACGTATACAAACGTTTTATTCGTACAAATTAAATCGTTAATTTTTGGCAATTTTTATATTTCAATAACTATTGATAATATAATAATTATAATCGACGATCCCCTAACCTAACCCCCTACGAACCCGTAGGGGTCGCGACCCCCAGGTTGCGCACCACCGCTATAGAGAGCACTAGTAGATATGTACTATAATAACGGTGCGAAGAATTTCTTCGCGTTTTCTGACGGTTAAATTATAAAAAGTTCGCTCAAACAAAATATGATTTTACCTTGAAAATTCAATTTCCTTTGAAATCTCAATGTATATCGATTTCCGTTCGAACGTGTCTTCTCTCTCTTTATCTCCTCCTATACGTCATATATATAAAAATTTCGTGTCACGATGTATGTTCGCGATAAACTCCGAAACTACTGAACGGATTTTGATAAAATTTCGTAACCATTTATAATATGGTCCAACTTAAAAGATAGAATAGTTTTTTTTTCAATATTTATATGTGGCGAGCGCCGAGAATATTCTGAAACGGTTATATAATATATACAGCGTGATCACGATTTATGGTAACACTACATATCTCTGGTGGATGACTTTGTATTGAAGTGAATTTTTCAGAGGGTCTAGGGAGTACTTAAATACACATTTTTTTTATGATTTTCAAATTTTTAAGACTCGAGGCCTGCGCATGCGCAATACAACTTACATTTTTTTTAAATGGGAACACCCTTTTTTTCCCTACATATTCGGATAGATTATATTTTTAAAAACATTTTTCGTTTGAACAGTTTTTTTCTATCTACAAATCCGACCAAGTTAGAGTAAGTCAAAATTGGAATTTTTCCATCATTTTTTTTTAGTGAAATTTTCGCTTATATAACCACTGTAAATAATAAAATAAGTGTCAAATCAATGTTTAATTTACTTTATATGTTGAAAAATAATAATTTAACAATATTGTATGTCACCAGAATGTTCGTCAATTCGGCAAATTTTGAAATTTTAAATGGTTGCTATTGGTTATAGGAAAAAGTCAGCCCATTTATACGTACCTATATACTGTAACCATAGTGACCATTATCATTGTTTATAAATTTTTTTGCGAATCATTTTCAATTAAAATATATATTATACGTGTTTCATATACTTTTCACATATTATATACGTACATACTTACCACAATAGGTTAGTAATTTTTCATAATACGAAATCCCCGTTTGAGCACCTCCCCTAGGGGGATGTACGTATATAAATAAATCTACAAACTTATTTTTCAAAATTCAACCCTTAAAAGAAGGGGTAAACTTTTCACGGGCTAGATTTTGAGATGCAACGGTCGGCGAGTAATTTGCATTTTATATGAATAGAGATTATTATGTCATCAAAAAACCCGACGATCTTTACCGAAAACGAATTGATTTTGCAATATCATAATATTATTACATAACTTTTATCGAAATTGCGTGCGTGCGATGAACAATAGAACTTTTTTCATTGGGCGGTGGTCGAATACGATCGCGGGCAAATCTATAGTCATTGGTCGATAGGCTCGATATAGGCGTATACAATTTTAAAGCGAAAACGATTTCCCAACGTCATATATTATTACATAACTTTTACCGAAATTGCGAGCGTGCGCGCTCCATTCCTCTTTCGATCGTAGTCGCCACGCACTTACAATAAGTCAGTTATTTTTTATACTGCAAAATTCACTGGAAATATATGGCAAAACAACGTTTGCCGGGTCAGCTAGTGTATACTCGTATATATTATAATATTATACTATTATTATTATTATCATCATTAAACCTTAGTGCTTATTATATGTGATACATGATTAATGTTTGAATAGGTCTAATTAGTGTGAACTAGGCAGCTGATTGGCTTCGTAACCGGATAGGATTAGATATTAACCGGAGACCGTCCCTTATTATTATGTTGTGGAAATGGCGAGGGAGGAGGATGTACGTTGTCGACGAAAATATATACTATACGATATTATGCGAGTAAGTACACAATTAAATTGCGTTTCAGCCCCCCCCCCCCGAGCGAAGGGTCGCGCTTTATATACTATTATTTTTATAATCTTTTTTTTTTTTTTTTGTATTCTTTTATTAGAAGTTTTACGTATACTACGGGCAATTATATCGCAACAACAGGTGTATTAAAACGTTCATTATTCGCGCGGATATGGTAAACAAGTTTATACGAATATAGATATCCACTGCAACCGGGCGAGACGGTATAAAAAGTAACCGTTAATTTGTAGACATTATTCGTTTTCAATCGAATTATTGAATATAATATATGTTTCAAACGTTTGTAGATTCGTACGCGCGATCGGAATTGCTGCAAACGGAGTTTCGACGACGTTGGGAAGTCGCGACGGGGAAGCGAATCGTCTCGAAGGTAACCATTTGTTTTATATCTCGTCGTTATATTGTAATGTTAAAACGCGATTATTCCTGCGCCTCAATAGAGTCCTTTTTTCGACGCGTGTGATTTTCACTAAAACAAGTCGCGGTCGAACCGTGGGGTTTAAGTTATAAGGATTTTTTTTCGTTGTTGTTGAAATTACAAAACAATTATTCACATAGACATTCGGTCGAATTTTCTCTTCAATCGTTTTACAATCGTGAGGCGTGTGCTATAATAATAATTGCCGGAAACGAGGGAGTGAGTTTAAATGTAGAATTAAACATAATATATAATTATAGAGGCTTTAAAACGAAACTTTTCGAGCGCTTAATTCGTTTTATTTTGAACTTTCGTTTGACGACTATTCCCCCCCCTCCCCCGCCCCCGCTCAAAACGAATCCATATACCCGTGCTGCTAGTTTTTCTATATTTTTCTAAGTACAATCGAATCGCCTGCTCCGGCAAAATTCAAACAATCACCGTGGACATTGCCCCCCACTTTTATAGGGAAAAAGTCGTCCTCTTTCTCACCTCCTGTTTGCTTACGCGTTTATAATACGTTTATTGTCGTTTTTATCCAAGTATAGAGGTACCCATAGGCGGACCCAGAGTTTTACATTTGAGTGTGCCCGGCCTTTTTCAAGCAATATTTGGAGTATTTTTTAGATCTTCATTTTTGTTGCGTTTAAATATAAATTTATCCATTTTCTATCTTCAATAGCAAATTTTAATAAAAATTAATTTCAACTGATTTGGAGGAAAACGATATACCTACAACGCAAAATATACCTTAATAATAGATTTTTAATTTAAATTGTATAATCAAGTATCAATATTCAATTTATAGTATAGGTACCACTGCGTATGTGTATAATGTTTATGCCGTTTATGGGTATAATCGAGATAAATGATAATCATAAAAAATATAGTACTTACATTTAATATTTAAAAATTCGTCGTCCGAGGTTGTTGTAAAGTTAACGTAATAATATTAAAATGTTACATAATGTATCGTCGTTGTCAGCGCGGTGTCGGTTTCCGAGATATTTTTGCGCTGAAAATAATTACCAGTTGGCCGTCACCACTATTGTCAAATAATCTAAGTTTTCGTGTCGGTGTTGACGATAATAACATTGAACGATTCAAAATAATATAGTTAATATTTTACAGACTTATTCTGAACACTCGTAGTTTAATTTACAAAAAACTGAAATTCAATATTAATGTGTTATGTTATTAATTCATTTTTTTCGATCCGCCTATGTAGGTACCCCTCTTCTAGGCTCTTGAATTCATAATCGCGAGCGTTTGATGTCTGCCCGCGTCTAGCTCGTAACTTTATTGTTTACAATAAAGACTTTGCAGTCGATGTCGTCTAAAAACGGATAATAACGTAATAATTGATACGCAAAGCGATGGAAAATCGTCGCGTCGTCAGCCGGCAGTGCACTCGAGGCCGCGGGCGTTTGACGAGTGCTTTCGGCACGATATTATTATTATTATACGGGCGATATCGACGTTTTATTAATTAATTATTTATTCCGACTTGATCCATTTACCGTGCGCGATCGTCGGTCGGAAGCATTCGCGGGCGGACGATTTAACGACGTCGCGCTGCTCTGCGCGCTCGTCGTCGTTTGCATAATGTAGCGCGTCAAAGACCGCCGTTTCTGAGGTTTCCATAATCGTTTTAGTACGTATATTTTCCTAACGTAATTATCGAAAAACTGCGAATCGACGACGACGTTATACACACACACAATAGTCGGTTTTTATGTGTAGGACGAGGTATAATATATATATTTTTTATTCAACTCTTTGTCCGGACACGGCTCTATTATAACACACAATTGACGAATTCGATTTGGAAACTTTTGTTTTGCGGTTTCGTCACGGTTTTTTTTTTTTTTTGTATTTTATATCTTTTTACCAAGGTCGAGTCGAAAAGTCAAGTCGATTTCGACTTTCAGACTTGACGTTTTCATTAACTTTATTGACTTCTTTGTCTCGTCGTTCTTTGTTAGCTTAAAAGAAGTATAGTAACGTATCGTTAACACTATCGACCTAAATTTAAGTTTGACTTACTTTTAAACGCAATCGATGCTCGAAAAATGTCGTATTAGTTTTAATACTTAAAGCTTAATAATTTAAATAATAAAAAAAAAGTACAATTTACTTGTCCAGCCTTGTATTTTGCTGTATTTTTTAATCTTTTGCTTTTCAACTTTGGTCTTTTAAACGTTTTAAATAATACTGTGTGTATTATTCGTCGTATTTAATATTTTCAATTTTGGATTACGTTTTACGAGTACGTCGCGGTCTGTATGAAATATGGCTCGTACAGTAAGAGTGGTATATAGTTTTGCAGTGCGTTTTTCGAGGCTTTTTGAATTCTCACACCTCTTGTCGTTTATTACTCGTACGTTTTAAGTCGACTATTCCCCCTCGTAAGCGGTGATAACATTTTAGCAACGAAATTTCGTTTGTTCGCGTCGAAACGTTTTATAATAGGTTGCGTAATTTTCGGTCGAAAACTAGCCGGCGCGAAAAGAGACCGAAATATTGTACATCGTCGCCGCGTCCCCTTCGATTCGAGGGCGTGTATAATTATTAATCGCGTCGTGCCGACGAAAAACGTTGTTTAATTTATTATACGAGCTATAGTCGAGTGTAATTCCGCGCTGGCGCGAGACGACAAATTAGCGGGAGGAGGGCGGCGGCGCGCACGTAAGGGATCGGATTAACATATTCGAACCGTACTCGTTATTATATACCAGTGTATAATAATCCGTTTGCCGAGTTCTCCGGGCCGGCCGAACACTTGACAAACCCGACGGTTTTATCGAGTCTGAAAAATCGCTCACGCTCGTCGACGAGAGGAATAGGTAAAACCACTCGTTTGCGTCTCGTATATAATAACAGTATATATAATAACCAATAGTAGTCGTTAATATTAGCTTAAAAATAAAATACAGCATTCGAAAACGTAAATATTTAGTACGTGTAGTAATATAATATAATAATAACGAGTATTTGACTTAACGTTACAGGGTTTACAAATTCTTTTCAACACGCATTACGATACGATTAAATGGAAAATATAATGATAATAATTATAACGATAATAATAATATAATATAATACGGCGATGACGCGTCGTCGTACATGAAAATATTGTAAATACGAGGACGTGTCCAAAGTACGCGTTCGAAATTGTTCAGCAAACTCGTTGCGTAAGTACTACACAACACGTTATGATACATCTCTACTTACAATTATATAATATAACATTATTGTTTGGAAAAGGCGTTCGGTTTTGTACGATCGGTAGGGGTTAACGTCCCCCGCCCCGCGCGAAAAGGGGTAGTTTTGGTCCTCTTTCGGAACCCTCGACGCACACGACGTCGTCAAGTCCTGAGCCCCCCTAGGATTCGTTCCGACTGACCGACGCCCGTGTATAATAATAATATGTATTTATTGAGTAGAGGCATAATATCTCTTCCGTCGTCTTTGGCGATTTTGAACCGCGCGCGAGCGCGCGCGCGCCTATTATCACGTTTAAACCTTTGGGGTTTTTTTTTTTTCAAGGTAGTCGTCGGCCCGCGGGTCCATTGCCGGAGGTCGCGCGACGAGGACTCGATCGTAGTGTAGAAGGACGACGGCCGAGGACTTCACACGTCGTGTCTGTCCGGGCTGTAAGCCGGGTTGTCGCGTCCCGTCGTCGTGTCCTGCGGCAGCCCGTCTACGTTCAGGTCCACGTCGGTCTGCTGCTGGGGCGATTGACCGGCGCGCACGCCGTCGCTGGAAGCTCGCCGTTCCGACGATTTCCACTTGAACGGCTTCCATTGTCCCGAGTTGTTGCTCGGTCTCCTGGTCATCGACACGAGCACGACCGGTTGCGCGGCGTCCTCCTTGCGCTGCACCAGCTGCTTGAAGCCCACCGGGCGTTTGGCCGACGCGGCCGCGTACGAGTTGGGTCCGCCGAGGTCGTCGCAACCGCCACTGCCGTTGGGCCGCTGCTGCACGATCCTGGGAAATAAAAAAAGAAAACGAATCGTCTGAGAAAAAAAAACGTTTAACGTATACGTACGTGAGGAATTTCGTGTTAAATTTTCACGACGTTTTGACCGATAACAAAATTATTATTTTACAGGAAAAAAACAACACTTGAAACGTCTTTCGAGAGATGAAGAAAAACGCAGAATCTTTCGAATAGAAAACGACGGCAATGTCATCGGTGCGACGAAACAGAATTAGTAAATAAGGTCAGTTTATATTTATGTTTTTTTGTAGATATGGCGGTCACCCTAATTATTGTCATAACCCCGTGCACGCGAACATTATTACGATAACCGCCGCGTTCTAAACGATATGCTTGGAAAACAAATTTAAAACCCGAGTCCTGCGGGGGGGGGGGGGGAGCAGGATGCGCGCTTTGCTCGACGGCGAGTCGGGTTTGAAAGAATTAATGATAATAATCGTTTCTCTCTCGCGATAACGCGATTCCGAAACGGATCTTCGACAAACGTAATGATAATAATTTGGGGAGGTTATATCACGCCGTCAGCTTTGAATTCAGTACGATTTATCGCGTCTCGTCAGAACAATGTGTATAATAGAATAAAAATTCGAACGGCTATCGTGTCGATTTCGTCGGGAATTTTCGTCACTCGCGACCGATCGCGAATTTCGGGAGAGTAATCAATCGTTTTCGACCGGTGTTGGGCAAAATGTCGTAATCGAATTAATGATTACAGTTAAATTTCATAATCACAACTAAAACCAATGTAATCGATAATCACAAAAAATTAATTTTTTATCGATTTGAAAACGTATCGATTAGTAATCACGATTAATTTTCGTTATTTTACATCTAATTTATAATTCAATATTCAAATCGTTACCTAGTTACGTTGCTGATAAGTAAACATTTAATTGTAGAACGAAAATATTCGGTCGTCTTTATTATAATATACATTATTATATCGGGGTAATAAGGTATTGTAAACATTTTAATTAATTCAACAGTAATAGGTATTTTGACACGTTTTTTAATAATAAAAAAATTAATCCGTTGGTGACGATTAACGATTGCAAACGCGATTACTTTGGACTAAAGTTCAGTGTTTCCCAAACTTTTTATCTTTACCGCCCACTTCCAAAAAAAAATATCGTTACAAAAGTATGCAATAAAAAATGAAATTTATTTTCATATTATAATCCAAATGCACTATAATCTATAAATACAAAATACACAATTCAGATCATTTAGATCACGTACGGTGTTTCTGTTATTGCGATAACGATAGATGAAACTGTCACCGCCCCCTTTTTGTAATGAAATGCCCCCCAATTAAGGGGCGATATCGCCCACTTTGGGAAACACTGGACTAAACGATTAAAAACACTAACGTGATCGATTACGTGTTTTTTAATCATAATTAAATCTATCGCGCCCAACACTGCCGACGAGTCGTGTGTACGAGTAAATCGCCTTCTCGTCCGTTCGGTCACCGAAAAACCAGGACGAAAAAAAGGACGAACAATACGGACTACTTATTATAATTAACACCTACGCGTTCGCGGCTATACGCGTGCTTTCTACATATTATAACGGTTAAATCGCGGCCATTTAACATTTCAAATGGTAAAGAAAAATTAATATTAATATTTATATTATTTTTACTACATATTATCATTTCGTTACGACGACGACGACGCACTTACGACTTGACGTCTGGCCCGTTATATACGATTTGTATTTTGTTATGAAAAAAAAAAAATAAAAAATAACGCGTTCGACGCGTATTCTCTTCCCCCACCCCGCGATTCGCTGCGGGCGAACACGACCGTATTTATAATATAGTTCCGGTCCGTCTGCGCGCGCGTGTGTTTGAACAACGCACCTTTCTAAAACATTTTCCATCGTCGTGACTTTTGACCGAAACGTATACCCGGTATACGGTATATATACTGTAATATATTCTTCGATATAATTTATAATATACTCTTGTACGTATATACGCGGTATAGTTATACTCGTATACGGAACGTGTCCCGCGCAGATCTGACAAATGCAAAAAACTTCAGCAGTTCTATTCTACACACGATTTTAAAGTTTTCTTTTTCAAATAATCGTCGTACATAATACGCTCGCGAGAATATATTATAATATTATTTTATACGATGGATTTCAATCGCCAGAGCGAGCGGGAGGAATTGTATATTTTGAAATGAAAACGTGTAAAAGATTTTATTTCGAAAAAAAAAAAAAAATAATAGATTTTTCGAACTAATACTTTTCATCGGGTCTTTAGGTTTTTTTCAAACGGTTTACGATAATATTCTAATATTTTTTTCTCGCTTTCGATATGCCGGCCACGAAAGTGACGTTTTTTTTTGTTTTTTAAAACAGAAATCAGAAAACTGTTTTTCAGTAAACAATCATATCGCTAAAATAAATTTACTTCAACGATCGTACCTAATGTTTGATTTTAATTTTATGAATATAATATGTAGCGCGCGGAACGTTTTAATAACGATCGAAACAAAAGCCTACGGCTGGGATTTACGCGCTTAAAAAAAAAAAAAAAACGACGAAACATGCTCTAAAAAATACATACAAAAATATGCGCCAAGTATGTGATTAAAATATGCTCGTAAAAACTTTTGAAAAATAAATTAAACGAATATAAAACGAAAATTAAAATAGTCCTAATAAATGATAAAAAAAAAAAAAACTGTTATATTTACATTTAATAAAAAATATCGTGTTGACGTGCCGATAATAGATAATAACTCGAATCGCGATAAATAATACATAAAAAAAAAAATAGAAAATAAATAAACGAATTAATTATTATTAGGGCTCGTATTTTGTAGCAAAATAAATCCTTAAAAAAGCATTTTAAGTAGCCGAAAAAAGCAAAAAAAAAAAAGCATTTATTAAATTTAATTCTAAAAAAAAAACAAATTTCAATTACACATAAAATTAAATATTAATAAAAAGGAATTTACGACCACATATTTGGTCAAGATAATTTCATTAAAACTCATTCTATTGGGCGCTGCTAATATATATTATATTTATACGTAGAAAAAGACATTTCCACATCAACCGATGTAATCCATGCATATTTCATATAAACTAAATCATTTAAATCAGTGGTTCTCAATCTTTTTAGGACCGCGACCCAAATTTTCTCCCAAAAATCTATCGCGACCCCCATGGTTTTACATTAACAGAATCAAAAAAGTAATTTCAAAAAACAAATTTTTGCCGATTGCCAAGTACCGACTTTATCGTCATATTTTATCGAAATATTTTTGCGATAACGACGTAGGTACCAAAAATACCCGTCGTAATAATTCCCGTAATAATTCGTATATTACTTTATACTATATACTACTTTATACTTTATAGTTTATACTATACTTCTATCAGTATTTATTTTCTATAGTCTATACAATTTAAAAAAACATAAATTTCTTACAATCTGTATAATTTAAAAAACTTCTCGTGACCCCCCAAAAATTGAATCGCGACCCACAGTTTGAGAAACGCTGATTTCAATCATACTGCGTTATGATTATTCATTACAATTTCGGTACAATAACGATAGTTATATTATCATTAATACGTTCATTACTGGTTTTAAAATTTCTGGTAATAATGATTTATAGTCCAAGTATAATATACATAAAAATAAGTTAAATTTTCAAGAAAAATATGTAAAAATTAAGAAAAAATAACCAAATAGGGAAAAAAGCAAAAAAAAAGTTTACTTCATTGAAATCAGAACGATTCAAAACGTATTCGTATCTATGAGAATGATCACACACCCCTCAAAAGAAGCATTTGCTACAAAATCCGAGCCCTAATTATTATAAATAAAATTATTTTATACGAGTAAATGTCATCGATATTTTTAATTACCGGGCGAAATTTTAAAATCAATTGAACAATATTACTATATTATACCAAGTATTACTATAATATGTAGTATTTTTTTATTGCGAGGTAAAACTCCCCGTCGTCGACTAAAGGCAAATACTACTGTCGACAAAATATTATTGAAATTATATAAAATTATTTTAATACAAACTATTAAATAAATGTTTTAAAAGTCGCGGACTTTTTTCCACTCTTTCGTACAATACCTCGAGGCAAGACGTTTATTTTATTCTATTATCGTTGAAATATATTTTTAATAGTTTGTATTATTTATAATAATTTGTATACGTTTGATAATATTTTGTTATTAATAATCGACCGAGATCGCAAGATCGAATTGGCGAAGTTTCCAAACAACTGCGCGTAATT
This sequence comes from Drepanosiphum platanoidis, assembly GCA_948098885.1. NCBI lineage: Eukaryota > Metazoa > Arthropoda > Insecta > Hemiptera > Aphididae > Drepanosiphum > Drepanosiphum platanoidis. The sequence goes on from OX402541.1 coordinate 7,633,515, forward strand.
ATTTGCCCGATAAAGAGACAAAAGGTTACGTAGAAATTAAATAAAAATACAAACGTATTACACTCTGTCTAAAAACGGTGAAATTCAAAATGTAGAGAAAAACGGGTATTTTTAATCACACTCTTCGCGTAAAAATCCGAGAGCCTAGGCTCGTTACCAGTGTTGGGATTTATCTAGTTGTCCGTAAAATTGCACAGTTTATTTTTTTACTGCGAGGTAAAACTCCCCGTCGACTAAAGGCAAATACTACTGTCGACAGAATATTATTAAAATTATATAACATTATTTTAATACAAACTATTAAATAAATGTTTTAAAAGTCGCGGACTTTTTTCCACTCTTTCGTACAATACCTCGAGGCAAGACGTTTATTTTATTCTATTATCGTTGAAATATATTTTTAATAGTTTGTATAATTTATAATAATTTGTATACGTTTGATAATACAATTTTGTTATTAATAATCGACCGAGATCGCAAGATCGAATTGGCGAAATTTCCAAACAACTGCGCGTAATTATTTGCCCGATAAAGAGACAAAAGGTTACGTAGAAATTAAATAAAAATACAAACGTATTACACTCTGTCTAAAAACGGTGAAATTCAAAATGTAGAGAAAAACGGGTATTTTTAATCACACTCTTCGCGTACAAATCCGAGAGCCTAGGCTCGTTAACCAGTGTCGGGATTTATCTAGTTGTCCGTAAAATTGCGCAGTTTATTTCGGATTAGTACTCGAAATGTTTTTTTTTTTTTTTTATAATTCAAACAATCGGTCTGACGGCCGAATGTTATCTGTAGAATTTAATAACAATCGTTCGATTTATTGGTTTTTTTTTTTAATAAAATAAACAAAGGGGTTAGTTAAAATAACAAAATGAATTAGCTTTTTTTCTAGATAAAAATCCATTAATCCTTTATCTAGATAAATTTTTATATTTCTTATCTTTCTTTATCTAGATCAGCTGATTTATTTATCTAGATCTAGATCAAACTGTGCTCCGCGGAGCCCTAAAAATTAAATTATTATTATATATTTTTGGACCGTACCGATATAATATGTATTATTTTAAACGCTTCATAGTCAAAATGAGATTAGATAAAAGTCGGGTTTTTCAATTGACATGATATTTTATGAATAATTATTGTCGTCTCGAATAGACATTCCTAAAGTTTCGGGGCTCCGTAATTTTTTTCCAGGAACACGAGCGAACGAAAAAAAAGTTTGAGAACCGCTGATCCGGATGATTTTTTTACCTTTTATATTTTGCTGCCCAACACACTGCAGTCGCGCGGAAGAGGAAAAAAATAGAGAGAGAGAGAGAGAGCCCTCATTACGACGTTTGTCAGTAATCTGCTCCGCGGGAGACGTCGTCTCGGAAGTGGGTTACTTTACCACGGCCTCTCGATATAATCCGTCGTGCGAATCTGTTTTTGTTTCGACGTATTATATACCTACCCTCGGGGATAAAGTGATCCTGCGCGCGCGCATGTGGGTACGTTTACAAGACGTTTCTCTCAGTTTCAGTTTTTCTTTATATATATATTTCCGTAGTCGTATCGATGTTAAAGCCATTGCAGGTGTACCCCGAGGCCGTTAATGCGAGTCGTTTTATGTGTGTGTGTGTGTACGTAAACTCGTGTAGTTGTGTTACTGACACGCGAAACCGTCTGCAGAGTAAGAGATTATACGCGCGCTCGTCTACCGTAATAATAATAATAATAATAATTGTAATTTATGTCGCTCGGTCGACGGATATTTTCGCCGATACGTTTTTTACCGCGCGCGATCGATACGTCATCGACGGGGGGCAGACTGCTTATATTGTATTTAAAAAATTACAGCCGAAAACCTCCGTAAAAGTTATAGTTTTAGTTGTAAAATCGCATTTATAGTTAGTATTAAATCGCATTTTTTTACCGCGGGTATAGTCGTTCTGTTTCGATCGAATTATAATATTATCCTGATTTTACAATTAATTAAAATATTTATAAAATTCTGTCCCGGCAACAGGGCCTCCGAGAATTGGAAAATTCACCAAATCGTACAAAAAGTGACCGTTAGGTATGCAGTGCCGCAACAATTGGGTGTGCAAGGTGTGCGATGCACACGGGCCTTCGGTTCTTAGGGGCCTCCCAAACCATAAGCTAAAAATTGAAGATTGTCCGAATTTGAGACTTGAGGAAGGGTATTTAAAAGTTAACTTATATTTTGATTGCATAAGTTTAAATTGGTGATTCCACTATTAAAATTGATAATGTATCTATTGACAATTTATAATGTAATAAATTAGTATAGTATAATATGTATCAGATTACGGATGATTCAATTTAAGTTGTAGTACTAAAAAATACTAAAAAATTTCTGTAGTAATACAAAGATCAAGTAATAAATATATTATTAATTTGGGGCCTCTAAATAAATCCTCGCACACGGGCCTCAGAATTCATAATTGTGGCACTGTAGGTATGATTAATTTTCCTAGTCAAATCAATAAACATTATATTATAGTTTTCGGGGTAGTTTTTAAGGGGAAAAGGGGTAGTTTTTAAACTATCGTTTCATATATTATATAAATAGGCAGAGGAGAATAATAAACGCGATAACCGACGACGACGGGTTTTCGAGGAAAACTTTTCGCCACCTGCACGCGCCGCCGCCTTGGTTTCTCGACACACGGCTCATTTGATACGTTTTTCACTCGAGCGAAGAACGACTGGAAACACATTAAAGTGTGATTTCGGAAATATTATACGTTATCCTCCGAATGTACTATGGAAAAAACGCATTATGATAATGCGTTTCGCGTCGCGGCGGAAAACAGCCAGTGAAATACAATATAATATTTCGTTTGGCAAACGTTTGGCGCGCGAGACCTTGACGGCCCTCGGTTTCGAGTAGACAATTGATAATAATTATCGATCGAATGCGCAAAGACGTATGTTCTCGAGCTCCTGTCTCGATTGTTATTAAAAAAAACTACTCGGAAAAATTAGAAAACTTTTTTCTCGCGAAACTATTTTTTTCTCCGGCACCGGCGCGATTTGCTTCGTATCGATTTTTCCATCGCATCACATCGTTTTTACGGTGGCGTCTATTCGTGTGTTGTAATAATAATTATGTTCGCAAGACAAAACCGTAAAAAATACACCTTTAACGCGTTTTATATGAAAACAATACGCATGGAAAAATTATTTTACCCAGTTTTATTATTAAATCGTGTCTCGTGTGAGTATACAGTACACACAACAGCATGACAAAAACGAGTTCAACTTGATTTGATTTTGTCCTTAATTTTTTTCAGCAACACGTGTACCGTGAAGGAAGTATTCTTTTCGGCCCTCCCACGCGATCTACGTCCTCCTCATTTCTTTCCTCCGTTTGGACGAGGACGCGCGGGAGCAACGTCGGAGAAACAAAAAGTCTTCGAACAAAAGACCGTCGTGTCGCGGTCGAAACCATCGTAAAGGTCAGTGAAACGCGTTCGACTTATTTTACCGTTATTTTAAGTACTTCCCGACGTGTGTCCTATTTAAATACACGTATGGATTTACTAGCCTTTTTACTAGGTTATGTTGGAAATACAATGTCGATTTACATTAATTAGATTTAAAAACGGGTTTTTGAAATTATTTTTAACGCGTTTAGACGTAAATGTTCTGAAAACTAGTTCTAAATTCTGAATTCTATTTCCTACACACGGCCTAGTGAAAAGGTTCGCGATCTGTTTGGCCCACCGAGGAAGTAACTCGGAAAACCATGCTCTTTTGACCGTCTCGAACCGATTTGAAAATGGAAAAACTATTCTCAGAATAATATCGCAGTCAATCGATTATACGCGTAGTATTCTAATTATTACGCGCGAAATCGTAAACTCGCGACATATATTAAAATATAATATTCGTCGCAATACGATATTATACGTAATATTTACGCGTCGTGCGCACGTATTTAATTACAGAGCACATAATATTATACCTCGTCGATTTTAATTCGTATTACTCGTATTACTCGTCGTTACCGTTGCGCGAGTAAGTCGTGTGTACTCGGTAAAATTTCGGAGAAGGTCCTGCCCCCCCCTCCCCCGTGCGTGCTCGACGGAAACTCCAAGTCGATTCGTGTAATGAACGCGCAGCAGTCTCCTGCGCGAGTCCTGCGCGTCTGCTCGGCTGTAATGAAATCTTTCGAGCGCGCCTACTCAAATGACGATCGTCGCACCGTTGTTCTCGCGAATTTCATGACGTTTTTCATTAGTTTCACTCTGACGACGACGGTCACACTAACGTGTTTTTAAAACACTCGCGTATTAACAATAATAATTAATAATAATATTATATTAATCGTATTCTCGAGTAAATTCGACTTACTTCAATCTGGGATATCTAGAACAGAACAAAAGTAACGATTTTTGATAAAAAACGGTACGAAATTAAATATATCTAGTCTCGCGAGGTTTTTGTCACTCTTTGTCTCGGCAGTTTAGTTTTTTTAAAACAAAATCGATGCACTCTTTTAGGCCAGCGGGCGGCCCTTAAACAAATTTTGTGCGGCTCGCACTATTACTAAAAACACACGTTCTAAAATTCAAAATTAAACAGAGAAAATAAAATATTAAATTATGCCCTTATTTTGTAGAAATATATCCTTGAAAATAAAAAATATGCTAAGAAAAATCTTTAATTTCATTATTTTCGATATTTTCACATAAAGCAATTTTATATTATGAATTATTATGATTGATTTTCAATGGTGATTTCGGAATATTATAATTTCAATCTGAAAAATCAATAACGATTCGCAATAGAATTTCCATACTCGTATACTAAAATAACATATCAGACGAGATGAGAGATTGTATTGACTATAAATATAACTATAAATACGTTAATTAATTAATATTATAATCGAAAATTTACATAATATATTATTATGCAAAGAAAATTGTTAAAAAATACAGAAATATGCTGTAAATGTCAAAAAATATGCAAACATTTGCAAAATAAAACTTTGTTCCGTTTGAAAACAAACATATAAATCCGGGCGCCCTGGTCATATAATATGTAATAATTTTTATCTTGTTCTTGTTCGTTTTATCGTTTCTACTCTGAATACATTTTTATATTTATTTTAATCGTTACCGCCGCGACAAATGTCATTTTCACCGTCCGAATAGACTACGCCATAACTTTATAATAACATGACGTCACGCGGACGTTTAAAATAATAAGACCGCCGAATATATTCTAATTATATTAACCGGCGGCGGCGGCGGCGCACATACGGAACGCGCGTATTTGCATACGCGTAAGTTGGTCGCGCACATGCTAACGCGGTCGTAAATCATAACAAAAGTTATGTATTAATTCGCTTTGAATATAATTTGATTTTCCGAGAGAGACCGCGCGGAAAAGCGGGCCCGTAAAACCGATTTCAATATTACACGTCGCGAGCGGGTGGGCAACTCGATTCTATTCTAAGAGAGCCGATTTTTTGATTTTGTGAAAATCTTTCGGAGAACTTTAAAAAGTAATTTCGAAAATATAAGCCAGACGAGAAAAACGTATAATAATATCTCTCGTTTCTTCGACTTTCTTTGCTTTCTAATAAATATCGGACGGCCCTGCGCGCAAACTAACGCTCGTTCCCGGTCGGAATTAATAACATGTGAAAAAATCGTATCAAACGCGTATTATAATTTCAAAATACGAGTTTAACGTACTGTTAAAATCAATCTTCCGTCGTCGCTGAAAATGTTTTGAAAAATCGCGATTATCTCTTGTGAATTTTCGAGGCGAAAACGATTAGTTTTTTTTTTTATTATTTCGCATCGTAAATTTTCAATTCATACCGGCGCGTGTGTTCGCCCGACGGCGCGGCGGCGGGGTTTGCGCGAAATTATTTCGCACAGTCCGTTGGACAACGACGACGGGATTTTAGTTCCGACAGTTTTGTTGTAGTATACTCTCTGTCGTTTGTGAATACTCGTTTCGACATTAACCTAGTTTCGGACGTTGCGTGCGAGGTTTGGTCGCCCCCCCCCCGCCTCTCTTTCGGGACGACGGTTCTTCTACCGTCTTCTCCGATCAGTAACTTTGAGATTCGATTTCCAAGTACAATATGAAATATCGCGCCGCTCGCGGGTAATTAATCATTATTATTTACTATAATACTACCTACCGCGGTTATTGAATAGTTAAATCTCCGACGGATTTAGCGAACACGCGCTAAATATTTGACACGAGAATTTGAAATATTTCGCGTCAATAATCGAAACGACGACGAAACAAACGAAATTACACGACACGCGTAAAATCTCGGGCGGTTTTTTTTTTTTCAAATCCAAAAACATATTTTAAAACTCGTTTTTCGACTCGTAAAGTTTTCAAAAAGTGTTTCGGATTTACAGATTTACGTGTTGGGTAAATGTGTCACTATGTTTCAGTATGTTTTATGTGATCGGAAGTCGAGGTGAAAACGGTCGTTTAAATCACGCCGACGATTCCATTTTAATTTCGTCGTTATAGATAAATTCGTTGCTTACTGCATCAGGCCCAGCGAATCGTTGAGTTTGTCGATTTTCGAGTTGATTTTCCCGTCGCCCACGCTCCTGTTCGAACTCGTCGACGTCCTTCGACTGCTCTTGGTCTGGTCCGGGTCCGCCTCCTCGGCGATTTCCGGCAGGTACATCATGTGCTGGTCCTCGGGAACGCTAGAGAGGACAGAGAGAAAAAAAACCGATTTAAATCCGTACTCGCGGAAAACAAAGGGTTTTTGATTACGGCATGTGGTGGACGGATCCTCTGTGCGATCTTTTCTTCGGCGGCGCGGACGCGCTCGTGTACGGTATCGACACGTCCGATTGGTCGAAGTAAATGTCTTTGACCAGCGGCACGTTGACTTTCGCCAGATAGTCTACGGCTAAAAATGACGCCTGTGAACGCGTACGAATTCGTTAACATACAACAACTCGTTATTATAAATAAATAAAGCGTTCTAGGGTGTAGTGTCGTTTAATATTATTTATATGCGTCTATAAACTATAGAACTGTTCCCGCAAATATGTAATTTTTTCGCTTTAAATCACTTTTAATATAGCAAATCCAAGTACTTAATAATGAAAAACAGGACATACAGGATATTCTTTTATTATATTTTACCCAAAATGATTCGCAAAAAAACGTATAAACAACGATAACGGTTACCATGGTTACAGAATAGGTATCACCTATGAAACGTTAAATTTTTAAAAATATTCGTGGCGGGCCACCCTTAGGGTTTGAAAAATAGCTATAATGTCCTGTTCTCAGAGCTATACCAAATGAAAATCGGTCGAGCCGTTCGTTAACACAAACACCGTGACGGGAGAATTTTATATATATATCAAATTATATTTTTTACTTTAGTGTGTCTGTCGATTAGGAAATTTAACTCGAAATCCTCTTCGTCGTCGCCGAAAGGATTTATCAGTTGTTCGGCTACCTGGAAATGAAAAATAATAAAACGTAATAAAACCGGGCGAAACGTTCCCCGTATAGATCGTTGTAAATTAATAAAATAAAAACGATTTCGAGCCGTTTCTAATAGATTTTCCATAATATTTGTTGTTTGTGATTTTTAACGTACTCGTATATTCGGTTTTTTACACCGCATTTTTTTACAAGAACTTTTTTATAATTTTCCAAGTCCGTCTGTTTAATTGGCCCATGCCGATTAAAAGGTATTTTTATCCGATTAGAAAATAAACCAAAGGACCGCCCGGATCCTGGACATGGGAAAATATCTGTTTTAGCGCGACCGATGAAATTGAATAAAAACGATTTGTAAACGCGGATATTATAAACTTTTCGCGTTTTTTTTCCCCTCTTCGCTCGGAAAAGTTTTAGACAATAACGTACTGGTAAATATTATATACGCAGTGTATACTCGTATATATATTATATAATTTATAGAAACGATTTCTCATCTCGACAAACTTTTTTAAACCCTCAACGTTTTAGGGGTTAAATCTACGTTCGAAAGGGCTAAGCCTCTCCAACCCCCGGGTCGCGTGCCAGCGCGGCGGCGCGGCGGCCGAGCGAACTTTTACGCGAACGCAAAAGACGACCGAATTCGAGTGTGATCGCGCCAAGCCCCGCCTAATCTCGCCGATCTCGTCGAAATTCGATGAAAACCTAATGTGATTTTTGTAAAAAATAGAATGAAAACGCATTTTCACTCGCACGGCGTTTATTATTATAATCGTTTGCGTTTTATCGCGAGAAAAAAATAAATAGAAAAAATCGTTTAAAAAAAGGGGGCGGAAATATTATTGTTTGTTTGTTTTTTTTTTAAATTTAAATTGATGTCGTTGCGTTTTTGATAATGACTTTAATTTCGAAATTAATCGCGAACGATTCGGCTGTCGCGCGACTCGAGTGAGTGCCTACTTTAAAAAAACAATTAATCAAGCGATTCGCGTCTAAAAGAAACAAACTAAAGTAATGAAAAAAAACTTAACGAATCGTGTCGTGTCGCGTGTTGTGTAGGTGCCGGCTAAAACGCGGAATAAAAAACGACCGTTTTTTTTCATCGAGTTAGTTTTTAAAAAAAATAAACGACTCGGTATTATAGAGTACAAATAAGTATAGGGATATGAGAAGTTATAGGATTTGCATATTTTTTTCTGTATCTTCTATTTATATACGAGCTGATGAGCTAAAAATCTGTTCTATATAACCTAATCGATTGAAATTTGGTATTTAAATTTTGCATATTTTCGCATATTATATTGGTTGAGTTTTCTTAAAAGTTGCATATTCGTGGTTTTTTTTTGTGCATAAAAATGTATATTTAGTAAAATTTTGTGGATTTCAATACAATGTTGAATTTGTAGTCAACAATCAATAAAATAAAAATTAGATTAAATCACCTGACCATCAATCAATCACCTACCAATCATTTATCATCTCATATTTATACCTAGTATTAATTTTTCATCACTCACTTTACATTTATCTCGTAAACACGTTTTTTATTTATAGAAAAAATTGCATATTATATAATATATACGAGTAATTTGCATTTTATATGAATAGATTATTATTATGTCATCAAAAAACCCGACGATCTTTACCAAAAACGATTTTGATTTTGCAATATCATATTATTACATAACTTTTATCGAAATTGCGTGCGTGCGATGAACAATAGAATTTTTTTCATTGGGCTGTCGAATACGATCGCGGGCAAACCTATAGTCATTGGTCGATAGGCTCGATATAGGCGTATACAATATTTTAAAGCGAAAACCCGACGACGACGTTTACGCAAAAGGTACGGATTTCGCAACGTCATATATTATTACATAACTTTTATCGAAATTGCGTGCGTGCGCGCACCATTCCTCTTTCAATCGTAGACGCCCAGTGCCGCAACAATTGGGTGTGCAAGATGTGCGATGCACACGGGCCTCCGGTTCTTAGGGGCCTCCCAAACCATAAGCTAAAAATTGAAGATTGTCCGTTTCAAAATGAATTTAGCCTATATTGGTATTCTTTACTTCCTCGTTGCTCGTATCTCGAAAGTTTGTTGATTTTTTTGTAATTGTTTTCAATGAATTTATTATTAGCATAAGTAGATGATAATTAATATCATGCAAGCTTCATTTTGGATCTGTAAATAATTCGGTTTTATAGTAAAACGTAGAAATTATTATAGGAATAAAATTACGAAAATGATATTATAAAGTATGACATAATTTGTAGAATAATAGTCATTATCGCAGGGGCCCCTCTCTGTTATTGCGAAATATTTCTCAAATAATTATCGTATGGATACTAGACTTGGATCACTGAATTAAGTTGTTCATTATTTTTTTGATTATTCGCTATACTAATTTATAGAGGAGGTATTTAGAAGCTCAAATTTTTATAAATTTACATAATTTATTCTTCTGATCGGTTCCGCGAATCCGTCAAATATTTAAGTTATAGTACTAAAAAATACTAAAAAATGTCTGTAGTAATACAAAGATCAAGTAATAAATATATTATTAATTTGGGGCCTCTAAATAAATCCTTGCACACGGGCCTCAGAATTCATAATTGCGGCACTGTAGACGCCGCGCCGTCGTCGCCACGCACTTACAATAAGTCAGTTATTTTTATACTGCAAAATTCACTGGAAATATATGGCAAAACAACGTTTGCCGGGTCAGCAAGTTATAATATATATTTTTTGCATATTTCGTCTATTTTAGCTCCTATAACTTCTCATCTCTAGTAATAATAACATTCGCGGGCGGTGTGTTTCGATTAGTCGTTTTCTATCGTCGACGCGGCAGAACGAATGCTTTCGTCTGCAGGTTCCTCGCCGGCGCGCCGCTCGGATTATTAAATTTTTTCGTTAGTTTTCGCGAAAACAGTCACTCAATACGTTCGAAGTATATTTTGTTTTCACTTTTCCGTTTCTCTACTATAGTTTAGTCGTATATTTTGATTACGGTCGTCGCGCATCGCAATCGATCGCATTCGTTCACGTATAATATTATGTCGGATCGGCGCGGCAGATTATATAAAAACGTAACACAAAAACGAGACGGTTTCCTATTAAAACGCGCTGTTATTTGTTCGACGTACCTTCAAGAGTCCCATGAAGAACAGAAACTGCACGATCGTAAACACCGGTATGAAAACGTCCACTTCCGTTTGCAGCGGTTTCTTCGATCCTTCGACGTATTGTCTGCCGACGACGGCCGTGATGAAGAACGAATACGTCGCGATCGTCACGACCTTTTCGGACAAATCCGTCGTTATTAAAAATCGCCTCGTTTCGCTCGCGACAGAGAAAGGAAAGATGGTGGGGGGGGGCGACGATGAAATAAAAAGTCGTTACGTTATAAGCGAAATTTCATTAAAATATATTATATAAAATTATTTCATTTACAAACCGTTGAATATAATATATAGTTTGTATTGAAATAATTTTATATAATATTTCTGTTGTTATTTATGAGTAATGACTAGGGCTCGGATTTTAAAGCAAATGCTTCTTTTTATAATATATTTAAGATGGAAATCTAATTTTTATACATAAATTCGTTTCACGTTAATAATCTGATTCCAAATAAACGAATTTATTTTTGCTTTTTTTATTGCTTTTTTCAGTTATTCTAGCTGTGGAATTTTTATATGTTTGTTATGCTATGGTAATAACAAAAAAAAAAAAAATGTTTATATAATTAATAAGAAATTTGAAAACCCGCAATAATAATTTATAATATAAATATATAGATATAAGTATATAACATCCTGTCAGACAATAGAGTCGGTTTCACTTCTGAAAATCTTGCCAAATTACACGGTAGTAGTAATTCTTTTTTTAATTTAAATTAATTTTTCAATTTTTTTTATTCAGTTTTATAAAATTATAACTAATTTATGTTAATTTTTAGTCGTGCTTTTTTTGTTATTTATTATGCTTTAAAATCCGAGCCCTAGTAATGACCATTATTTAATATCGACATAATAATTACTTTGTTTATTTTCTATTTTTTATGTTCACATTACCTGCGTGTACGCCAACGGTATGCTGATCCAGTCGTAACTCCACAAAAGACCGCATTTCGATCTGAATTCGTTGAATTCCTATTTTAATACAAACCATATTATCGTGAAAAATTAACTTTTACCGGCCCCTTTCCTCCTCGTCCCCTCGAGATAAACGTGGATTCGTATATGGGGGCGAAACGTATTATTTCCAACGAATTTCAGTCGGTTTCGAACAAAACTCAAGTAAACGCCGCCGCCGCGCCGTGTACGCGCGATAATATTATCGTGTCGATCGAGTCGTCCGGAAACGTCACCTCCCGAAAGAGTTGCGGTAAATTTTTAATTCGCCCGTGTTTTTATTTCCCGTCCGCCCTTGTTTTCCGTATCGGATATAGTGTTTTGCGCGTGCCTGCCGCAAAACTTTGTTCTCCGCGCGATCGTAAAAAAAAAAAAAAACCCCCCGCGACGGCACACGCGTAACGGTGAAATAATAATAATATCTAAACGTGTTTTTTATTTATTTTTTCGGTGCTTTTAGAGGCGGCGGCGGCAGCAGCAGCAGAGTATCGATGTCGTTATAGAGCTCGGTCGCGTCGGCAAGAAAGTGCTTCGCAAACGAAACGTTATTGTCTTTGAGAACGCGCAGAGACGTGGGCGCCAGTTTTACCGTAAGTTATATATAAATATACGTTTCAAAATTTTTATCATTTCGGTCTGCTCGAAACGTTGTTTTTTTTTTTTTAAAAGAAACGCGCCTATTTTCAACACCGTATTCGGATAGGCGTATTTTTTTCGAGTCATTTTGACGTATCGACTTTGGTTCTAAATTCAAAATTGACCGAATAAGAGCCGTTTCAATTTTCATTAAATAATACATTTTTTTTTTTTACTACGTATTTTTGTTTTGCGTGAAATCATTTATAATCGTTTATTATTATTGGTTACTTTTTGAATGTTTTTACGTATTTTGTAAATAATTTTATACACATATTGTGTAAAAAGTAACCAATAATTATAAATGATTTCGTGCAAAACAAAAATAGTAAAAAAAAAAACGTATTATTGAAACGGCTCTTATTCGGTCAATTTTGAATTTAGAACAAAAGTCGATACGTCAAAATTACTCGAAAAAAATAGGCCTATCCGAATATGGTGTTAAAATAGGCGTTTCATTTTAAAAAACAACGTTTTCACTGCGCAGACCGAATTTATTCCAAAATAATCCGGCCGAGTAATTCTGTGTTCCCTAAATCGGTGAACACCCTGTATAATATGTTTATAGTCGTGTGGAACTATTTTGTTCACACTCTTTTCGGTTGAAATAACGTCGGAAAAATATAGCGATATTATACGAGAACAGCCGCGGGCGATTAAACTGCAATGTAAAGAATCAAAATTTTTCTAGTTTCTAATTATTAATTACCACGAGAGTAATCAACTGGAAACCGCGTGCGCGTCGTTTTGTATAATTTATCGCTTTGACCCGCGGAGTCGTACGATCATTATTGGCGCGTGTGTTTTAAATTACATTTTTTTTTCGCCACAACACCATAAAAACCATTCGTTTCGTATCCAAAAAAAACGATGGAAAAATAATTTAGAATTTTAAATCACAAACGCCGCCACTAAATTATATAGATACCGACCTTACGTTTGTTATGTAATTAAATATATTCGAGACGAAGCGAAATTGGCATAAAAATAAGTAGTTCGTCTGGTTTGACCGTCTGAGTACAGTTATCGTCGAATTGCCCGCAAAACAAAAAAATAAAATCGAACCAGTCGAGGTTTTCTTCCTCGCTCGTCGTCGGAAAGAAACGCGCTAGAGATTTCAAAGCGTGTAATATATATATAATTATATTAATATTATGCTAATACGTATTATGTAAATGTATTCCCGTGATTTTTTTTTTTTTTTTTTATAGAGAGAGGAGGAGAATAGGTGGTGTAATTTCTATGCGGGTAACCTTTTTCTTTTTTTTTTCTCCGCGGACACGGTTCGTCCTTATCCTTTTTTTATTTTATTTTTTTTTTAGACGGGACGCAACTCGTTAACCGTAGTGGTGGTGGTGGCTATCTGGCACGCGTGTGTGCGGGAGGTTTTTTCCTTCTTCTCCTTCGTCTCATCCTGTTATCTTAGGTCGAACGATAAAAAATAAATAATCTATTGTAATTTATAAACAATCGCGAAAACCGCGTGTACTCGAGCGTCGTTCTTTTTTCCCGTACAGATCCGAGGGAACGAAAAACTGTCGAGAAATTCAAAAATCTACTCGAAATATTATCAACGCGAAGTTTGCAGCTAGAAATCGGCCCGCGACAGGATATCGCCCGAACCGGTCACGTTCCGAGTGCAACTTTTGTGGCCCATTCGCGTCGCCGCCGGTATTAATCAAGTTTATTATTGATATTGATCTGTCTGACAGATTTTTTCATTTCGCTTTTTGTCGATAGATTTCTCGAGACGGAAGTTTTCGCAAAATAGAATGATAATAAACGTTGGCCCGCGCCCCGCAATCAGTTTTCGAACCACACGCGCCGAACGAGAAACTCGCGGCGTATTCGGTAAGTAACACATTGTTATATTATTCCCTCGTCGGCTGATAGCAGCGCGCTGGCGTTTACAATACGATTGCGGGTGACCTATATCGAGAGAAAATAAAAACCGTCGTTACCCGCCCGCAACGACTATTCCGTTTTTCGCCACACAATACGATATTTACGTAGATTGCATTCGACGTCGTGTATTTTTTCATTCTCGACGAAAACGTTTGTCGTCGTATGATAATTAATATCTGAAAATCGGCAGACAATACGCGTTGAAACTTTTTCGGCAACGCTGTGCTGCTTAGACGGCGTCATTTTTTACATATTATCGTAAAAATATTTTGCGCCCAAGTTCAGCGGTTAAATGTTTCAAAACGGTTCAAACGTTAAACGCGACGACGAGGAGTTTCAAATCGATATCGTACGGATTGTAGTTCGCCACTGTTATTCCTCTACCCCGTTTTAAAAGGATCATTTTGCGCGAAAATATTCGAAATTTATAGACTACTATTATAATATTCTAATCGGAACGCGAAAAGACGCGAAAACCGCTAGACTCAGTAAAAATCTCGTTTAAATGTTTCGAAAATATCGTCGTTCGACTGTGGACGATCGAATTAAAACGTAAAATAGTTATTGCTTTCCACCGCGAATAAAGTCTCTACGACGTTTTCATAACATAAACTAGCTGAACAACCCGGCTTCGCCCGTGTGCAGTATAACTTTTTATTTTATCAGTTTTTTTTCATTTTTACCCATTTTACCCCTTTTAACCCCCTTAGGGGTCGAATTTTGGAAAATCCTTTCTTTAGAGGCCTCTGCTATATTAAATGAAACTATTGACCAAATTTCATACTCAAAGCTCCAGTGACTCATGATTTTTTCCATTTTTACCCCTTTTAACCCCCTTAGGGTTTTATTATAAAAAAAGAATTAGCGAAATCGGTTCAGGGGTTGTTGAGTTATGCGCTTAACAACACATTTTGCGATTCATTTTTACATATAAGATATAAAAAAAACATTTTAACGCGAGTTGAAAAGTTATAATCGTCGTCCTTTCCGAACGGAAACCATATGGGTAGTAAAATATTTGCTCCGAGCAGGTACTTGTGACGACACACGACTTCGTTACGTCGCCGTCGACCCCCTTCCCCCCGAGTTTGTAAGACTTTGATCGTCTCGAAAATAATTAGTATTCGAAAGTGATATTATAATATTGTTTTTCGATCTTTGGAATTCGGTGATATTCAAAGCGTTTTCGCGAATTATATTATATTTTATACGTTATTAAAATAAATCATAAAATCACTAGAGCCGGTCGCGGTTTAAAGGACTCCTCCGTCCTCCACGCGTCGTTATATATTATTATTTACGCGCCGATAAAAAATATATACACCGGTCGAGAGAGAGGAGAGAGAGATACATTTACATTTTTCCGCTGCCGATTGAATTTATTTCTCGATATTTCTGTCGGGGAAAGGATGACTTGACAGTTTTCGCCGAAAAAAAAAAAGAAAGAAAAAGAAAATTATTTATGGAGAAAAAGGAGTTCTCGAATTTATGTTTGCCAAAGGTTTGCGCGCCCCCCCCCTCCACTCGTATTTTTACATCTGTCAGAATGTTTTAAAAAAAAAAAAAAAAAACGTCCGTTTTAATATATACTGTTCCTGGTAGAGAGAGAGAGAGAGAGAGAAAAAGCGGCGAGGATGTAAAAATACACGTTTTGTGGTTTAAAAATCGAGTCCGATTTGAAAACGCGTGAAAAATCGAAAACGCGCGCGTTTTGCTATATTTATCTGTTTATCGACATTTTAGGTTTTGTTTTTTTTGAAAGTCGCTCCACTTCCGGCCGCTCTGAAACGATATTTATCGTTCTTGGAATCTTTTAATTATTATGTAAATAGAATTTATATTTGTATAATTATAATTTTTTTACTATATTAAAATCTTACGACCCGTTAAACTTTTAATAAATAAATAAATTTAGAATGCGTTTAAAATATCAGGCGCGGATTTAGTTTCCAAATTTCACAAATTCTCCGCACACTCTTGGAAAAATCGAGACTATAATTTGAATAAATAATTTAAAAATAGAAAACGCACTGTAAAATAACGTTTTCAATATAAAATACGTGATATATTATCGTGTTTTTATTTATCGAGTTGAAAAAAAAAAAAATGGAAACAAAACACGATCGATTCGATTTGATTTTCGTAACCCTCTTTTCTAATGAAATACAAATCGCTCGCGTAGAATAATATTAACCGTTTCGCCTTGTCGCGTTTAAGTAGCGATTCGAAAATAGAATAAAATAATATCGTTACGTTTTATGATTTACTTCATCGAGTTTATGTCGGTTTTCGATTGTATTTCGGTTTCTCGTCTGGTCGATTCGATTAGTGATTAGTGATTATAATAAATCGTTGCACCATTATCATATTATGATATTTGGACCCCCCTCCCCCCCAGAGATCTACTCGAGATCTATCTATCAAATTTCGTCGTAATAAAAAAAAAAACGCTTTTACCTCCATTATGAGTTTGACTCCGTCGGAATCTTCTATTCGCTTCGACTTGCGGGCCTCTCTCAACACTTTGGTGAACCAAGTGCAAGGCACCCAATAAGTGTTGAACTCGACTTTGGGTAGCGAGTAAAACACTTCTATTTCGTCCGCCGTCATGTAGCCTGCGGACAGTTGAATTTTATTTTTTATTTTTTCGATCACTAAAATTGTTAATAAATTAACAAAGAGTATTTCCTAAGGTAGAACGCCGACTCACCGGACTCGACGACGTGCTCGAGCGTGGGGAAACGTTTTTTGACGGGCGAACTGACGGAACGCAGGACCAGGATCAAGGTCAAAATCAAATATCTCATCAGCGATCTGCGTATCATGCGGCCGTAGTCGTCGTTGCCCTCCACGTACAGCGCAATGGTGTGCATGGCCCTTGAGAACAACGCGTCGCGAGTAATAATCAATTATTAGTTTACTACAACGACCGCGATCGATGGCGATTAATTCGTTCGCTACGATCTATATTAGAGAAATACTTGTCGGGCCACGGGATCGCCAGGTATTGGTTCCACCATCGTTTGGCCACGTACGTGACGTAAAAGCCCAAGATGAACGACAGCGGCAGTTGGCTGATGAACGTGTCGCAGTACCTGACCATTTTCTCGAACACTCTGAAACAAACGAGGAAAACCCGGTAAAAATACTAACAATACTTGTAATAATATATGTAATAATGTCGTCGTCATAATACGCGCGGGGTCGAATGAAAATTAATAATAATCTTATATATAAAAATGAATCGCAAAATGTGTTGTAAGCGCATAACTCAACAACCCCTGAACCGATTTCGCTAATTCTTTTTTTATAATAAAACCCTAAGGGGGTTAAAAGGGGTAAAAATGGAAAAAATCCTGAGTCACTGGAGCTTTGTGGTATTAAATTTTGTCAATAGTTTCATTTAATATAGCAGAGGCCCCTAAAGAAAGGATAATCCTAAATTCGACACCTACCGGAGTTAAAAGGGGTAAAAGGGGTAAAAATGAAAAAAACTGATAAAATAAAAAGTTATACTGCACACGGGCGAAGCCGGGTTATTCAGCTAGTTCCAAAAAAAAACAAATAAAAAACGAAAATCACGAGACGCCGTTATGTAGCGATATCCAATTCGACGACGGCGCGAAAAAAAATACTCGTCCCGATAAATTGCGTTTCATTTGATGTTTTCATAGGATAAAAAATAAATAGACATAAAGTAATTTCATTCATATTTAACGGTCAATACGCCATAAATAATAACATTATAGAAAATTATTTCTCATACAAACTATTAAATATAATATTTTTAAACAATAATAAAATATAAAGGTCTCGTCTTGTCTCTTGTATTATAATTAGTGCAAAAAAGTCACTATACCGATTTCGATTAAAAAATAGTTTGTATTAAAATAATTTCGTAAAATATTTAATAATATTTTGTTATTGATGTTTTCGTTATGTTTTGTTACGAAATAAAAATAGTGACAGTGGCGCCCCGGCGGAAATCTCGGTCGTCGCTCTATCGAAATAATAAAACAGCTAGTGCTGTGACTAGTAGGGCTTAAAGTCTCCCGGGTCGGTTAGGACGCGTTTAAACGCGGCGGCGTCTAAAACTCGATCGCGAGAAGGATCGTTAAAGAAGGACCCGTTCGAGGACCCTTTGGATTTCGAAAGTTTTTAAATCACGTGTCTATTCGTTATCGATTTAGAAATAATTAATCTCCTCTCGTCTTTGTTTTATTTTTCGATACGCGAGCGGCGCGGCGATAGTATCCCTTATTAACAGACCGAGACAAAATTTTCATTTTTTTTTTTTTTTTTTTTCATTCGACTTGTATAACATTTCTACTACATATAACTACCCACGTAGCAATTCGAGAATATTAATATTTTCACAATGTCGGAATAAGGTTTTACCTCAAATATTGTAAATTAAATATTGTACAAGTATTTTGAAAATATTTGATCTCTTAATATTTGTATCCAAATATAATCGAAACATTTTCAAAACATTTTATACTAAATATTATAAATCCATTTCGCTTTTAATGTTTTGAAAATATTTTCTTTCCAAATATTTATATTAAAACTAGCTGAATAACCCGGCTTCGCCCGTGTGCAGTATAACTTTTTATTTTATCAGTTTTTTTCATTTTTACCCCTTTTACCCCTTTTAACTCCGGTAGGTGTCGAATTTCGAAAAATCCTTTCCAATGGGGTCTCCACTATATAAAACGAAACTGCTGCCCAAATTTCATACTCAAAGCTCCAGCAGTTCCAGCCAGGCGAATTTTTCTAGTTTCACCCTTTTTACCCCTTTTAACCCCCTTAGGGGTCGAATTTCGAAAAATCCTTTCCCATGGGGCCTCTGCTATATTAAATGAAACTATTGACAAAATTTAATACCACAAAGCTCCATTGACTCAGGATTTTTTCCATTTTTACCCCTTTTAACCCCTTTAGGGTTAATTTTCTCCACAATTTATGCTATAAACCCGCTCCCCGACATTCTCTATCATTTAATAAAAATTTGAGCCAAATCGGCCCAGCCGTTTTCAACTGATTCAATTTCCAATTTTTTGTCTCCATTTTTATATATATATATAGATATAATCAAAACGTTTTAAAACATTACATACTAAATATTATAAATCTAAATATGGTGTTACAAAAAAAAAATTTGAAAAAAAAAACATCCCCCGGGGAGGTCAATACTACCCCTTCGCGATCGTGAGGGTATAGTCGAGACCGAACCCGTAGCATCGTAGCATGTCGTTTCTGTAAGGGGTATGTCGCCGAAATTCGCAAAAGACGAACGAAAATATATACGACGCGTTTTATTTTCTTCTCCGTCTGGTAAAAATAAAATTACGTAAAATTTTCGTCTTTTTCTCGCCTCTTTCAAGGGGAAAATTAACTCAAGTTTAGCCTGACTCGAGTTCAATTTCGATTTTCAAATTATCCAAGTCGCTTTGTGCCGGTTGTCCAAAAGCGAGTATAATAATAAGCGACTTTATTTATAGTGTTTTAATACGTAAAAAACCATATTATTACATAACGTTTTGTACGATTAATTATTTTATATTATGTAACCTTATTATCAGAGTTGAAACGAACAAACAAAAGAAACCCGTCGTCGACAACAACAACGACGCCCACTGCCCGGCGGACCCGGAAACAGGGATAACGAGGCGGTCGCGGACTTTTTTCGATCGATTTTTTTTATCGTTTCAGTCTCGCCGGAACCGTCGTCGTCGATCGCCGCGCCGTCGCGTAAATTTGTCGTTCGCCTTTTTCACTCTTTTCGTTTCGAGGGATAATAATTGAAGATCGTGAATCGCTCGTGACGAACGCGCACAAGTCGTATCGAAGTCGGATGGAAACGAACACGACTGCACTCGAGACAGGTAAGCCCATTTCGTCCTTTTATTATTGCCCTCCCCCCCCCCCCGACCCCGACCGAGCTGCGACGAAAAGTTTTTTTTTTTTTTTCCAAACTCTTATTATTTTCACGCGATGGATTTGAAAATAATATTGATTTCTATTCAAACGATATTGCTCGTGCGAATTTTCGTAGTCTTTTTCCATAGAAAACAATATTTTTCGAGCGTTTGTTTTAAAATATTTTTCTCGAATAAAATTCAACTAATACCCGTTCTCGACATAATACATAAAGTATAATCACTTTTTAGTCCCGAAAAACCGATAAATTGATATTTTTTCTCGCAGAACAGCGTGTACGTATATATTACGCCGATTCCAAAATCCGAGCCGGGGGAGGGGGCTGAAATCTCGACGGAGGGCTAAGCCCCCCCTCCAGTGTACTAGAGAATTTTTTTCCCCCCTGGAAGTTCGTTTGATTATATTGCGAAAAATTAACTATTTTCAAAACCCTCAGACCTTTTTCGGGTTAAAATTATTAATTCGTATCGGTTTTTTTCTAATAACGCAACTTATTCGGGGGGCTAATTTGGCATTTTTTTTTTCCACTTCTAACGAAGGAGGACCACCCTAATAATAGTGACCCGTTCTTAATCGACGATCCATATATAGTATACGCGTATAAATACGGCGGCCGAACGGAATAATTAGTTAATTGGATCGTTGCAAAACACACGACGACGATGCAAATTGGGGTCGGTAGGCGTACGCGCGGGAATTACGACGAGAGTCGATTAATTATCGCGCTAGCTGGCGCGCGTTTATTATTATTATAATAATGCGGCGCAAACACACACGCGCGACGATTTAACTCGGAGGACTAAGACGCGCGTTTAGACGAGGGTTGAACAGGACGCGGAAAATTGAGGCGTTGACGTGGAAAAGGTACTAATAATAGTCATAAAAACCAAATTTTACGGGAGAAGCAAAAAAAACCGATTTTAGCATAATATTGTAAACCTTTTATTCGAAAAAAAACCTTTTTTTCAAACACAAATTTCTCACTTAAATACTTACAACTTAATTTTAATTAAAAACGAAAATATAATAATTGATAGCTGAATAACCCGGCTTCGCCCGTGTGCAGTATAACTTTTTATTTTATCAGTTTTTTTCATTTTTACCCCTTTTACCCCTTTTAACTCCGGTAGGTGTCGAATTTCGAAAAATCCTTTCCAATGGGGTCTCCACTATATAAAACGAAACTGCTGCCCAAATTTCATACTCAAAGCTCCAGCAGTTCCAGCCAGGCGAATTTTTCTAGTTTCACCCTTTTTACCCCTTTTAACCCCCTTAGGGGTCGAATTTCGAAAAATCCTTTCCCATGGGGCCTCTGCTATATTAAATGAAACTATTGACAAAATTTAATACCACAAAGCTCCATTGACTCAGGATTTTTTCCATTTTTACCCCTTTTAACCCCCTTAGGGTTAATTTTCTCCATAATTTATGCTATAAACCCGCTCCCCGACATTTTCTATCATTTAATAAAAATTTGAGCCAAATCGGCCCAGCCGTTCTCAACTGATTCAATTTCCAATTTTTTGTCTCCATTTTTATATACATATATAGATTATGTGTATTAATATTCTTTATTTATTATTTTTTACAAACATCTCGATAGAATGCATGGTATTTTTCGTCCAAAAAATCTTGTGCTCATCGTAGTAATTACTAATATTTAAAGAAATTTGAGTTAGTTCTTTTTCCAGGCCATTGGCATATTATGTATTTAGTACCTTTTCAACGAAAAAACGAAAAATCGATTTTTTTTTACTTTGTACCTTTTCCATGTCAACGCCTCAATTTAGTTTAGGTAATTCGAAAATAGTACGTTCGGCGTTAATCCTAAACGATAACACTTTACGACGTGCGCGTTACGCGTAACGGTGACGCGCACGCCGTGCTGAGAAATCTCTCGCGATAAACGTAGGAAAAAGCAGTCGGTGTTTTTTTCACGCGTGTTTTTCGCCGCTTGCGATTTCGTCCGCCGCGCGACGTATTAAAACTAGGGCCCGGAAGTTTAATGCACTCGAAAAAACTACCGAAATACGTATGCACTCGTGCGCTTAAATATGCCCTTATTTTTTCGGATGCACCAACTTCCGGGCCCTAATAATAACTATAGGTCGATGCGTTTTGCATATTTTTTTTTCAATCGGCGTAGGCGCTAAATCTATCGAGCTAATGAAAATCTGATTTCATGAAATTATCTATAAAATTATTATTTTTCGGCTTTATTGATATCGTTTTATTACGTTCTTACGTAATTTGAAATCATTTTTCTGATAATTTACGTCATTTTTTCTAAAGCGACGACGTTCTTATACGTACATTTTTTTTCCCATTAAATTGTGAAAATATTATCAAAATAAAAGATATAATATTATTTTAACTTTGGTTGCGCGTTGTCAGTGTTACGAAAATAACTGGGTACACTAAAATTAATAAAAAAACACGTTTGAAAAATGATTTATTTACAGTCGATAATATGACAATAAAAAAATGTTTTCTTAATAAAAATAAACGAGTCACTTTTAACATTTTTTTTTTTTCGTCACCAAGGTTATTTTATTTCGTTATTTGACAATCATTTTTAGATCATTTATTCATACTTTTTTTAAGTAATTTTTTAAACGTTTTTTACATCACCGGGCCCTAATAACAATTATTATTATGTTTTATAGTTCGTTAAGTGTTTAGTTTGGAATATTGGCGCGTTTTTATCGATCGATTTTCGCGCGATGACTTTGTTTTTTTTTCTCGCTCGAAAATTGGCCGAATCACGGATATTTTTTTAATTCGATTTTTCGGGGTTTTCATAGAACAACGTGGTCCACGCGTTGGTTAGGTATTCCTCGTGGAATATTTTCGGGAACTTTTCTCGTTTTTATTTTATAAAAAAAAATCGGAAACGTCGAATAAGATATTTTCAAATTTGAAACGGCCGAAATCGAGGTGAAAAAAATTTCATATTTAAATAAATTCGTTCGACCGAGTAAATATTATTGCGCGCGAGTTTTTTTGTTTTCTCGTCGTCGTCATATAATATAATATAATATACACTCTTGATGGGGTTTTTTTTTATTGTGAGTTTGACACAGATTTTTCGATTCGCACGCGCGCCAAACGCGACAAAACCTTGACCGTCCGACCCGCGAGTGTAGCCATCGCGCTTCCTTGGTCCTTGATCGCAATAGTTTCTGAAACCGCATGTGTCTCCTCCGCGCGAAATCCTTGACACGCGTCGCGTGTGCGCGCAGAGTAATTATTCGATCGGAAAAACGTCCGTTTTCGACGCGAAAAACGACGATAATTAATGTCGATTTTCACGTCGCCGCGGTTCCTGAGCACTAATTTTTTTTCCGTCCTCTTCTAGAACGAGCGAAAAACCTCGCTCGCAACCCACCCTGTCCAAAAATCGTTTTCCGTCTTCCGACTAGTTTTTTTCTTTTCTTTCAAGGTAACCGGCGGATTTCAACATTTTAACGCCGGGAAAATGTCGCACTCGACTGTCATCGCGAGCAAGAGCCGATTAAATAAGGTAAGAACAGTTATGAAAACGCGAGCGTTTATTTAATTTATCGAAATCACATATGATCGATCACCGCGCGAGACTTGAAATTTCACAAGTGTTACAACTTGTGTTGAAAAGGCGCTGGCGACCCCCGTTTTCTATTTTTTCACCTTGAAATCGAGCGCCCCTCGAAAATTCCCGCTCGTCCAAAGAATCGCTTTCCGCGCGCGGTACAGGTGTATAGGTTCGAATATTATAATTAAAATCTATTTCGTCGATAAAAACGTCGCGTTTTCGGCGACGGCTTTTCTACGGGTTTCGCGCGCGAGCTTCGCGTTCCGTTTCCCACTCGACGAGTAACGTTTCGCTTCGCCGCGAGTTTGTAAAAAGCGTGTAAATAACGCGCGAAAAACCGACTCTGTGAAAAAAAAAAAATAATAAAAACCGCCGTCGAGTCGGCAAAGCCCTAACATGGCTGTCCTCTCTGCGGTCTAACGGAATTAAACGATTTAATCCCTTGGAACGCAATATTGTTGTATCGACCGCGCGATAATACCCGCGTTTTCTCGACTCTTCGCCGCAGAGCTGGCTCGAAAATTAACGACCCGAAAATGTATTCTATTCCACACGTTTATTTCGATATTTTCCCTCGCATTTCTACAAACTCGTCGGGGCCGACTTGGCAGGTCTCGCCGAGCTAACCGATGTAGTGGAAATATATTTTAGTTTTCGGTTTAAGGATTTTCCGCATATAATAAATGATCGAGTAATAATTAAAAAAAATTAAATTGCTCCTTCTGGTGTTGTACTTCGTTGTTGCCGCGGCATTATTTGCCACGGCCAAATACTTTTTTTAAATTATAGTAATTAAATATATCTATTTTTCTCTAAACGATTTTGGCCCACAGTAAATAAAGGTTGGAGACGACCCCTGTTTTAGAAAATAAAAACACGCGTGTATGCATCATTTGTCTGTTTTCAATTTAGTTTTGCAGACGATAATTATTCTCTTAATATTTCAACGACGACGACGCGAATACTTTCGAAAAGTGTCGGCGGATAAAAATTTAAAAAGTTGTTATGCATATTGAGCTGAAAATTCTGGGCGGGTCATATATTATTGACGTCGCGGATATCGCCCAGACGACTGTGATTTAGCGAAACGAGATTATTTTTATTCAACTCTTTTTGTTCTCCGGCGAACTGTTTATACTTGTTTATTCATACGGTGCTCGGAGCAGCGTAAAACACGTCGTATACGAAAAAAACGCCCTAAAAACGTCAATCAACGCTTGAAAAAAAAATAAAAAAATGCCAATTATTAAAAAGTTTCGTCCGTTTTAAAATCGCCCGAATGGAATTTTCTCGTCCGGAGACTTTGTAGACTTACATGCAGTCACCTGACCTAACATGACCTCTGAAAATTCGAAAAAACCTCGTTCGCGCACACTCTCAATTCGAGTTCAACAAATCCGAACGATCTCGTCGCGCGTCGTCGCTCGACACACGTTTATTATACGCGTGCGAATCTCGCAAGCACTTTTCGTTTGAAAAAATCCAAATTTTATCCGTTCGGTTTTCGGAGGAGAAACGTTGTTGTTAAAAGCTTTTCGGCGCGCGCGGAAATATTTTTATTTATTTATTTTCCCCGCGAAACACAGATCCACTTAGGCTAATGCGGTATGCTCACGGCCGATCCGACGGGGACGACAGGTGTTGTGCACACCTCGCGTTTGCGATTTCCGCGATTTCCTTTTGCGCGAGTCTTCTTTTAACGTGTACGGTGAATAGGATGTGTGATTTGAAAAACCCGCGAAAATTCCTTGCGACTCGCGACCTTGATGAAAAAAATAAAAATAATCGCGTAAACTCGAGCAGTGTTTCCCAAAGGGTGTGCCACGACGACTTTTTTTATCAAAAAAATTATCATAAATTTGTATTAAACGGTTTTTTTTTTTAAAAATTTTATAATATTACTAGCTGAATAACCCGGCTTCGCCCGTGTGCAGTATAACTTTTTATTTTATCAGTTTTTTTTTCATTTTTACCCCTTTTAACTCCGGTAGGTGTCGAATTTCGAAAAATCCTTTCCAATGGGGTCTCCACTATATAAAACGAAACTGCTGCCCAAATTTCATACTCAAAGCTCCAGCAGTTCCAGCCAGGCGAATTTTTCTAGTTTCACCCTTTTTACTCCTTTTAACCCCCTTAGGGGTCGAATTTCGAAAAATCCTTTCCCATGGGGCCTCTGCTATATTAAATGAAACTATTGACAAAATTTAATACCATAAAGCTCCATTGACTCGGGATTTTTTCCATTTTTACCCCTTTTAACCCCCTTAGGGTTAATTTTCTCCATAATTTATGCTATAAACCCGCTCCCCGACATTCTCTATAATTTAATAAAAATTTGAGCCAAATCGGCCCAGCCGTTCTCAACTGATTCAATTTCCAATTTTTTGTCTCCATTTTTATATATATAGATATAACCGTTCCAGAATATTCTCTTCGCTCGCCACATATAAATATTGATAAAAAAAACTATTCTATCTTTTAAGTTGGACCAAATTACACGCGGTGTAAAAAATTTCATCAAAATCGGTTAAGTGGTTTAGGAGTCCATTGAGGACAAACATTGTGACACGAGATTTATATATATTAAGATAAATATCATTAAATACGTATTATTCGATTCGTTTATGTTTTCCGGTCCTAAACCGTTTCTATTTTGAAAGTCGATAATATTTATCCCGAGCGTTGTTATCGTCGTTATTCGTTTGTTTTAGATTCTCTGCGGATTTTTAACACGCGATTTCGACGTGGTTCGATTTTCGGTCTGGGCGCGACGCGTTTGTCGATAACAACCGTATTTATTCGGCCGTTACCAAAAGATATTAAAAACTGTAAGAGTTTACGTTTTCTAGTTTCCTCGAGTAGGTATCGATAAAATGATTTTCTTTTTTTTTCCAATAAACGATCGAATTTCGACCGAGTACTTTTTGAAAACACTAAAATCAACACACTTTTTTGTAGCCGACGTTTTTTTTTTCTTCACGAGAGCGACGACATTTCATCCGAATCTCGCGTTTCACCCCCTTTGTCCCTCGTAAAACCCCCCCGATAGGTACCACGTTACGTTGTTTATTATGAATTTTAACAAACGTAAACGCACAACGTCTCGGGGCGAAATCCCCACGGTCCCATCGCGCGCGCACGACGACGTCGAATTCGACGATTGCGGCGCGATCGATACTTACTACACATTACTCGAGCAACTCGTTATTATTGTACGAGCGTCGTCGTTTTGACGGGGCCGATTATTCATCTCGCCGCCGCGTTCGGCTTCTGTCACGCGAATATAATGGTCGCCCGGTACCGGCGAGGGTCATATTTCTATATATCTATTATTTCCTCGCGCGTTTTGTACTTTGAAAACAGATTAATAATAGTACAAAGATCGCGGCGACGCGCGACGACGACGCATAATAATAATGCAAACTAATTTTCGACTCGCAGTTTCCTTTTATATACACACACACACCGAGTACGCGTAACGGTAAAAAATGCCTCTTTTCAAACGCAAATTTACCGCGTTCGACGACGCTCACAATCGCGCGCGCGACAATATATCACATCATAGACGATTATATAGTGTGTGTAGTGTTTTTTTTCCTCTTCTAATACACTTACTTTACCGGGCGCGGCGCGCGGTGAATTCGCTAGAAAACGCTTTTTTTTCTCGGTTCTTTGTAAGGCACAAAGTCTGACGAAAATCGTTTCCTCCATTATCCGTCGCCGCGTTTTCAATCATTTCCGTCGAATTATTTTACGCTGTACTCGATTTTCAGCGCGCGAAATTATTTTACCGTGAGACAAAAACGGCGCGTCGCGGTTACTATTCGAGACGAACAGATTAAATCGGTGAAAAAAAAACGACCGCTTTCCTCGATAACGGATCGACCGGCTTTTTTTGACCACCGCGGACGGTAAAAAGTTCGCTCTACAACAACAAGTCATCGATTGACATGACGACTCGAGGTTCTGCCGCCGCCGGTTGCCAGGGACGACGACTGCAATCGAAACTATTATAGTTTATTTTATACGTATAATAATATTACGTGAGACTGCTAATCGCAAAAGCTCCCTCACCCCCCCGAATACGTCTCAAACGAAACCTTCTCTGACCTCTCCGCACGAAAACAATCTCTGAGCCGCTTCCGTCGTGGTGCGTGCGTCCACTCGTCCCTTCTCGCCGTAATCCTTTAATCGGCCGCCGACTAAACTCCAATAATAAACCCGGAAACGCTCCCCCCCCCCCACCACCACCACCAGACGATTGCTCCCGTCCCCGAGTCTATCGGCTAATCTAAGGCCCTCCGCACACTACGCGATTCACACGCGACACAATTTTTGCCACGCGCGATATCCAAGCAAAGTAAATGGGGAACCACTAACACTGCAATTTGATAACGACGCGATTGCGACGCGAGCGACTGGCGACCCGCGCGACCGACAGTGCTAGTCGCCTAGTAGTCGTATCGCGCGTATTGCATGCGATTTTATTGAAATTTGTTAATATTTTGACATAGTTCAACATAAAATTCGTCGGCGAGGTTGAAAAACACCCACCCCTATATAATTATACAATAATTCCCGATTATTGTAGGAAAGATTTGATGGTTTTGATCCTATTCTTTTTTTTGTTAGCCTCCTTTTGTGTACCAATAGTACATGACAATATGTTTTTCATCACTCGAACTAGACATTTTTTTTTTTGAAAATTGAAAACGGATGAAAACTAGTCACGCGATTGACACAGTATGATCGACTGAATATCGTTTCGCGTTGGTGGACCTCATATCGCACAAATCGCATGAATTGCACTTATCGCACTTAGGTGGACCTCATATCGCACAAATCGCATGAATTGCACTTATCGCACTTATCGTTGGTCAATTGCGTCGCATGTCAATCGCGTAGTGTGCGGAGGGCCTAAGTGTAGCGCCGTTAGATTTCACAAGGTTCGTATTCCTCGGATCGCTCGAGCGACGTATGTTTTCGACGATAAAACCGTATTGTAGCCCCGGGGGGCGAGAGAGCGCGTTGTCGATTTGATATTTTTTTCGATTTTTACGATTGCGCCAAATGCGCGAAAAATATTAACGTAATATTTAGACATTTCATTGTTCAATACCAGATGAGAATATCTACGTTTTACGATAAACATTGTATCTCGATTTTATACGAACTAGCTATATATACCCGATAGAATAAAACGCGGAAAAATTCTAACGTTTTATATTTTTAGAAATTAATTTGAAAACGTAGCGCGGGCCGGCCGGAACACGACGACGCCTTAAAAAACGTTTAGAAACGCCCGGAAATAGGTCGCGAAAAAAAAAGTTTGTTTCTTAGAATATATTATAGCGCGTCACTCTCGAAGCGCACTTTTTTTTCTTTTTTGAATTTCGGAAAGCTCGCGTTTAAGAATAAACTCGGAAACGTTATCGTGACGTTTAAAACCTGATAATTCAACGGAGGGGCGGGCAGTATATTACGTATAAAATGTCGATCGATGACGCGATTTTAAACACTAATTACCGAGAAAGTCCATTAAAAAAGGATGCCGTAAAATAACAGCCGCGTATATTTTTCACGCCTATTATATATATTCCAGGGGTGGCGAACCTATGGCGCGCCAAATTTTAAAACTTAATAAAATATTATTTTTCTTAAAAAAAAAAAATTATATTTTAAAACTTTAGTATGAGAAATTCTTAAGAATCAAATTTATAAGTTTGTAACGATATAAAACTATAGCAACTCTACTCCAGATATTAAAATGTTATCTTCTAAAAAACAACTTTACCTAGTAAAATTCATTATTTTTTTTTTTTGGAACACGACCTTTTTTCAAAAAACTTGATTTTAAATTTCGACACTTGACCCAAAAAAGGTTCCCCCACCCCCCGATGAATAGAACCTGCGGAACAATGGAGTCGACGCGGTTCGTTTTTTTTCTTTCCAAGTAACATATAATATCAAACGTTAGAATAGGTACGTGATTAGTGAAACTGTTTAGCGCGCACGGATCGGTCACGGTGTTGAGAATTGAAAATCATTACGCCCGAAAGAAGGCCACTCGAACGCGTTATTGATTAGTAGGGCCAACACTTGTATGCATTTGCATATTTTTATTGGTTGGTCAAAAAAATAGCTAGTTAATACCAAAATTTGTTTTATAACCTAACGATGCTGTATACAAAATTTTATTTCGCATATGTTTGCATATTATGGTATTTTTGCATTTTTAGGGCATATTTTAGCATTTAGTATATTTTTGGAGCATATTTTTGGAGTATATTTTTGGATTTAAGATCTTAAAAACTCGGGAATTACAAAATATTAATTTGTTTCACTCATATACCTTATTATTGGTATTTCAGCTCATTTATGAAAAGTGGTTATCTAATCTTAATCGCTAATTATTAGGGTCAACAATTATATGTCCGTATATCGGTAACATCGGGTAACAATTAAAATGTTTATCATCTGATTAATGTTTTTGTTTTTTAATTTTAATTTTTTAATTTTAAATATTTTTTAACATCACACATTTTTGTAAATCATTATTCATTGGCAATAAATAATAATATTGTATTATTATAGTATAAATTGTATAATACATAAAAAAAATAAATCATTTAATCATTTTTTTACAATAACATTTTTTTTAGAGCATATTTTAAGGGCATATTTTGGTAATTTTTAGGGCATAACTGCATACATATTTTATAGATTTTTAGGGCATATAATTGTTGGCCCTATTGATTAGTATAGGCATTGGTCCGCCAATAACGCTCGTTTAGAGCGAAACGTATAATATGGCGAAGAAAACGCGCGCGTTTTACTCGAAATCGGTCGAAAAGTATACACGCCACGTCACTACGATAGTCTCCCCCCCCCCCCCCCCGGTTCACACTGTCTGACCGATCGAAATGTCTACGAATGTTTACGCTCTCGAAAAAAGCGTACGAAAACTAAAACCATACTAAAATATTATACTTTATAAAGCGCGTGATTTCTAAAAATCGTATTTTAGAAAGTAGACCAGTAGAGTAGAATCGAGATTAGAGCGGTATAATACCGTAGAGTGTTGTTTTATTTTTTTCTTATTCGATTGTTGTGTTTTTCTCTCGTTATTTTCGTCGCGACAACGGCTGATAAACCCATAGCGTTGTCGGTCGACTTTCTTTTTAAGTGACTCCCATTAATGTTGTGTTTTCACGCGGGGTGAATAAATTACTTTCGGATAGAATATCTGGAAAACGATGCGCGCGCGAGCGTCGGCCGTTTTTTATCGTCATGTTTTACGCGTACGGTCATCGGAAACCGTTGGAAACGAGGACGAAAATAGAACGCGGATCGTCCTCGTAGCACCGCGGGAGCTCGTTGACGGGCGGTGCTCGCCCCGGGAATTCTAGGAATTTCTTGTTTTTCAAACGTTTCTATTGAAAGTGTAGAAAAAAAAAACTCCCCGCGATTCGTTTGATTCGATCAAAATCGATGCGTATTATAACGGGGGGGAAATAAATACACCGGCCGGGACGACGACCGCAGACGTCCCGGACGTGATAAATCCCCTTTCGACCACCACCACCACCACCTAGCCGTATCGCGAACCGTTGCTCGCCAAACAGCTCGAAATAGATGTATTTTTTATTTATTTTTTTTTTTGTCGCCGATTTTCAAAAAAAAGGATATATTTCCGTCCGCCTGCGCGTTATGATTTAATCCTCCGGCGGCCGGTGGTCAGTATAGTAGACTGCAAAAAATCCGGAATTATGTGTATTTTTAAGACGCGGCGCATGTTTTCAGTATAAATAACGCTGTTTAAAAACATTAGATGGACCAACGTTTTTATCAAATTAGAATTACGATAATGACGAAATTGATCGACAGCCGATAACGGGCACGTACACGGGGGGGGGGGGTGTGTTTTGGGCGTTCAAACACAGTCCCGACGAAACGTTTGGTTTTTTGTATAGTTATTTTCTTATTCAATTTTGGTCATATTACACTTTAACAGACAGGTATAATAATAACACAGTGTGAAACGCCGACGAAAGCGAAATTAAAATTAAATACAAATTTTCATTTTAAAATAATTGAAAATAAATTAAACGGTATTTATAAATAAAATAATATTATTTTAATGCGAAACATTATTCTTAACTTTACGAAAATTAGAGTTCTATGAGTTTTTAATGTTTTTATTAATATAATATACGTTTATATTTGAAAAAAAAAGTATTCCGAGTACGAGCTGATTTTCGTATGTTTATTGAAAATAAAGTTCTGATTTTCAAAAACATCACCCGAAACTTTTTATTCGTCATAGAAATCGTATTCCTATTAGTTTTTGTACATTTCGTGTCATTTAGTGCGTATATTAGTACTTTGCGCGCGCGTTTTTTCCCCGAGCGAAACATTCTCCTCTCTCGCCAAACTCATTATAATATTCTCGCGCCGCTCGTTCTCGGCTCTCTGAATGCGTCGTCGTCGCGAGCTTTCGATCGAGCGGCTTTGGCGCGGAAAAAAAGAACGAATTCAAAGCGCGTTTGAGACTATTAAAGCCGCGAACGCATTATAAATACTACGCGCGTATCATATGCGTTGTCGTTCGTCTTTTGTGCGCGACACACCGCCGCCGCCGCCGCGCCCGATTAACCGATTCCGGTGTACCTACTCCAGAAACAATGGCGGCGCTCGCGACTACTACACTATACCTACTAACGAACGCTCGCGGATAATCCTTTCCCCCCCCCCCCCCCGTCCTCGCTCGTACGTCGAAGTTTTTAAGCTCGCAGGATTGCTGGCGCGCGAGCGATCGAAAAAAAATCCTTTCGAAAACGTTCCGAGTAGGTTTTCCCCCCTCGATCGCCGCCTCTACTCCTGCTGTGCGTGCGTGCGCGCGCGGAAACTCCTTTTTCGTCCTCTGAAAACGTCCGACACGGTCGTCGCGTTTATGGTTTGCGGTGTTCTCTTGCGATGTTCTCTCGCGGTTTGATTATTTTCGGCTTCTTTTTCGTCGTCGTCGTTTTAGCCGCGCTATAGGTCGTGGACGATCTCATTATTTCGGTCTGGTTTTGTTACGATTTTATACGAAACGTCGTCGTCAATCAAATCCGTTTCCTTCTGATATAATTGCGATAAAAGATAGTTGCGAATTCACGTGTCTTTTTACGATGATAAAATTATCAATAGTAGGACCCAGTGTCCTCCGACGATTTAGAAAATTACAATTTGAAAAATTAAACCGAAAACCTCGTCAAAGTTTATTTCTAGTTATAAAATATTATGTTATTTTACAACTCGATAAAGTCATTCAAGTCGAATTTTCAACTCGAAATGCGTATGAAAATTATATTTTTACCGGGTATAGAGTTTTAAATGACGTAATTCTGTTTCGATTGAATTAATATCCTAATTTTACAATTTAATTATAAATCTGAAAACGTCCGACACGGTCGTCGCGTTTATGGTTTGCGGTGTTCTCTTGCGATGTTCTCTCGCGGTTTTGATTATTTTCGGCTTTTTTTTCGTCGTCGTCGTTTTAGCCGCGCTATAGGTCGTGGACGATCTCATTATTTCGGTCTGGTTTTGTTACGATTTTATACGAAACGTCGTCGTCAGTCAAATCCGTTTCCTTCTGACATTATTGCGATAAAAGATAGTTGCGAATTCACGTGTCTTTTTACGATAATTCGCCGTGAAATCGTTATCAATAGTAGGACCCAGTGTCCTCCGACGATTTAGAAAATTATAATTCGAAAAATTAAACCGAAAACCTCGTCAAAGTTTATTTCTAGTTATAAAATACATATTATGTTATTTTACAACTCGATAAAGTCATTCAAGTCGAATTTTCAACTCGAAATGCGTATGAAAATTATGTTTTTACTGTACCGTTTCGATTGAATTAATATCCTAATTTTACAATTTAATTATAAATCTAGTTCCGAGAATCTAGTTCGAAATCGACCGTGTTGCATATCGTCGCGTTTTTTTTTTTTGTGAATCGAAATCGTAATAAAACTCGTCGGCGAGAACAACAAAAAATAAACGACGAAAAAAAGGTTCATGGCCCGGGGTGTCGTCTCATATTATAATATATCGCTCGCTCGCTCGTCGGCCGTCGCGTCGCCGCCCGTTATTATATTTTTTAACAGACAAACGTATTGCAATTGATTGGCAATAATCGGCCGCGTTATCAATCCGCAACTGTGCGGTCGCGTGTAAATAATCGTTTTAATTGCGAAAATTAAAAACGAAACAAACCCAAACGATGAAATATCGCAAACGGTTCGGACGGTTATTATTAATTATTGTGAAACGCGCGACGCGCGACGTCCAATATTTCTCGCGTTCACCAGCCGATGGAACGAAAAAAAAATAAATACTCGGGACGATTGATAGACGGTGGATATTGATAGTAGTTGCTCTCTTTCTTTCGAAAAATACACTTTGGTCGGCTACAAAAAGTTTCTATATAAAACTAGCTGAATAACCCGGCTTCGCCCGTGTGCAGTATAACTTTTTATTTTATCAGTTTTTTTCATTTTTACCCCTTTTACCCCTTTTAACCCCGGTAGGGGTCGAATTTCGGAAAATCCTTTCTCAGTAGGTGTCTATACCGCCAAAACAAAACTACCGTCCAAATTTCATACTTATAGCGCTTCGGCGGTTCCGGCTAGGTCTCAAACCAATTAATAGAAAATGCCATAGACGCACGTGCCACGGAAACAAATAATAAATAATAACCACATAGAGTGTGTATATATCTCCATGGCAAAACAATAACAATGTGTGATTAATATTGTGCACTTAAGAGGCCATAACTCCGGAACCACATATCGCACAGCGTACAAACTTCACAGAAACCATCTGCATATCAATCTTAATATGCCCTAAAATTTTTATCGAAATCGGTTCGGCGGATCTTGAGCAATAAAATTTATTCAAATGTACATCGATTTTTATATACAGTAGAACCTCATTAATCCGGACTAATTGGGGCTCTAGGTTGTCTGAATTAATGAAAGTCCGGATTAAACAAAATAACCAAAAATCGTAAATTATAAACTTATAAAAATTTTATTGCATATTTTATTAAAGGTATAATAATATATGGTATTAAACCTAAAAAAATAGTAGATACATACATAATTGTATTACATACATATAATCATTACATACATAGTTAGTCCAGTCAATAGGGGGTTTTGCCTTACAATAAATACTAAAGTTTTGAAACTTGGCAAAAAGTTTCGTCTTGGGGCCCTGATTGACCAAAAAAAATGCGCCATGCCTCCGAGGTCCGCAACCGTCCGCCATCTTGGATTTTAGGTGGACTTTTTTAGTTTTTTAACAATATCTCTAAAATTATAAACTTTACGATAAAAATAGCTTAGATAAAAATTAAAGATCATACAATTTGTGACCAGAAAGGTTATATACGTTTTTAGCGTAAGAGCAATTTATAAGCGACTAAGTCCATCCGCCCGTCATAGAATGTGGCGCCGCGCGCTATAATGGCGTATATATACGATAATATACGTAATAATTACTCGATGTAAAAGAAAACCTCCATCTACAACATACTTTTTGATGTTTAATTCAACATTTGCATTTTTCGTTGGTTCTATGTAATCGTATAATACGGATTTTTAAGTATTAAGGCACACTTTCGTTATTCACATTTGACACTGGTTTGAAAAAACTGCTTATCTTTGGTTGTCTTCCTTTCACAGTGATTTCTTTAACGATTAACTCGCGAAGACGCCTTAGATGCTCATAATATGCAGATATGTTTTCATCGTTATTATCTTCAACGTATTTGATGACAATGTCTAGATGATCTTTTATTTCCGCATTTATGTATTATAAACGGCTGTCCGGATTAATGAGGTTCTACTGTATATAGATAAAATCCCGAAACTCTGCGCGTATGATTTTCAACGTTTCTCGAAATGATTTCGACGACGCGACGTTTTCGGGCGAGACGAAATTTGCCCGGCGAATAGCGCCGCCGTTTTATCGATCCCGGACGGATTATCCAGATAACGTCGTCGGTTACGACGACGTGGCGCCACCTGCCCATAATACATATTATAATATTCGTGCGTGTAGTGTACGCAGTCATCAATCAATAGTTGCCGATTATTGGCGTTAAAAAAGTTGCGCGCGCGTTCGCGTTTCCGAGTCGATATACGTATATATATATGTTATATTATCCGTTACTGCAAACTTTCGGAAAACAGCTTTGCGAAAATTCACGTGCCATATTGTGTATATGTACCATATAACAACGCGAGGCAGTGGTCGGAGAGCGGCTCGGTCGGCAACTTGGATACAATATTACTCGCGCGGTGATTGATTAAAACCACCGATTCCGCGCGCGCGTGCGTAATGGCGGCACCGCGATAAAAATATCACGCGAGAATAATACGCGAATCGTGTGATAATAATTACGTCCGCGGCAGTTTGGCGAGAAAACATATTATCGTCGCCCTCATGCCAAAAGTGACCATGTGCAAAAAGTGACCAAGTGAAAAAAAATGTTTAAGATGTCTTATTTTGGTCCTATGAAAATACGTAAAAAGTTTCCAAGTGATATCTTTATTAGTTTAGGAACCACCGAATACTTAATTTTGACCAACCGACATTTCAATATAATTCTTACGTTTAAAAATTGACCAAGTCACTTGGTCATTTCTTAATAAGGTCATTATTATATTTCATAGTTTAAAAATAATAAAAAAAATAATAATTTATGATGTTTTCAAATAAAATGAACAAGTTTGTTGTTTGAATAATGTTTTTGTATAAAAATGATTGTAATATTAATGCATTACCCATATAAAACATAATACAAAAATAATGACCAAGTGAATTATACTTATGACTTAGTCACTTTTTAAATGACCAAGAAAAACCGTTTTCACTTGGTCACTTTTTACCATAAAATTTATTTAGTAATTCATAATTTAGTAATCATAGTAATAAATATTGAGTAAAACTAGTATACTGTAGTGTAAAGTATACTATTGCGGTTTCATTGGTACCAAGTTTATAAACATCAGTTAAATTCTCGATTTTTAAAGAAGTGCTCAACTTTTAAACTGACATTACTCAAAACTTTAAAAAACCAGTTGGTCACTTTTGGCACGAGGGCGACGATATTACAGTAGTCACTCGATAATTCGAAACGGTCTAAACTTGGTCAACGCTCGCACTCTCTCCACATACTTTTTTGAAAGTTAAATCATGGCGGTTTTTTTTTGAATTTTTCCAACCAACCCTCACTAGCGCTTGAAAATTTGCGATACCCAAGTTGGTAAGTCAAACAACTTAGATTTTTCTTTTAAAATAGGTCCCCTGATATTGGAATATTATTTTGCATACATCGAGTAAACCAAGCCATAAGACATTCTTCCGGATCGGAGCACTCACGTTTTCTCTGTCCGATCCGCGACGAATAAGGTGTAAATGTTGTAAGATGGTCCTTTTGTTTTAGTATTGTTGAAAGCGTAGAAGCTGGTATACCAGCAACATCTTCTTTTTTTTCTTCGCCTGCTTCACCTGCTGCGATCACTTTTTTTTCGTCGGCTATCGACAAACACTTGTGTTTTACGGGACCCATATTGCGACTGACTATACGTTTTATTCAATTTCAATAACAGTTTACCCATAGCAGAGGTTTATTTTGGTATAGATACGGCGTAGGTATGATACGATAACATTAAACTACGATAATATTTAATCATCGTCATTATTAGTTTCATTGCGAGCACGTTAAATAGATTGTACATAATCTTTATACATATGTACGTATAACACGATTATTCGTGTTTAAAGAAATTCGAATTATCGAGTGACTACTGTATATAATTCGGGGCGGTAAAAATACATTTCGTCCTGCCCCCGCCCCCCTCGCGTTTATCCAGCAGATGCATTAGATTAGTTAGACGCATTAATGAGCTGGGTAACCTGATCGCGCCGCCGCGCCGCCGCCGAGACAAGGACGGGCAAGGACGAAACGGGAACCTAAGCGCGGGCCCTCTCCGATCGATCTTTGTCGTTCGAATACGTTCGATACGGTTTTGAAAATTCGTTTTTATTTTTTTCCATTTCGAGTCTGACCGATTGATTTCTTTTGTTTTCAGAACGTCCGCGAGAGTTGAAGTGTCAGAAAGCCGTCGACGAACACGCCAATCGCCTCGTCGGAGCCAGGTAAACTTTTCTTTTTTTTTCAATTTCGATTTTTAGTTTTTAGTTTTCGCACAGTTTATCGTGAGTCTCGTGCTCGTGCTCGTATAAGGAGCGGATTTAAAAATGCAAATCGTATTTCTTTGTAGGCTCTGCAACGCTTTGCGAGCGCGAAATCCGTTTCGTATTATAATCTTAATTACAATATGAAATACAATAATATTATGTTTCGTAAATAATATACTCCTCGTCGTGTAATAATTGGAAATTTTAAATCGCGCTTTTCGAATTTCTCCGCCTCGCGTTTAATAATAATCAACGCGCCGCCGCGCCGGTTCTTGTGTTTCAAAAATATAAAGTCGTTTTTTTAATGCGTTAAAATCCTCGCCTCGGGTAACATTATACTCTCGCGAATAAAATCGAATCGCTCCGACAAAGTGCGAGTAATTGCCTTTTCGTCCTCGCGACAACGTATTATAATTATTTGTCTCTTGATTTACGAGAACGTCGCGAGAGTCAATTGCGCCCCGTTCGATTTTTATAGTCGCCTCCCTCTATCCAATTTACGCCCACGACGACGGACGTTATATCGTGTCTATAATAATTATAATAACTAACGACCTTTAAAATACTATTAAACATATTTAATAGTTTGTATTAAAATAATTTTATACATTTCACAATATTTTGTTAAAAGATTATAATTATTTCTAAGTATAGTCGATTAAAATAACAAAACAAACGGTCGACGGATTAGGAAAACTACTTTCTCTCTAGTAAATCGTTTCGGAAATTATTGACACGAAAACGGTAAAATGAATGTCGTCTTCTGAATATCGAAAACGATAAAACCAAATCCTTAAATGCGAAATTCGCCGTTTTCTCGAAATAAAATATATCCTTGAAAACTAAATGAACCGTCGTCGCGCGTCGTCGTCGTGCAATCGACGAAATTACGGTGCCGTTTTAATAATCAAACCGGGGGTTGTTCGTTACGGCAAATCAAAGTGAAAAATTATTTACTCGACTGCCTTACATAAAAAATAAATAAATAAACGAATAAAAATATACGATACTGTTCTCTGCGCGGGTTCCGGCGGGATAATAAATCTCATACGTTTCACTAGGTATATTATAGCGGTCCGTATATTATGTAAATACTTATTCGCTCATAAATATTGCATTAGTTTACTTTATTAACTGCGGACGTGTACCTGCGGGCGGCGGCGGCGGCGCGTATTGATTAATTTAAATTCGAATACCGCCGGGTAAGATCCTTCGGCCGACTAGATTATAATATTATAATAACGCGCGCGCGCGTGTGTCGTACGGTCGATTTTTGGGTTTAATATTTACATCGTCTGTAAATATATTATATATATCACACGATTGTGTTTGTTAAACGCGCGCGAACGTATTAAATGCATTCTAATAGGCGTAATGAGACGTTATTTTTATATACAACAAGTTGGGCTCGGATTTTGTAGCAAACACTACTTTCGAGGGCAGTGGTGATAGAAAGATAATAATTCTCATAATATATAAGTACGTTTCGAATCGTTCCGATTTCAACAAAGTAAACTCGGTTCTTTTTTTCTTAATTTTCGACTTGTTTTCGGCCGTCTCGAAAACATATAGTCACACAATAATTACTTGTACAACAAATGCATAATAGAGACGATAACGTTTCATATAAAATATTATACATTTCGCTCGAACGGAATTAGAGTCTACTAAATTAGTTATTAGGACTGGGATTTTGTAGCAAACACTACTTTCGAGGGCAGTGGTGATAGAAAGATAATAATTCTCATATATAAATACGTTTCGAATCGTTCCGATTTCAACAAAGTAAACTCGGTTCTTTTTTCTTAATTTTCGACGTGTTTTCGGCCGTCTCGAAAACATATAGTCACACAATAATTACTTGTACGACAAATGCAACAATCCAAATAGAGACGATAACGTTTCATATAAAATATTATACATTTCGCTCGAGCGGAATTAGAGTCTACTAAATTAGTTATTAGGACTGGGATTTTGTAGCAAACACTACCTACTTTCGAGGGCAGTGGTGATAGAAAGATAATAATTCTCATAATATATAAATACGTTTCGAATCGTTCCGATTTCAACAAAGTAAACTCGGTTCTTTTTTTCTTAATTTTTACACGTTTCTCTTGGAAATTTAACTCATTCCCACGTATATTTTACTCGGACTATATGATTATTATTACCAGAAATTATAAAACCGGTGAAAAAACCCGTAGTATACGACTGATAAAAAATAACTATCGTTATCTTTGTTTTTTAGAATATTAAATTGAATAAAATATGCTTTTTTAAGGATTTATTTTCCTACAAAATCCTAGCCGTAATAATAAGCGTACGAAACGACGCAGTCCGATAGGCCGCGATTACCATTAAAATCTCGAAAACCGATATCTTTGGCACGCGCGTTCGAGAAAAGCGGTTCTGGACGAACTGCGTGGGCGTCGTGTGGGCTCGTCGTAGATTTCTCGACGAGGTTCGACCGGTCGTCTTGAGCGAATATAGTCGTGACCGGTTTTTTGTTTCGACGGTTTTTTCTCTGCCGTCTGGACTACGGCCGTTTTTTCTACCATTTACATCTGAAAACGGTGAAAATTTACCGTCGAAAACGAGAAACGAGACGAGGCGTCTATTATACTCGCGAATCTCGTCAACTCGCGTTTAAAATATTTTTCGCTCTTCCATTGCGGTTTACGTGTCTAATTCGATTTCGAAATCGTCCTGCCGAGTCTTTTGACTATAGTATAGTCGGACATTTCGACGTGTTTTTAACGTTTTAAACGTTCGTTTCCTAGTGAAATACTTGATTATCGTATAAAATCACACGGTAATATTAATGTTTTTTATTTTATTGTTCACTCGACCGGTGTATGTTTTCGAGGCTTTTCATGCTTTCGTCGAATGGACGATAATAGTAAACGTCGTTTATTCTCAGAAGGAATATTACTATTCCGTTATAGGAAAAGAACGAAAAACTATTGCACACGAGCCTAAACGGGTTTTTTTCTTCTCTCTACTAATCGTGATTTACATGGCCCGCGCGTACGACTATTATAATAGGTATATGCTAATTTACGAGAGACCGAGTCGAACTCGAACGACACGGAATACATGTTATATTACTAATAATAACAATGCGTTTCGTACTCTATTCGATTGTGTGTGTGTGTGTTTTCGTAAACAGTTTCTGAGATCGGAACGCGCGTTTTACGATTTTACAATTTCCAAACGATAATATACGTAAAATTAATCGCTAAATGCAGATAGGGCACAAGTGCAAGTTTTAAAATTTTCCAGGAAACACATAAAACATAATATATCTGAAAAAATTGTACGTTATGGAATAATATAGTTTAATTAGACATGGTTTACATGTTTTTACAATCACTTTAAGAAATATAATTAAACTCTAGGTTTCTTAAGGACTTTAAGGTCATGGACACGAGCCGTTTATGCTTCAAATTAACAATTGGTTTTTCGAAAATAACGTTTTCTTATAAATAAGTACCTTTAAAATCCATAAAAAATCAAAATAACATTATAAAATAATATACAGTACGATATTTAATATCGTCGATGCCCACAAAAGTGGGTTCGAGATTGATAATAATCGTAAAGAAAAAATAATAAAAACGAAAAAAAAACTACACTTTAAATAAAGCGTTACCTGGGTATATAATACGTGGTAATCGGTTCCCACATCTAAAAATCGACGTCCGAATAGGTTTCCGCGTTGTTTCCGATAAAGATTACAGAAAAAGGCGAAACTTAAGTAATAAAACTATAGGGTTTAGGTAGTTATAATTTTTGTTTCTCTGTATTTTTTTCCAAATCCGTTACTTATCGGGCACGAGAGAATAAGAACATTTCTTTTATTTATTTGAACTTAATATCATAATTTACCTCTCGACGGCCATAATATTATTATGTCGTAACGATTTCGTTGAATTTCCCGCGGACCGCAGTGTGGAAATAAAAACAATATTTCGTCTCGTTTCAATCGTCGCGACGACGACGACGGTATGTCGACACAATCGATTATTCACCGTCGTCGTCGTCGTCGTCGTTAATTATTATTTTGTTCGATCGAAAATATCATAATATTGTAATCGTCATTTACATATGTGATTAACACCTTGTCGGCGACCGGTCTTCGAGAAAATCGTTTAAATCTTCGTTAAGAATGCAAATCAATCTCGCTCGACAAATATTATAATACCCGTCCGACGGACGGCGCGGTTTATTATCGATGTTTGCGCGCGTAATAATCGAGTTGATTACTAATAATGTGAAAATAAATAAAAAAAAAAAAACAGATGACATTCTCGCTTAATTTTTAAAAACTAAAAAACGCGTTTAAAACATTAAAAAGGCATTAAAAAAAAAAAAAAAAAACGTTTCCTCCGGTAGGTTCGAACGGCAGTTTGAAGTCGGTTATAATTATTATGTCGTCGTCGTAATAGGGTTCGCGCGGGTGTTTATGTCCCGAAAAACTCACGGGAAAAATGCGTTTACGACTTGAAAAACACGAATAAACGCGCTCTTAAAACCGTCGCGACCGACGACACTAATGATCTGCGTGGCTCGGGATTGTTTATTTTTCGAATTTCAACAACAAAAATATTATTAAACACGTATTTAAATGATGACTTTTAATCGAAACCGGTCGTGACTTTTTTCTCTACTCTTACTTATAAATTTAGGGCAGAGGACTTGTAGCATTTGCATATTTTTTTTGCACAGTCACAAAAATAGCAGAGTGCGAAACAAATACGTTTCATGCTTACACAAAGCTAGTTTTGAAATTTTATTGTGCTTATAAATGCATATTTTGCGTTTTTTTGGTTTTTAGGGCATATTTTACACTTTTATACGCTATTTTATACTTTTTGAGACATATTTAACCTAAATCGATTTTTTCCACAGTGACATTTTTATTTCAAACAATACAGTCAAAATGTATTTATTTTTAATTTTTGTCGTATAATATGGTTTTTTACTGTGCTTGGGCACAAATTTTTTCTAGAAGCGATAACTCTCTAACGTAAACTATACCTACGACATCACCACTACAGACGTGTACGCACCATGTGGGCTTTTATTCGATTAGGAAATATAGAAATATATAGAATTAGATATATATTCTAATATAGAAATAGATTTATTTATAAAACGTTTCTAGACACGACAAGAATCAATATTTTAGTATTTAGTCTCAGTCAGTTCTGCGGAAAAATTTTAAGTGCATATTTTAAGTGCATATTATGGGGTTTTTTAGTGCATAAGTGTTTGCATATTTAGAGCTTTTTTAGAGCTACAAGTCCTCTGCCCTATATAATACTCGAGGCAAGACCTTTATTTTATTTGATTTTATTATTGTTTAAATATTATATTTAATAATATTCATAGTAATTATTCACGAGTGTATTAACCGTTAAAATATTAATATAACTATTTCGTTTATTTCTTGAAATTAAAACACGTTAGGTCAGAGTAGCGTTTCATTTACTCGTCGACGGTTGTAAAATCGATCGTTTAATCTAGTTTTCGCGAATTCGAGCGTCGTCTGTTAGAAATCGCGGCCATTGTGATTGGTTGAAAAATATCGCGAGCTTTTGAAACGCGTTTCGATTTGAAAAAAAGAAAACTTTTTGTTTATTGCGCCGCGGCGGATTTTCTCGTAGAACTGCTGACGACCAACGCTGTTTGCGTTTGAGAATTATTTGATATTGTCGTGCGTTCGAATTCGGACTGGGATAAAAGACTGCCGACGCGACTTTGAACGCGATTTAAAATATTTTTCAAGACTGTGTGGCGTTTGTTGTCGAGAAAGAGAGCGAAGGATTTCAAACCCTCGACGAGTCGTCGTCGTCGACTTTGAACGCGCGCCGCGCAGGTGACACTAGTAATAATAATAAAAGAAACGTCGCGACGTCTACTATAGTTGAACGTAAACGACGACCGACGCGTATAATCTCGAAACCATAAATACCTAAACAATTAGGCGCCGCCGCCGCGTTGTTTGTTGTTTTTAGTCTCTCGGTTAATTATATCGATATTGCTAATTATTCGCACCGAAACTGTGAAAATTATGGGAAAAAAAAACTACTCGCGCGCGCGCGCGCGCGTTATAACTAACGTGGTGACCTATTGTAATATTATCGTTTGACCGAAAAAACAAGACCCAGAGGTTATTGGGCTCGGGAAATGTGATTTCAAACGTAATAACAATAAAGAATTGAAAATCTTTTAAAAAATCATACCCTTTACGATGATAAATTACTCGTCGAGTAGCTGAGAAATAATAATATTGTCTGTTTACTCTAGTTTTTCACGCGACGACGTTTGAGAAATCCGAAAAACGAGACTACCGAAAGCAAA
This sequence comes from Drepanosiphum platanoidis, assembly GCA_948098885.1. Taxonomy (NCBI): domain Eukaryota; kingdom Metazoa; phylum Arthropoda; class Insecta; order Hemiptera; family Aphididae; genus Drepanosiphum; species Drepanosiphum platanoidis. The sequence goes on from OX402541.1 coordinate 7,677,805, forward strand.
TCCGCTGTCGAAGAATGGAAACGAGTGTCAAAATCGCGGACCGCAACGCGCGCACGAGGTAAGACCGATTTATTATATTATCAGCATCTTACTTTTACAAAGTGGACGATTTTCCCACGTAAATTGAAAAACGATATTATCAATTATTATTATTATTATTATTGTTGGACGGTTAACGATTCGCGATGAAATCGATGGGCTGTGTGTTTTTTGTTTTTTTCGTTTGAAAAAACTGCTCGACCGTTATTACTCATCGCGTTTATAATGTTTCATGATAACACGTTTTCGAAACGGCGCGCCGCACTAACGCGGCGCATTAAAAATAATGTCTGTCGATAATCCCGAGTACGATCGAAATAATAACGTTTCGATACAGGAGCGTTTTAATATTCCCCCCCCTCGGCGCGGCGAATTAATTAGAAAAAACTTAATCCTCCGAAGTAACCGAACAGTATTATAAATATAATATTTCCGTACACGAAAGCTGTGTATTACTACAGCTCGTACGTCATAATAACGTTTCGCGTTTTGTTTACGATTGAAAATATCTCGGCGGAAATAAAACAATAGGTAATAATAATTTATTTTCAATCGGACTAAAACGAGCGAGTCTCGTTTGTTTTTTTTTCGTTTTTACGATAATAATAATATTTACTCTATCGGGCCGCGTCAGGCGCGCGCGTAAGTACTGCTGTTTGACGTAATCCTTTTCGTCCTTTGCAAATAAGTATACATATAATATTATAATACGTACCTGCCACTCGACTTCCCTATTACCGCCGGAGACACGAGTGTTCGGGATTTTAAATCACATAAATTAAAATTATAAATAGAGAACGGCCGGTTTGTTTACGGAGCTCTCTTTTTTTCTATCTATAATCGATTCGAAACGACGACGTCTCATCATTATTATTTATATTTATCTGATTCATAAAAAAAAAAATGAAAACGTTATTTTTTTCACTAGCGTTCGACGTTTTTTTTTTCATTTCTCTCTTTGTGACTCGTTTTTAACATTAATTCAACGCAAAATAACTAAAACAACGCTCGCTCGTAATTGGACAGTAATTATTATTATAGAAATATTCAAATAAAATACCGTTTTATCGAGTGCGTACATTTTTCGAATTATTTTCCGACTCGAATAAATCAGGATAATATTATTGAAACGATAAATTCTCATAGTTATGAATAAACTCGTTTTTATTATAATATTGTTTAATCGCTTTATCGTCAATGTTTTTTTTTATACAGCGTTTTATAAATAGCTCTTGAAAATCCGTAACTAGGTAACTCTACGGGGGGAATAAATACTCATTTTTTTTTTATTATTATTACAATTATCATAATAAAAAAAAACGACTGCGCGCGCGAGTGCTCGCGTCGAATCGTGAAATCGTATTAACAACCGAATCTCGACTCCATACAAACGATACCGAATCGATTGTAATTTTCTCTCGGCCCGCGTTCGTTGAAAAAAGCGCAGTTTAATCTATTTTCCCGCGTTGTTGCTTTTTCCAAGACGACGTGTTTTTGAACGTTTAAACGCTTCGTTTATATTATAATAATATATTCAATCTCCAAAATGAACCGAAATGGCGCGTTACAATAATAACACTACTGTTAATTCCTTTGATTTGCGCAAACTGTCCGTCTCCTTTGTCTACTTATAACTATCGCCAAGTCCGCTTGACGTTCGCAACCTAAATAGAATTACTATCGAAACGCAGAGCGGCGGCGGCGGCGGCGTACCATTTTATCTTTACGAGTAAAAGTTCGGAAATTAGTAAAAGTGGGTCCTCGCTCGTGATGAATACGGTGTAAATTTAAGTGTGCGCCGACGACGACGTTTTGATAACACGTGAAATAATTATTCGCACAAATCGGTTGGGTATTATTTTTTTATTTTTTTTCACGTCACGAGAAATAATTCAAATGGAAAATATACTTCATTCCGACGACGCGCGACGTCTAATTAGTATAATACTTGTTTTTTTTTTCTCCTCGTAACTGGATGTCGTTTAAAATCTGCCTAACAGGTAAATGTGTACCGCGACGGAGCTCAGGTATATCTACGCGCTGAGTATGCAAATCGTTTGAAAATCCAGTTTTAACGGTAACGAAGTTTTTTTTCGTTTTAATTGTGTGGTTTGATAATTATTATTATTAATATACGAATACACACTGTCGCGCGCGTTACCTCGACTAGTCGGCCCGGAAACTCGAATAATATCTTTTCTTTAGGTTTACATCGTCGCGCGAACAAAATATAATAATTAATAACTAGGGCCCGGATTTAAATGCACTTAAAACCATACAGATATGCTCTAGAAAATAGCCAAAAATGCCTTTAAAAAATGCATTTTACCACAAAAATGACCTTAAAAATGCTCTTAAAAAATACAATTTACCACAAATATGACTTTAAAAATGCCATATATTTTTTTTTTATACAAATTATAATTTATAAATGAGACATAATAATTAAATGGGTGACGATCTACAGTCAATAATAAATTAAGATAAGATAAAAACTAAATCGAAAAAAAAAATTGACAATGTGTATGGAAAAACCCGATAAACCTTCTTAAATATTAAGAAAATAATTTATCTTAAGATAATTTTTTGAATAGTCCAAGTTTTATATCTATATTGAACAAATATGCATTAAAAACCAACAAAATGACCCAATAATGCTAAAAATGCCCTAAAAATGTAAAAACGTCGAAATATGCAAAAAAATGCAAAATAAAATTTGTAGTTTTCAAACCCTCGTTACATGAAACGAATTATGTATTTAGAAAGCATTGTGTATGATCAACAAAAAAAAATATGCACTTTGCATTGAAATCCGGGCCCTATTAATAACAGTATATAATAATATTTCGATCGAAATAATATTTGATTTCACGTTTTTCCGTCGTCACCACGACGACGCGGAATCGTTTCGATAATTCGTAACCGACCGATTGTCGAGCGTCGAGAGTACACAACGACGATATTGACAAATCAATATTAAAAATCGATCCGTCGTCGGTCGTGTTTACACATGCATTTCTACCGTGGTTGTCGCGTGGTAAAAACGTCAAATCGATCGCTGCAATCGTCGTCGTGTGTTATACCATTATAATATTATAATCTAGTATAATGGCGTATTCGTTCGGCGCCGACACACCTGTTTTTCTTTTCCTTTTGTGCCGATCACGTCGCGTGTATTCATCATTCGTCGGCAGTTCTCAACGATTCTTCGAGTATAATAGTAACTATCTGAAACGCCGTCGTCGTAGTGAAAACGTTTTCCGACCGTTACGGACGATAATACGTAATATTGTTTATCGTCGGTGTATTTTTTCGCTAAGCCGGGCGGTTTGAATAAAGACAAATTTACATTTTCTTTTGTTTCTAAAATATTTGAAATTTAAACCGCTCTTTACGAGAGGACTTGGATCACTGGTTCCCAAACTGGGGGGCGTGTACACATTGCTGGGGAGGTTAGCAAGCAGTTATTACGAAACACAATTTTTATTGATATTAAAAATTATTTTTATTTTAATATGTAGGGAAAATAAATGAAAAATTATAATTATTATCATTAGGGCTGGGATTTTGATGCAAAGGCATCTTTTTTTCTGATGTTTTGAAACGTTGATCCGTAAGTATAAAATGTGTTTTGGGTGATACTGATTATTTTAAAGTATTATTTATTTTGCATTTTTTGACAAAATTAAACATAAATGCATTTTTAGGACATTTTTTGACGTTTTTAGTGCATTTTCTTAGTTTCTAGAGCATTTTTCACAATTTCTTCATAAAATGAACGAAAATTGTTGCGATGCACAAGAAATTTTCGGCAAACTGCTGACGGTACGAATAATAAATTATATATAGTATCATATATTCATATATTTCATCGTAGCTAGGCTTTTCCCCGAAAATTATCACCGTTATATTATACCTATTATAAATTATTATTTTTATTACACCATACATACATACATAGGTACAAGTTATCGTCGATAACAATTTTATCATAGCTAGGCTTAGATAACTATTACTTATTTTGTAGTGTAATTTAAATTTTTTTTTCTAATTTTTAACCTATAATAAATATAATTTAAATGCATTTTTTTAGTTTTTTTAGTCATTTTTGCATTTTTTTAAGGGCATTTTTTGAAGTTTTTCAGGGCATTAAAATCCCAGCCCTAATTATCATCAATAAAATTGAATTCATCCCGGATGTTTTATAATTTCTTCGTAAAATACACAAAAAAGTGATATATTTTTCACGTCATAGAAGGTGGGAGGGGGGGGAGAGTTTCGAAAATACACAAAGGGGGGCGTAGAATAAAAAAGGTTGGGAACCACTGACCTAGATCAAACGACGCGTCACTGTCGGGGGGGCCGAAAAAAATACTCGGTTTAGAGGCACTCGGCGGCGAGAGTATTGTTCGGAGTTTTCTGCTAAAACGATTTAAAAAAAAAAAAATCTAATCTAAAACAAACGAAATAATCCGATCGAAACCGTACGCGTTTAATTTCCTCTCGGCGCGCGTTTTCCATACCCGTTGTGTGTTAACAACGTTTATCGCGCGAAATAAAACGGAAGCAAATTTGAAAACGCATCGGCCGCCATTCGAAATATTATTTACACCCTTTACTACGCGACCTGACGTTTAATTAGCGAGCAAAAGTAGACGAACCGTCCGGTCTCGTAATTTCTCTCCTCGTCGTCTTGTCGACGGTTTTTGAGAACCACCCGCGACCGATATTCCACGTCGTCGGCGTGTCTCGCTTTGGTCCCGAGCGATCTCGCGGGCCCCGAAGTAAAAATGTATCAATTTTAACGGTAATTTTGTAATAATAATAAGTAAAACGATCGACTGCGAACGAGCAGTCTTGTAAAAATACAATTCACATCAAAACCGTAATAATGTTTCGACTTTGAGTCGCTAGACGAGGGGAAAAAGAAAGGTATAGTTCGAGTGTGTACTCGTTTTGTTTTCGCCCGTAACGATTGACGTTTTTAACTTTTCCGCACGCGTATTTTTCTCTCATTTACCCGACACAGATTAAGAGTGAAAAAAACGTAAAAACCGCACGGACACGTCGCGATACTCGGGCCGCGTTATTAAAACCGCGGCGGCGGCGGCGGCGGCACCGCGAGGGGTTTCCTTTGAAGCGGTCGTGACGAACACGTGATTTTCGACGTTAATTTTCACTGTTATTCTACGTAGTAACCGCGTTGTTATTATAAACACTCGCGTCCGGCGGAGGAGACCGAAAAGTCCAGTTAATTTCGACTTTCCGTACTGATATCAACTCGATAAATAACTATATAGTCGCTGCAGCTTTGTTTTTTTTCCAATCGAGTCTATAGTCGATTCTTAAAAAAGAGAGTGCGAAAAAGTTGAAATTTGTTTTTTGATTTCGTTTTCTCGTCGGCCCGCCGACAACTGTAGTAAACAGGTTTATACTATCTATTTCGCGGGTGTAACAAAATCGGACGTTATAATATTTGAAAAGAAATTCGACGAGTACGTGAATAATTTATTCATAAATTTTACCCCCCCCCTTAATACGCCCCCGTCTACCGTGTCGCTCGTTCCGTTTACACTATAGTATAATATACGTCTTATATTGTCGCGTCGAGACGTGCGTTTCGCGTGAAATCGCTCTCGTATTATTATTATAGGTCGCGTGGCGGTACGAGACGCGAACAAAACGTTTTAAATACGTATACTTATGCGCGGCGAACGGTCCAGCGAGGACGACGTGGATTTTATTGTCCCGAAAAGCGAGAATTAACCGCGTATTGTTCGAGCTGTGCGCGCGCGCGCGCGCGAGAGGAAGGCATTCGCGTTATTATAATATAATGTATTATCGTCGTTATTACGACCGTGTTTTGTGCGCCCGCGCCGAGCGTGACGAATAATAATATATCGTTGAAAAACGGCGAAATCGTTCCGGGGGGGACACGATAGAAATAAAAATATCTACAGTAAAACTCGCTCTTTAAGGGAGCCGGCTCTCTAGAGCAGGTTCGCCATCCACCTTTTGATAACTACGTGTCAAATCAAAACGTTTGGTTCGATTTTATTTGCCTCACGTGTCAGAAACTTTTTAGACCATTTTTTTTTGCTTAAAAAATAATTAATTAAACGTATAAACATGATTTTAGTTTACGAGATTAGGGAATGGAAAGTACATATTACGTCGATTACGACATTACGTTAATAATATCTTACGATATAATATTACAAATAATAAGTTAAAAATATCAGTAATTTGTTTGGAAAGTGAAGTAAAAATTATGAATTATATTTAAATTGGCGTGTCACTCATCCCTGCTCTAGAGCGTCTCAATAGCTATTGAAATATCGAGTTTATTTCTCTTTATTATTGAACATAATTCAACGGGCAATACACTTATAAATTAATTATAATTACATACGTCATATATTTTTTGCCGCCGAATTTATTTACAAATAAAATAAATATCTATTTCCGTTTGCTTACGATTCTGACAAGTTTTCAAGACAACCCGACATTTTCTCGGGGCATTTTCTACAGACGATAATTGACTTTCCGATAGGCGTTTGCAAACCAGCAGTAATTGTAAGAGTAAATTTCTATCTAATCTTCTTTTCGTCAAACAAAACTACTAAAATTTATCGTAATTTCGTGAACAAACGAGCGTTTTATCCGGTTAGAATAACAGTGTTTTCCAAACTTTTTATCTTTACCGTCCACTTCCAAAAAAAAAATCCGACAGACTCCCCCTTAAAAAAATAAATATTGTTACAAAAGTATGCAATAAAAAATGAAATTTATTTTCATATAATCTAAATGCGCTATAATCACACAATTCAGATAATTTAGATCACGTACGGTGTTTCTGTTATTGCGATAACGATAGATGAAACTGTCACCGCCCCCTTTTTGTAATGAAATGCCCCCCAATTAAGCTTGTAACTTCCATCGCCCCCCTGGATAGGTTAGGTATCGCGATATCGCCCACTTTGGGAAACACTGGGTTAGATGGAAAAAAACGGAGCGTCTTAACAGGTGGTTTTTACAATTGACAATAGTACACGGAAAACAGCGCGAAAACTGTACAAAATAGTGCCTTAAATTCAATACCTACTCGGGTAGACGGAAATCGAGACCGCAAACAGGACGAAAAAGGTGACTACCGACGACGACGTTTGAACGTGAACCGTGTCGTTTTCAAAACTCGAATTCGTCTTCGAAACTCTTGGAATTATTTGTGTTTATCGGTTCGAAAACCCCTTCTCGCCCGCCGCTCGTTCCGGCGCAGGCACGAAAATCGGAGTTCGACGGTGATGTTATAAAACAATACGCGCGCGCGCGCTCGCGAGTATGCACATCGCGGCCGCGACACTTGTGTACAATATTTATTCGACGGCGCCTGCTTGTTATAATATTATTATATACAAGGTGACTTTTTTTGAAAACGTTAAAACGCGTCGGTAAACGATTTGGCGAAACGGAATTGGGCGCGAGCATAGAAAATATAATTTTTACCTATTTTGTCGTCCGTCTCGGCGTTCACACCGTGTTCGAAAGACAAATCGAAACGGCGCGGAAAAAAAGCACCCTGTATACCCGCGCGCGCCGTGTTGTATTATTGTTGTCGTTGGATAAACATTTGAGCGGGTGTTGTGTTCGGTCGCTCGCCGACCGCGTGCTGCGTGTTTTATTATTTATCGCGTGAAAACGTTTTCCGCGATGATAATAATTATTATAAAAATATTTTAATCGTCGAGCGAGAAGAGACTGACCCGCGCGCGGGGGGGTGGCCAAAACGCGAGCTTTTTTCGTCCAGATCGTCGAGATCTGTCTGATTTTTCCACGCGATCTCGGTCCGGCGACATTTTGTTTTTCTCGGTCTCTCTAGATCCGAAACAGCGGCGAATTCGAGGAGGGAAAGGGTTTTGGTGTGAATATTTCACAGGAAGTGAATGTAATGTCAGAAAATAGATTTTCCAACGGAGGCGTTTACGAGTTTTCTTCACAGCTAGTCGATTCGTTCTTTTCTTTATGTCGAGTATGTTCGGTAATATTTCAAACTCTTTTTAGAAATTTAATTTGTATTCTTCGTGTTGGAAAAATTTAAGTAATACTATACAACGTCGAATTCTAGATATTATGCCGACAAAATTGTCATGAAAAATTCCCCTCTCTCCCACTAAAATTTGAAAGAAATTCTAGATATTCCGCCGTCATACTAATAGTTATATTATTTTATTTTCCAATTTACTTTTAAAAAATTACCATTTAGTCTTCGAATCATTCCGAAATATTCTTTCGGGGTTATTTTCATGCGTTTACAGGAAATATTATTATTATTGGTGTGAAATATTACTTTTGAAATTAACGTCGAATTAGAAACGACGACGAAAAATCGGTCAGTTAATATAATATGACGGCGGGCCTGACCTTCAGCGGCTCTCGGTAACGATCTTACGTCGCTGCAAAGGCCACGTCGCGGACGTTCGATTAAAAGTCACCGGGTGACCTTTTTTCGTCGAAAAATTCATTCATAACCGTTGACATTAGCCGAAACGCCGCCGCCGCCGCGGGTTTCTTTGTACACTCGATAGGATTTCGGACGTAATTTCCAACAAAAAAAAAAAAAACGTTAGATTTCGCCGCCGCGAGAAAACTCACGAGTGTTGAAATCGGGTCTTGACTCGTCAAGCGCCGAGAGAGCTTGTCGAAAATGTCGTTTTTTGTGACGACGAACGGACGTTTTTATTTGCCCCCGTCGTTAATTGTTTTGACGAATGTAAACACCGACGACGTTTTATTTTTCAAAGAGGCCCCGAAAAATGGCCGTCCTCGGCCGCGCCGGACTTTCGAGACGGTCGTTGTCCGCTGTTGTGAAATGCATAAATTAAAAAGAAAAAAAAAAAACGATAACGGACGCGCGCGCGCGGGCTCGGCCGATAACAACGTGTATTATTCAAGCGAATTGTCATTATTATTATCGCCGTCGTCGCCGCCGTACGTTTTATTATAAGTACGAGACGGACGACGCGAGGTAAAAAGCGAAATAAAAAACCGATTACGCCCGTGGTGCGCGCACGTACGCGGTACTTAACGGGTAATTGTGTATGCCTGTCCGCGTTATTTATACGATAATTTACCGCGCTGCGTGCTCGAGCGCATATTAATTATTATATTACTGCGTTCCGAGTAATACCGTGCGATTTTTTATTGTCGCAGATCGTTCCGAGTATTGATAACGCGCGCGCGCGCGCGCTAAGAACAAGCGATAATGACAATGGAACAATATATATTATGATTTTCGAGTATGGACTGTCGAAAGTATAGAAATTCGAAATCGAATACGAACGGCGCGGCGTAGGAAAAATCGAGCAGGAACGAGTTTCGAGATCTAGAAATTCTCGAATTGTGACGTCTTTTAATGTGACGCGAAAACCGACGACGTTTCGACACGGAAAAAGCCACTCGTTCGCGGTGCCGACACTTTCTTTTAATTTCGTTAATCTCGTGAGATATATTATAAGGACACCGGTGTTCCGGGCGCAGGATTACCGGCGCGTCGTCGCGGCGGCCAAATTAGAGGATTTGTTCGTGTACGTCGCGAAAACTTTCACAACAAAGCGCGATGAAAATCATCGTTTATTATACCCTTACTTATACGCAGATCGTTCTTAGTATTGATAACGCGCGCGCGCTAAGAACAAGCGATAATGACAATGGAACAATATAATATATATTATGATTTTCGAGTATGGACTGTCGAAAGTATAGAAATCCGAAATCGAATACGAACGGCGCGGCGTGGGGAAAAATCGAGCAGGAACGAGTTTCGAGATCTAGAAATTCTCGAATTGTGACTTTTAAAATACGCGATCCTCGGACTAAGTTAGGACGCGAAAACCGACGACGTTTCGACACGGAAAAAGCCACTCGTTCGCGGTGCCGACACTTTCTTTTAATTTCGTTAATCTCGTGAGATATATTATAAGGACACCGGTGTTCCGGGCGCAGGATTACCGGCGCGTCGTCGCGGCGGCCAAATTAGAGGATTTGTTCGTGTACGAGTACACGTCGATGAAAACCATCGTTTATTATACCCTATACAAGTGGATTAGGTTTTTTCAAAATATTATTATTTCGTCGTGAAATCCGTAGCAATCGGACGGGCGCTACTATTGGCCTTTCGGACAATATGGAACAGGGGTGGCCAAACTTGGTCACGATCTACTAGACATTTTTTTTATCATTTTCACGTGGGAAAACGCACTGAGAAGTTCTAACACGATCGACTTAGAAATCGAAAACCCACTGGATATATTATGTATATTATTGTTGTTGGTGTCGTGATTTACACCTTTATTATAATATACTCACACTTTCTGCGCGTCGGTAAACGCGTTCCGGTACAGCGTGCTGATGGTGACGAACGCGACCATGAACAGCAACAGCTCGCGGTAGAGCACCTGGTATAGGCTGCCGCGCCACAGGAACAACAGCTTTGTGAAGCCCGCGCTGCTGGACGACGACACCCTGGACTGGTAGCTGACCGTCATCCTTTTCCTGGGGGGGGGGGGGTGGGTCCTCGGCCGATCACGACCGGGGCCGCGGTGCTCCGGCGTGCCGCGAGTCCTGGGCGGCCCCGCGGGCACGGCGATCGGGCGACGAGTCGGCGGCGTCGTCGGGCGCGAACCGCCGGTCGCTGCGGGACGCGGTCTCCTCGCGGCACACTCGCATCGCGCGAGTTTTTCCACTCTCTGGACGGTTGTGAAGAAAAAAAATACCGTCTTTTTTTACAATGTTTTTTTTTTTTCGAAAAACTCTCGTCGAGCGGTAGGTAATTATTGTCGACCGGGCGAGACGACTAGGCGCGCGCGCGCTTTTGACTGTTTTCGTCGTCGACACGAATTAATACCACACTAGGTAGTGTACCTATTTTACTTCAGTGTTTTTTTCTCTCTCGTTTGTCCTCCCACTCTTTTCCGAGCGCGCGCGCGCGACAAAAAAATTTCCTAGACAAACAAATTCGCCGCGCGTTATTTACACGCCGCCGCGGCGTAAACCAATAAAATAAAGCGCGTAATCGGTAAACCAGGGGGGGCAGTGGGGGGGCATTGTTTCGACGCGCGTGCGGAACGGCGAGGTTAGGTCACATATATTATATAATATTATCGGTGTGTTTTATAACGCGTTTTGCGGTTACTTTACACCGTTTTTCGTCATCGCGCGATGACAATTATTATGGTTATCGTCGTGTCGAGCACCCGCGGTGGACCGCCGCGCGCGAAGAAACGCACAAAATAATGTCGCCGTGACCGCGTGATCGGTAAAATAATATTGATAATATTGAACGTTAATCAAACAATAAAACGCGATTGCCATCCGCAATGAGTTGCGGAACGCCGACGACGGCCTCGTACGAGAGACGCTTTTCGCCAAACTCCGCGCCGTCGTTCGTTTACTTTTATTTTTTTTTATCGCTTTCAGAACGAAATCCTGCGGTTTTCGACGTCCCGTCGCCCGGGCGCGAGATTTTCATATCTACGACGCGCGTAGTAGTCCTTCGATATCAAGTCCTTTTCTCGAGATCGATATGGTTTTCCCAAACGGACAGGAGCGGGGATAGGACCGTGTCTTGTGGTCTGTGAGAATCTCTTTGGAAAATCGATGAATATATAAATCAATTTCGCACACAGTGTACCTAAAAAACCGTTATTGTAAGACCAATATATTTGTCGGTTTGTTCATAAATTAAATTACATTCGAATTACAGCCCATTGAAAATAGATATCGGAGGACTTGTGATAGAAAAATATAATACGTTGTGCCGACAGTGTGTAATTTTTACTTATACTTTATCCTTAACTAGTTATACTTAATAATCCTGTGATAAACTAATTTCGTAAATATTATTCTTCGTTATAGTTGGACACGTTTACGATTTTACGTCGTGTTAGTTATTGTTTTTCAACTGATAGGAAACCCGTTTCGAAGTAGGTCCTTTGAGGTAGTTTTCGCGAGTATTTTGGAAAAACAAACGAGACGCGGGGAGAGTTCGCGCCGTCCGAAACGGAAGTCCTTTCGTAATACGCTGCATTGCATAAGTATTATCAATAGTTAGTAATTGATTATTTTTATTTTCCTTTGTGTGTTCGGCCGTTTTACGCGTTGGACTAATAATTTCAAGTCGCCCGTGATCACACACGTATAATTTTTCTAATCGCGATTCGATTTCTAGTAGAAATTCCGTCGGTTTTTTCTTTATTTTTTTCTCTCACGGTGTCGGGGGAAAAAACTCCCGAGAAATTCGATCTAAATTCGCCAACGGTCCGTAAAATCGATAATTGGACCGGGCGGGCGTGTGTCCAATTCGGTGTGTACCTAAATATCTACAGTCTACACGTCTATAATATCTGTAGCAAAAAAAACTCGCGTTATAATTCTAATCTAAAAATAATAATATAATATAAAAAAATTAAAAATAAAATAAATAAACACGTTTTAAAGATCAAAAAACTGGCTCGTATAACAATAACGAAATATTATATTAAAGATAATAATTTATAATTTTATGTGTTTGATAATACTATTTCGTTATTAATAATAATATTATGTTGTGTAATATTTAGCTTCTGAATAAATCTCGTCGCTGCTGATTTTTATATACGGTTTATGGACGAGGGGGGGGGGGGCAAACAACGGAGTCATTGTTTTATTATTCTAATTAAAATCGGCTTCGTTTTATAACCGTTTTTTCTCGGGAATAGCGTTCGCCGCGCTATTTATAAAATAACGATCGCGAACAGGTCTAATAATCGATATTTATGCGCGTAAAACTTTCAGCTCGTATATTGCGCGCCGCGAAACTAATAATTATTACAATCGTTTCGGCGAAAAACGTCGTACGACAATGCACGTATAATATCGTAACGAGAAATAGATTATGGTAATATTATTATTATAATCGCGTCGGAGCGAGTGTGAAACTCGCGAGATTTCCATCGGGACGAACGATAAAATTATTATTTTCCAATTACTACGAACACGCGTTGATTTTTTTTTTTTTTTCCAATCTTTTCCCATCTTAAAAGGAGATATTATAATAACGTAAAATTCTATGAAATAAAACACGGAATCGATTAAACCGTTGTACTCTCCGTTTAACGTTCTCGAGTGACGTACGTAAACTCGAGTTTAAAATATATTAAATACTAGCTGAATAACCCGTGTGCAGTATAACTTTTTATTTCATCAGTTTTTTTCATTTTTACCCCTTTTACCCCTTTGAACCCCGGTAGGGGTCGAATTTCGAAAAATCCTTTCTTCAGGGGCCTCTGCTATATTAAATGAAACTATTGACAAAATTTAATACCACAAAGCTCCAGTGACTCGGGATTTTTTCCATTTTTACCCCCTTTTAACCCCCTTAGGGTTGATTTTCTTAATAATTCTCTCCGTAAAAACTATCCTCGTACTTCAAGGAATATTATAAAAAAAGAATTAGCGAAATCGGTTCAGGGGTTGTTGAGTTATGCGCTTACAACACATTTTGCGATTCGTTTTTATATATAAGATTTATCGGACGAAAACGATTTATACGGTTATTAAAAAGCGAACGGAAACGAAACGATATTATAATAATATCATCAATGACGGCGGCGTAATAATTATATCATTTAGCGTGAACAAAAGAAGTACTTTGTTATTTTTTCGCCGTCGAATTTTTAAGGCTTTGAAATATCGAAAATCGTTACGTTTCACGATTGTCATTGGCGAACAATAATTATTCAATAAATTTTTCGTTGGAAAGTTTTTTGGTTTTTCGCGCAGATGTTTTCGTCGTCGGACATATCGTTTCGCGTATACGTGTTTTGGTATTCCGTCAGTGCCGCAATTATGAATTCTGAGGCCCGTGTGCAAGGATTTATTTAAAGGCCCCAAATTAATAATATATTTATTACTTGATCTTTGTAATACTACAGAAATTTTTTAGTTCTATAACTTAAATATTTGACGGATTTGCGGAACCGATCAGAAGAATAAATTATGTAAATTTATAAAAATTTGAGCTTCTAAATACCTCCTCTATAAATTTGTATAACGAATAATCAAAAAAATAATGAACAACTTAATTTGAAATATTTCAAGTCTTACATAACTCAATCCAAGTCTAGTATCCATACGATAATTATTTGAGAAATATTTCGCAATAACAGAGAGGGGCCCCTGCGATAATGACTATTATTCTACAAAATATTATGTCATACTTTTTAATATCATTTTCGTAATTTTATTCCTATAATAATTTGTACGTTTTACTATAAAACCGAATTATTTACAGATCCAATGAAACAATTACAAAAAAATCAAAAAACTTTCGAGGTACGAGCCGCGAGCAAGTAAAGAATACCAAGATGGGTTAAATTCATTTTGAAACGGACAATCTTCAATATTTAGCTTATGGTTTGGGAAGCCCCTAAGAACCGGAGGCCCGTGTGCATCGCACACCTTGCACACCTAATTGTTGCGGCACTGTATTCCGTAAAGGTACGTTTTCCTAGGAGCGCGTTTTTTGCGCCGCAGAAACCGATCACGTCGACGTGATAGCTGTATCACGTCGGCGTGAGCGTAAAACGTATTACGCGGCGTAAAAGTGTTTTCCCATAAAATATAGTGGTGGCGCGTTGAACAATTCAGTTGACTACTGAAAGTGTGATCAGTGTGTAGTGTATTTGTAATAATTTATTAAGTAAATACAATATTACTAGTACAGTATTATTATTAATTATTATTATATTATTATAATTATTAATTAATAATTTTGCAATTGCAATGAATCGTCTTGAAAGAAAGAAAAAACTAATTGCACTGCTTATTCTTCGACATTTAACAATCGATGACGAAGATGAAGAATATATGCTCCATAAATATTGGAATTTCAGAAAGAAAGTCAGTGAGATTTATAATAAACGAGAAAACGAGGGTATTTTCAAAATGTTGATAAATAACCACCTTTTCGATGAAGAGCAACGATTTAAAAGTTATTTTATTATTTTTAAAACACTTTAATATAATATAAAATAGCAAAATATAAAACCACAATTTCTATAAAACGCTGCGCGCAACGCAATAATAGACTGCCTCTCTCGGCAGTCGGCGAATCGCGCCGAGCTTATTGCGCTGACACGCAACGTGTTGCGCTCTGTAGGAAAACAGTGTGATTAATTTCAAAAGAATAAGTGGATGACGTAATACGCTAAGCGTAATACGTCATACACGACGCAAAAAACGCGCTCCTAGGAAAACGTACCTTTAGGACGCTCTCGGATTATATTGTGTGTGTAGTAGTTTTGCGCGCCCGGCGACTCGAAAGAAAAGGAACGTTGTTTCTAGAATTAAATTCCGGACCATCGGAGGAAGACCGATCTGGTTCCCGGTAAATCCTGCCGATCAATTTTATAGAACATTAGATACACACTGCGAAACGAACGTCTGCATAAAGTATATATACTCGTATATAGACAGGAAATCCAGGCCTAACTTAATTCCCAGTGAAAATATCGAAACGTTATTCTAGATACGTTTCAAAGACAGCGTAGACATAGTTCGTTCGAACCTTTTTATTTATTTTCTCGTAGATATTATGACGTTTAGATTAACGTTTTTCTCCTTTCAGTCGACGTCTAGTCGCCCGTGATCGAATTTACTAATCTATTATCTGTTTATAGGTGCTCGAGAGCGGCGAAGTTTGGAGCGGAGCAAATTGTTATCGTTTCCGGCGCCCCCCCCCCCCAGAAGATCCCCCCGGCGACGACGACGACGACTACGGCAGGACGAAGGAAACGAAAAGAAGCTGCAACATTATACCTCGATGGCGAGTAAAGCGTTAAAAAAAATTATCGTTTTTCGTTTTTCTATAATAAAAGACATATTTCGTGTTTGATGGAATTTTAAATTTGCGTTTTAAATTTTATTGTTCCTCAAACTACTACTCGTCGACGAAAATTCGTTGTTGGACCGTGCGACGATTTTTAGTTTAATAATTCTTATTATAATTAAAATTATAAAACGCATAAATAATATATTAAAGAAATACGATATTCGTACGATTTAAAATAATACGGAAAGATAACAATATGTAGGAAGTCGATGACGTAAAAAACCTTAAAAAATGATCAAATAATGAAATAAAATAACAAAAAAAAAAATGTAAAAAAGTGACTTATTTTCATTGTTCACAATAATATGACTATAAATTATAAATATATATGATATTTCAAACATCGTGGGTTTTAGTGTATCTAGTTATTTTCGTAACACTGACAACGCGTAACCAATGTTAAAATAATATTATATCTTTTATTTTAATAATATTTTCATAAGAAAACTTATTATTTTAGAAAAAATGACGTAGAAAAATGATTTCAGATGTAGTTCCCTGTAGCAGAGCCTAACTACCTTAAACTAACTAACCTAACTAACCTTAAACTACCCGAACTTTTACGGGAAGCCCAAAGCTTCGTGCAAACCATCATATAAACCTCTTTGTTTGTTCGTTTACACACACAAGTTTTATAATAAAAAGTTTGTGTGTGTGTGTGAAAATAGATTTCCTCGCGAGAAACAATCGATCTCACAGAATATCATGCTCGGTGAAAACAAATCGTCGTCGTCGAGAAAAATGTATATTTCGGTTTTAATTCGACGCCGACCGAATTCACGTATAATTGGTAAAAACAAAAATAACAGTATATCAATTTATATGGTATTTCCGCGCGCGTGTGCTCGTCGTAATAATAATTGCATAATTATAATAAAAAAAAATTAAAAAGAAAGTTTTAATTAGTTCGTGACAAACTCTGTTGCCTAACAAAATTCGTATGCCTGTTTTTTATTTTGCACCGGAAACGAATAAAAATAGATTGCGGTTTTTACAGTAGAAATTAGAGCGATTATGACGTAACGATTGTGTCGGTTATGAATACGTAATTATGTAACGATTTTATGAATACGTAATTATGTAACGATTTTATGAATACGTAATTATGTAACGATGTGGTAACAACGCCGACATGGGCGTGTTCGCGCGATATGGTAATGAGCAAAAGTCGGCGTGGGCGAGTGACACAGCCAATGACAGCCGAGCGGCTGGCGCCGGCGCCGACCAATGACGGCCGAGCAGCGCGCAGGACCCGGATCGAGTGACGCAAAAGTGCATCGGCCTGTGCCTGTGCTCGATGCGCCGCCGCGCCGATCAGTATAGCGTCGACGGCGATTGGAGACGGTTCTCTTCGGTTTTTTCTAACACAGTGCGGTTTTCGTTTTTCTCCTAAAACGGTCTCGACGACCGGACAAAGTTTTTAAATAGTGAATTTTCTTTTCTCTTTTAAATCGTTTTTTTTTTCTTTTCCGAGTGACTTACACCACCAGCCAACATACCGGAACCTCAGCGGCGAGCCACCGAGAGGCCGTAAGTACCGATTTTATTTATTTATAGGTCAGGAGCAGAGTATTTTTCCGCCCCGTAAGGGTAAAAAAAAAAAAAAACCTCCTTTCAACAAATCGTGTTATTCGTGAATTGTGTATTTATGCCGCCCGTAAAATTCATAGAAAAAAATTTTCCGCCCTTAAAACCCTGAAAAAATTTTCCGCCCTTAAAATCCCGAAAAAAAAATGTTCCGCGCCATGCGGTCGAACGCGTGCTTTCCGCCTGCTCTGGTCCTGGGCGCCGACAGGAGGTAGCGAACGCGTTAAAATATTTTAAACATATTTTTGCTTTTTTTTTAAAACAAAAAATCGTCATTTTCTGTATTATTCATGTACGCTCTTGGCCCGAAAAAGCGTTAAATATATAATTATTATAACACTCGAACGGTTATTAGAGTAGGTAATTCATATTATAAGATAAAATTTTTTTCGATTTTCTTCGTGAAAATAATTCGTGTTTCCGTCGAGTTGGTTTTTATTTTCAATTAAATCGGATCGAAATAAACCTATTGCAGATTTTTATCGTTTGATTAATTTTTTTTATAGAAATTTTGTCCTATTAACACTAATTATTACCACTCGAAAAGAGTTGTGCGAGTTATTTTACAGTTTTAAAATAAGTACTTCATTTCTTATTCGATTATTTAATTTTTTTCGCCGTTACGATTCGCTTGTCACTCGGGTAGTTTTTTCCGAACGAAAAGATTTTCGTCTACGTCGACGTTGCAAATAATATAGTTTCGGTGACGAAAAACCTTAAAAAAAAAATAAAAATAAATTCATTTTGCGTAACGTCCCGCGTGTCCTTGGCGCGTCGTCCTTCGCGACCGGATCGGACGGAATTTTTGGATTTTTCGTTTGGTGAAAATAAACTGAAAAATTAAAAAACGCCACGTCGCCGCCGTCGTGTGCGATTCGCCGCGCGACGACCAAGCGTGTTGTTTATACGAGAGAAGCGGTGTTTTGCGCCGTCGTCGGACGTGTCGTGTATTTATTTAAAAAAAAAAAAAAAAATTACACACTTTGACGCCGCGTCGTGTTTGCCGTACTTGCTTTTCTTCTTCTTCTTCTTCTAAGCGCCGTCTTTAATTGACTCTATTGTGTGTCTGTGCGCGGCGCGTTTTAATTGTATCATATTTTATTTTTTCCGAAGACACGACATGGCTAGTTTGAAAAGAACGACTTTGCGTTTTCGCGCGCTCTCGCATAATCGAGTCCGCGCGTCGCGTTAAAGTTTTGCCGCGTTTCGTTAAATTATATTATGCGACGCGCGAGAGACTGTGCAATCAGCAGCGTTCGTCGAGACTTTTTTTTTTTTTAAAAAGCATTGAAAATACTAATTTCGAAAACGTGTATTTACATATTTATACGCGCGCGCGCGCGGCCCCGGGCGCTTTTGATTTTTCCAGTAGGAATTCCACTCTCTCTCTCGCGAATAATATTTTGTTTCTAAACGCGGTTGGTTTTTTGACGATGTAATAGGTATTTCGGTACTAGCAGCGTAAAATAAAATAATACTCCGATTTGCAAAATAATTATGACCTCTCTTTTCGTCCAACTCGAAATAATAATAATAATAAAACGAGGACACGCTTAAAATGTAAATCGTGGTTAGGTCCTGCGACGCCCTCTCACGCTAATTTAAAAACCGTCGATTAATTGAATGAAATTGTATTCATATTGCGAGAAAAAAGCGTATCTTAAGGATATAAAACTACACTTAAATTTATAAATCAAATATAGACTTTAATAGTGTTTTGTTTTTATATCGATTCGTTACTTTCACACACGAAAAGCAATTTCACACTAGTTTTTTTATAAATAAATATGTTTTTCCGATCTACGTTTTTCGTATTTTCACAAGATCGCGGCAGAATTTCAACTGTTTTTTCACGATCGAATCGCGTAACATTATTTTCCTTGCGATTTCATACTTTGACTTTGAACCGTCAAATTACTTACTATTACCTATCGGTAGGTTAAAACTATTGTTTTTATGCGATTAAAATTTATGTAAATTAAATTAGAAATAAATCAAACGAAATTTTACACGGTCCAAACCAAACTAAAAGAGTATTATCTGCTTGACTTTAAAATACGACTATAAAATCGGATAAAGTGTAATATTCGCGTTGTACCTTCTCGTCGAATTTTTATCGAGCCCCTAGTATACGTTTTAGTTCGTTTCTTTTGCGTCAAAGGTGTGCGTATATTCACATCGTCGCGTATGATAATTTTGTACGATTCGAAACCGTCGGAATTCTTCTTCGTACTCGCGCGACCCCGAGGGGTTCCATTTTTTTTCGATTTCGACGACGACGATTATAAACCTAAGGGGAGAACTCGCGTATTATGTTTCGCGAAAAGTCTAAAAATCTCGCGTTTTTCCGTACGAGTTTCGAGACAACAACTACTGTTATAAATTATAATAATAATAATAAAACGAGGACACGCTTAAAATGTAAATCGTGGATGTCCTGCGACGCCCTCTCACGCTAATTTAAAAACCGTCGATTAATTGAATAAAATTGTATTAATATTGCGAAAAAAAACCGTATCTTAAGGATATAAAACTACTTAAATATTATAAATCAAATATAGTGTTTTATATCGATTCGTTACTTTCACACACGAAAAGCAATTTCACACTAGTTTATTTTATAAATAAATATGTTTTTCCGATCTACGTTTTTCGTATTTTCACAAGATCGCGGCAGAATTTCAACTGTTTTTTCACGATCGAATCGCGTAACATTATTTTCCTTGCGATTTCATACTTTGACTTTGAACCGTCAAATTACACACCTATCGGTAGGTTAAAACTATTGTTTTAATGCGATTAAAATTTATGTAAATTAAATTAGAAATAAATCAAACGAAATTTGACACGGTCCAAACCAAACTAAAAGAGTATTATCTGCTTGACTTAAAAAATACGACTATAAAATCGGATAAAGTGTAATATTCGCGTTGTACCTTCTCGTCGATTTTTTATCGAGCCCCTAGTGTACGTTTTATTTCGTTTCTTTTGCGTCAAAGGTGTGCGTATATTTACATCGTCGCGTATGATAATTTTGTACGATTCGAAACTGTCGGAATTCTTCTTCGTACTCGCGCGACCCCGAGGGGTTCCATTTTTTTTCGATTTCGTCGACGACGACGATTATAAACCTAAGGGGAGAACTCGCGTATTATATTTCGCGAAAAGTGTAAAAATCTCGCGTTTTTCCGTACGAGTTTCGAGACAACAACAACTGTTATAAATTGTAATAATAATAATATACGTGTCTACTCGTACGAAGCTGATCCTATTTTACAGACCGTTGCGAGTTTCGCGCGATGATATTATTCCTATTAATATCGATCGAACAGGTACGTCGTCGCGTTCGTCGAGAGAATATTGGCGTCGCGTCAAACGCGGTCGCGTTTAAATCTTATGGTTTTTATATTCGCCAGACTATATTTGTTTCTCTGCGCGCTGAAATAAATAATAATTTAGCGCCAACGCGTAAATGTTGTTTGAATAAAAAATAACGATGATATTGGCGGCGCCCGTGGTGTGTATGTGTATACGACGGATTAGGTCGTGCGCGGGATATTAATTTAAAAAATAAACGATATTCGTTAAAATACCTACCCCCGCGCTAGCTCGGCGCGACGAGTGCGATGTTTATCGAAAAAAAAAAAAGCAAAATAATAATTAGTTACACGCCGCCGTCTACGTATCTATATAACGCGCTTTATTTTAACGTGTTTCGATCGCCCCCGCGATTATCGAGTATTATTTTTAAGTACGGGAAAAAATCCTTTTTTTTTTTTTTAAAACCTCATCGTCATGCGACGGCGAACACTTTCAACGTTATAATCACTAGTAGAGATGGGCAAAATACATCGATTTTTTTGTTCGATATATTTCGATATTACCTTACATCGATGTTTATATTGCGATGTATTAAAAAAAAAATCGATTTTTTACTCCGAAGTTCGATGTTTAAATAACGTATTTATATGGAAAAATTTGTTGTTTTAATACATTTATGAGCAAAAAGTTATGATTTTAATATTAAATTATCTCTTTAAAAAAAGTTTTTGATCTACACATCTTCACTCCTAAATAATTGTAGTAGGCAATTCAAATAGATACAACTTTTCTTAAAACTTATTAAAGTAACCATCGATATTTTTTAAACATCGATGTTTTTGTCGAAAACATCGATCCCTTACATCGATGTGTCAAATGTAGATACATCGATACATCGGAACATCGATGTTTCAAACTTTTTGCCCATCCCTAATCACTAGTCATCTGTAATCATGAGTAGTACGATTTTTAATAATCAATTAGAACTATTTTTTTCTATTACAATATATTATTATAATATTAAACTAAGTATAAATTTTTTTAATTATTCAAAATTATTCAAGATTATCAGCTTTATTTATTAAACTGTGTGCCCGCACGAGTGTGAATATTAATATTACATGTATAATTAATAATATATGCGACAATATATTTTAAAAAAAACGTTTTAAATCATTTTAGTTGGGTTTAGTTATTTTAATATTTTCGATCGCGATTTCATTTACTTTTTGATGGCATAAAAACGGAAAGACGTCGAACGAACGCGAGTATAAAAATTAAATGAATAAAAACCATCGCGAGCCGATGATAAACTATGAGATTTTCCACCGTTTTAAATTTAATTATTATCACTGTAAATCGCGGCGGCAGAGAAACGATTAGATTATGCAAATATAATAATATGTAATTACCGATCGTTACTCGGGAAAAGTGCTCGTCGCGACGACGATATATACATAAATACGTGTTTTTAACGATTATCCCGAGTTTTCTATACGCGTCGGTCTATAAAAATATTACTTTGGCACTCGTCCCGACGCCGCGCCGCGCCGTCGTCGTTTATTATTCTTTTCGAACGAATTCAAACCGATCCGCGGAGAGGAGGCACGACTCGATCGATTTGAAATCGGACCCCCCCGAGACCCCCCCCCCCCCGCGTACGACAGCTTCGTTTTTAGACGGGCGCGGATTCCCTGGGAAGGGGGGGAGACTATAGTGTCCCCCTCTCTTAATTACAAAGTCGATATCGAGAGTATTTATTTATTAGAAAAATATTTTCCTTTCTCTCGCAGAGATTTCAACTGGATTTATATGATCGTCTAGACTTCTAGAGTGTTAAAATACGTTTACTTACAAATTTCTTTAAACTAAAACAAACGAATTCGAAATTCAATGACAAAGAAAACACAAGTGTTTGACTGTCATATTTGATATAGTTTATTGAATTATAAATTATCATACATGATTAGACGGGCGCGGATCGCCCCCTCCCACGAATAAAATATAACCAATTCAATACCGTAAAAATACTTTTGAAAAATATCTTTTTCTCGTAGAATTGACGATTTTAACTGAATTTTGTCTCGCGCGTCATGTAGTGTTTAAACTTCAACCGGAAAACGCGTCATTTCTTAACGTTTAACTAAAAAATGCATTTAAATCAAACTAAAACAATCGTATTGTAAATTCGAAATTCAATAACAAAGAAAACACAAGTGTTGACTGTCCTCAGAGTTGGGCATAATTCGAATAAAAAGTGTTATTCTTTATTCGTTTATTTTATTTTTGATTTTTATTCATCATTTTAACTTTTATCATTAATTTATGATAATTTTAGGACTGTCTGTCTTATTTGAGATGGTTTATTAAATTATAAATTATCATTTAAATCATTAGACGTGATCCCCCCCTCGATCGCCCCCTCACACGAGTCTATACCGTAAAAATTCAAAAATACTTTTGAAAGATATCTTTTTCTCGCAAAATTGACGGTTTTAACGGGATTTGGTCTCGCGTGTGATATGACGCTTAAATTTCACCGAAAAAGGAACGGATTTTTCATTCTTTTACGATTTGAAATCGAGCGCTGATTACGGTTACACTGGTTACACGCGATTCGCGTCGCGACGAATAATATTTACAATATTAAGGATACGATTCCATACGACAAAGGATTTTATAAACGTCAGGAGGAGTTCCTCGGGCGCGAAACCGTCCGTTGTTCTCTTTTAAAATCGGCCTCGGACCTATTGAACACAAAAAAAAAAAAACTAACCGATTAAACGTACACACTACCTCGCGGACAGCACACTGTATTTATTATATTTATTTATTTTTTTTACGAGTGTGCGCGCGGCCATACGCAGTCATAAATTTCCAACGATCGCCGTCGGTCTCTCGAATATTATTATTAATAATTTTCCACTTCTCCGCCGCGTGTGTTTTTGACTCCGGGGATACGGCGATGACTGTAAATCGACTTTCTTATATTCGATTCGATCGGAGACGGACACAAAAGAACGCGCGTCACAATCGATAATAATATTATTACGGGCGATGTTTCTCTTTAACGGCCAAAGGTCATTTCGACACGCGCGTGTAATTAAAACGCTCGTTCGACGACGTCTAGACTGAGGCTTTTTGTGTTGATATAATATTATTATTATCATTATTTGATATAATGACGTTTTTGTTTGTAAGACAAACGGAGATTTCTACGCGACGACGTGTTTTCACCGACCGACCTACACGCGTGCGATAGTAATAATTGAGAGGTGAAAAATTACGGTCGACCGCGTCACAATAATATCTCGTCGTACGCGTTATAATAATTTTTATTTTTTTTCGTTTGTTATCCCGCGAAACCGGTCGTCGACGTGTTTTGTAGAAAGCGAGCCCGACGCCGGTTATATTCCGTTCGTTTGATTTTTTCGTACATTTTTTAACGAATCGTAACCGTATTTATGGTGGTCATACCAATGGTTAGTTGTCATTTTATACAAATAACCTTAATTATTTTAATACAAACTATTTAATATTATGTTTAAACAATAATAAAGTCAACGTCTCGAGTATTATTTGTAAGAGTGCAAAATGTCACGAAAACGGTTTCGAAATCATCATCTTAATTATTATTAGTGATAATTTGGAAAATAATACTCTAGCGATTAATAACTTTCCATCGGACACTATAAAACGTCGTACGTAGTAAATGCATACTCGAAAGTTATCGAAAAACAATTAACCCGATTGAAATAAATGTCCTTTGAAACGCCGCCGCGCCGGCGGCCTCTCCTAGTATTACAAAACAAGCTGTTTAGCCGAGTCCCTCGGGAGGGTAACCGAAAACGGGTCTTTTATTATCTCGTCGGCGGCGTCGTAAGTCTTTGTTTCGATTTATATTCTCTCGTTACGATTTAAAAATCACCGAAAATTATTTCCTTACCATTCACTCGTAACTGTCGGTTTGAGATTTGAAAAACTAGGAATAATATTCAAAATCGATCGATTATAAAACCGTCTCTCCGTTTCGTTCAAAGAATATGAAATTAGAATCATTCCCGTACGGACTTATTATTATCCGAGTAAATGAAAACGGGTTTTTTACTATCTCCTCTCTCGTCGGCGGCGTCGTAAGTCTTTGTTTCGATTTATATTCTCTCGTTACGATTTAAAAATAATTAGAATATTATTAGCCGCTCTAATGTGTAGATCATAACGGTAAAAGCTCGTAAAAAACCTATTCTCGACGAACCGTCTCCTCCTTCCGAGCGATTTGCGTACGCTTTTCAAAACCATAATCTGGCGGAAACGAAAACCTAACCTCGTTTTGATTAAATCAAATTTTCGGCGGAAGCAATAGACCGGCGCGGCGGCGCGGCGGCGCGTTATATCTATTTCTCGAAACTGATTCGTTCGCGAGCGATTGGAAACCGCGTAAACGCGCGTATTATATTATATAGTTAGCGCCTACCTCGGTCGCGTTGGTTTTTTATTTTACCACTCCACTCTGCTGCTGTCTACTACCGAAAATATATAACTAGAGCTAGGATTTTAATGACCTAAAAACTCTTAAAAATGAACTTAAAAAATGCTTAAAATAAACAAAAATTAGTTAAAATACACAAGATGAACGTAATATTTGTAATATTACGTAAAAATGACCTTAAAAATGCAATAAAACGCATTTAACACAAAAAATGCAAAATAAAAATTACATATTCTACATTGCTATATCACGAAACAAATTTAGTTTTTGGTTAGAATTGTGTATAGCACTTAAAGAAAAAAAATGCAAAAGTCATCAAAATCCTAGCTCTATATATTATAACTATTACGATTCGTCGCCAGTCGGCTAAAATATTATTATTATTATACTCGTATTTACAACGAATTTTTTTTCCCGTCCGCGCGTCGTACATTCCACTTTCATATCTGGTTTGAGAGTTGTAAAACGAATAAACGTCGCGTGCATCTCGATACGCGTCGAGACCGGTCGATCGATAAAAATTTGAAATAATCGTTTGCGGCGACTTCCGCACTTTCCGCGCGCGTACGACGTACGATTCATCACACATTTTATACGAAATAAATTAAATTAAATTTTTTAATTAAACATATAAATAACAATTATGTTTGAAAAAATAATTAATACTAATAATTGATTCACAACAATTGTAAGAACAATTGAATTATCTAGAGCAATAGAAACAATAATAATAAACTATCAGTATAATAGGTATATAGTATTTCTTATTAAAATAAACATTACGTATTTTATTTTTAAACATGAAAACATGAAACAGTTAAACTCATTATTACCTATTACAAAACCGAGAATAGCCAATTGAGAATTTCCTTTTTTATTTTTGTAGTCATACGATTTCCCTCGGTATAGTTGTATATTTCTTTTTTTATACTTATCGGCATAAATAAAAGGCGTTCTGTTGTAGTATTATTTTACTCGCCGAGTTTGAAACCAAACGAGCGTACTCGAATCCGATTTACTTGTTCGCGATATTATCTCACATCTTTGTAAGATTTGATTTTTTTTTCTTTCGCTTGTCCGTTTGACGAGGTTTTTGTAGTTGTTTTATTCCGTCCAAAGCGTTAAACGACAAACGTCGTACATTCTGCACGGCCGCCTCGGCGATGAAAATTTATCACAACAATAATAATATTATAATGACGAACGCGAGAAATTTGGATCCGAGGTAGACGACCTAGCCCCCCCCCCTCTCGTCTGCGGAGATCGTGTGTGTGTGTGTGGTGCGGCCACTATTTTATTATTACCGGTGCGAGCGAAGGATAAAAAAAAAATAATAAATAAATACGCTCGCGTTTTTTATTGGCCGTATTTTAAATTTAATAGCTTCGCGTGTCACTCGTACATATAATATTATTAATCTTGTATTCGCTCGTTATTAACACGCGCGCGTCCGACACCCCTCTGCAATAATATTATAATATCGAATATTACGATTTGTTTTATTACGCGCGTTCGGGATACGAGAAAACACTCGATAATCAAACGCCGCGATGTTTGTAAAAAAAATCTATTAAAAAAAAAAATTACTACGTATAATAAATACGCGATAAAACGCGTGGTGTGCGCTCTTTGAGAATCGTATTGATTGATATTTTGACGTCGTCGTTTTCTTGAATTTTTATTTTCAAACAATCAAACTGAAACCGTAAAATCGAACGGCCGATTAGAAGAAGGATAATATTCCAAAAACCCAATGGAATATCATCTTTTTTTTTATACGCTGAATTTAATGCCCTAAAAAACCCCGAAAAATGTCCTTAAAAAAATGCTTTTAAGACCTTAAACTCTAAATAATGCCCTAAAAAAATGCTTTTATTATAAAACAATAAAAAGTTTTAAAAATGCATTATAAAAATCTATTACAAGTGTAAACTGTAAATACATAGTTTTAGTATAAATCGAATAAAACGACGGTGTTAACAAAACTCGTACTGAACGATATCATCGGTTAGGTTACCTATTAATAATAGGCTATAATTAAACCTATTTATTAAACCTTGTTCGATAATGACGATAACTTATCGTCGATAAGCCAATTATATAATACGAATTACGAATACCTACTTATAATCTGTTATATTTATTTAAAAACCATGTTGGTGTAAAAATCTTAAAATAAAATTTCAAACTCATACACTTGGTTTAAAAAAACTCAAAAAATGCTCCAAAAACTCTAAAATGCCCTAAAAAATTAAGAAATTGACCTAAAAACTACAAAATGACAAAAAATGACAAAATAAACTTTCTTATTCTCATTCAAATGTACATAAAACGAATTTGTGACGAGACGAGCATTGCACAGTAAGCTTTGGAAAACAATGCAAAGTGCATCGAAATCCCAGCCCTGCTCATAATATTATAATATTTACCTTTCAGCTACGGAATTGCTATTTCAGTTTATTTTACGTATTTTTGGAATGTTATCCTTCTTCAGCCGTTTAATTAAACATTTGATAATACGTCTTGTTTATACATGCCAAATAAAAGTAGATGTTTAAATGTAATATATTTTTATTTTCGACAACCTTTTTTCGCGGTCGATCGCTCGACGACGTAGAAAAACTCTAAACTCTCGATCACAAGTCTATTTTAAAGTTCAAATTACTTTTTAGTAAATATAAAACGTTTGGATTTGTCTGTGTTTTATTATACGTATTTATAAAATCGATTTATCGTAAAACGTAGATATGAATTCTTATATTATTGATTAGGGCTACCAGTTATCGGTTCAGTCGTATCTGCTTTTGTTGCTTTGGTTTTAGTTAGTTTTCGCGAGTTTAGTTAGATTTTCCCTCTAGTAAGTTGCCCATCCCTATGACGAGTGACGACTCGTCGCGATTGATTCGTCTGCGAGAGCTGTGTCGATTCGAGTTATCGCTCGCCTTTTTAAAACTGTTTTTTTTTTTAAAATTCGTCGTGATGTTTCTAATTCCCGAAATCCGCGTACAAGTTTCTAAACGAAAGGACGACCACTAAATGGGGCTCGCTTAAAAACGATTGACCGCGCTCTAAAAGACAAACCGTCGTCGCTCAGCGGAAACAAATTCGTACTTATTTTTTACTCGCGACTTTTAGCGGATAAAACACGCGCGTAAACCGTAAACTGTGCGTGCGCGTTAAATAATTGGTTTTGTCTAAAATGTTATTATTTCACGTCGATTCGAGCGAAAAAAAGTAACGCGTATAAGCTCGTTTTCCGTCGACGTTATTAGATTCTCTCGG
This sequence comes from Drepanosiphum platanoidis, assembly GCA_948098885.1. Taxonomy (NCBI): domain Eukaryota; kingdom Metazoa; phylum Arthropoda; class Insecta; order Hemiptera; family Aphididae; genus Drepanosiphum; species Drepanosiphum platanoidis. Next base: position 7,706,451 of record OX402541.1, read on the forward strand.
CGAACTCTCTAAACGCGCGGCGGCTCTTAATCTCAGAAAATGCGTTTTTATTGCTTTTTTTTTTTCTCCTCTCGTCCCTTCGCGGAGAGCTTTGTCGCGATTTTTACAAAAGCTTTTCCCGTCGGTTTCATCAACGGTCGTAATTGATTTCGCGCACTTAATAATAACGCGAGCCGCTCTAATCTCACGAGCGGAAAGTCACCGTCGTCGCGTTTTAACACACACTTTTGTGTGGAAAAATCGATTTAGAAAAATGAAAATCGCGTCGAAATTGAATATCGCTCGGGAGAAATATTATTCTTTGGCCCCCGACCGGGGTAAAAAAAAAAAAAAAAACAAGTAGTCCGAGTTTTCGTCTCTTTTTCTCTCTTTCCCCGTCGGCGCTTTTTCGGCCGGTACGAAGCGGCGTCTCGCGCACAGAACAAGGTACTTGAAAAAGGTCATCCCCGACGGCGGAAGGAAAAAACAACCTTGCCAACGAAAATACACAAAACCTTTGAGTTTCCATTCGCTCGGGGTTTTGTTCGTATTTATTTCGATAAAATTACGTCGTATCTGCGCGCGCTCGGTTTTTATTAATTTTCCAATATTCTACGCGTTTAATTATTTACGTGTACACGCCGTAAAAAAGAAAAACAGTAGACCGAGACGACCCATTATAACGGTCGACGTCCGGGCAGAGATTGATAACGAAAAAGGTGTGTTTCTTAAAGGTTTTTTTTTTTCATTTCAAAGTCGTCGAGTTTACGCGTTACACACGATACGCCGGCAGGTGAAACACGGTCGTCGTGTTTCGTTCCTGTTTTGGGCGTGATCTCGGACGTGTATGCAAATCGGTTCTCGGAAGTGTCGTTGACCACCACCACCAGCTGCAGCTGCAGTGCGCGCCGCCGAGAGAGCTTGATCCGAAACGATTCTCTGTTAGTTTTTATAAAAGTTCGTCCGGGTAGGCGCGCGTAGGATTTCTCGACGCGATAAAAAACACAGTATTATTGCCCGTAAAACGAGTTTTGCTAAAACCCCCCGTCGTCGTCCGGCAGGAGGGGTGGGGGGAGCCGAAGAAATCGATAATCGCCTCGTTTAATAATTTATAGAATGATGTTTAAATTATATATTAGATTGTGTGGGCGTCGAGAAAATACGTCAATTATTGTGGATGCGACTGTGGTCGTCGCGCGTCGTCGTGTTTTTGGCACATCGGATAAAAAAGACGACGCTCGAGAATATTTTTTCGAGACGACGACGTTGGGAAAACTGTCGCGATCATTTTTTTTTCCAAACCCTGTCGAATAGAAACTGGGCCTCGGAGTGGAGATTTTTCCTCTCTTTCTCGACGAGTTATTACCAAATGTGTGAAACACATTTCCGCTCGCGTTCATATTTTTATGATTTTCCTTGTTCGATATCAAATATGTGATGCGACCGATGCAAAGTAAACTTGTATTTCTATAAATTCGAATATTGCGTTTTGAATAAATTAAACCCCACTAGAAGTATTAAAATTTGGCTGTCGGGGGCGTAGAGGTGCGTTTTTCGCGCACGAATTATAATTATTATTACTAGGGCCAACAATTATATGCCCTAAAAATCTATAAAATATGTATGCAGTTATGCCCTAAAAATTACCAAAATATGCCCTTAAAATATGCTCTAAAAAAAATGTTATTGTAAAAAAATGATTAAATGATTAATTTTTTTTATGTATTATACAATTTATACTATAATTATACAATATTATTATTTATTGCCAATGAATAATGATTTACAAAAATGTGTGATATTAAAAAATATTTAAAATTAAAAAACAAAAACATTAATCAGATGATAAACATTTTAATTTTTACCCGATGTTATTACATTGAACAATTAATGATTTGTATAAGTTTTCAAACAGCATTGAGCGTCGATTGTCGTCGATTGATACCAATAATAAGGTATATGAATGAAACAAATTAATATTTTGTAATTCCCGAGTTTTTAAGATCTTAAATCCAAAAATATGCTCCAAAAATATACTAAATGCTAAAATATGCCCTAAAAATGCAAAAATACCATAATATGCAAAAATATGCGAAATAAAATTTTGTATACAGCATCGTTAGGTTATAAAACAAATTTTGGTATTAACTAGCTATTTTTTTGACCAACCAATAAAAATATGCAAATGCATACAAGTGTTGGCCCTAATTATTACTTTACTCATTTGAGTAGTAGTTTTTAGTTTGTTACTGACTTGTGCAAAAGGCGCGCAAACTAATAGTCTATCGGGACGCGGTCGCGAGTAAAAACGGTTATAATAGACCGTCTCGGATTTACTGCCGCGCCGAAATATACTCTAAAAAACGACGAGTATAAATAAAAAACTATATCTAAAAAAAGGTTCGGTAATGTTCGTTTCGAAGGAGATTTTCTAAAAAAAAAATAAAAATCGTTTTACGGCCAGGATTTAGAGGCGAACGTGCCGCCGCCGCCGCCGCAGTCGTACGCGCGCGCGTATAAAATCCTGCGAATAATAGAATTTTCCGGGATTAATAATTTTATTATAACGTTCGGTGGTGTATGGTATATAATAATAATAACATACCTGTTTTATTCGTTTCGAACGAACCGATTTTTTTAAGACTTTCAAAAGTTAAAAAAACATAAAACCGTTTACCGGCGGCGGCGGTGGCGACGGCGCTTCTAAAGAGATTTTTTTTTTTTTTTCCAACACGCTATTCGAATACTAATTTTAAAAACTTATTCTCGAACGGCAGGCACTCGTAAAGTATACTTTTTGAAAAATATTTACAACAGTTTTCTCCAAGTGCGTACGTTAAAAATTGTTTCTCGTGTTTGTTTTATCACCTCGACTGACATGTTGAAATGGAAATATGATGGAAAACATTTCGTCAAACGTATTATTTGCGTTCGTCCAACACGCACTCGTGTTTGGATCGTTCTTTTAAGAGTATTCTTTTTTGTTCGATTGCGTTTTACGGTTAGCAATCAAAAGCGTCGGATAATAATAGTAAATGACACGTTTAAATACGTAATATACGTTTTTCAAAAAGCGCAACCTCTTGTTGTATCCTCTCTAGTACTTGAATTTAAAAAACACCAATAAATATTACCTTTTATAAAAATACGCGTTTTTGATAAAACGAAAAACCCAAAGCGACTTATTACCGACAATATACTTACCGTGATACGCGCGTACGTTTCCGGCACGAGAGATAATAATTTATATAATTCACGTTGACCGTGTTTCGTTAGAAGTCGTCGTCGCCGGCGGCGAGGAAACCACCGGGAGGAAAACACAATTTAAAAAATTTTTCCCCGCAAAACTTACCGAGTTTTTTAATTAATTAAATAAGCCGGTAGGCGCACTCGATGAACGTAAACTCCGCCAGAGCTTATAATTGCTTAAAAAAGTTTTTTTTTTTCGAGTCCTTATTGAAGCTAACGCGGCGGCGCGTTCGAATTGAATTGCATTTTATTGAAGTTTTATCGTTATTTAAACTACTCCGCGTACACCGTCTGAAAAATCCTTTAAAAAACGCATAAACGACCAGGCGAATATGTTATATTATAATCGCGTCGTCTCGTTTTCGTAATTCTCTTTCAATCTCAAAGGTTCCGCCAGACGTATGTGATTATTTAGAAAATTATTTTATATTATGTACTTGGATTATAAAGTTGTACTTGAACGAAATAAACTACGTAAAAACGAAGTTAATTTTAATAAAATAATAATCAATATCGTTAAAACATTTTTCTTGGTTTTTGGAAAATCGCGGGGTTTCTTAAGGGTACCACGGGGTCGTAAAAGTTTGGGAACCGCTGGTTTTGAAGAGACTCCTCGAATCGTCTCGAATGTTTGGTTTTCACGCGATTCGAAATTTGTCGATGAAAACACGACGTTTTTATTTTACCACGCCGCCGCGCGCCGCCCGAATCGTCTGACGAGAGAGACATTAATTATTTCGTCGGATTTCAATAACGGCGCGTTCGATAAAGTTTATATCCGTTTCCAACCGCCCGTCGTCGTCCGGACGACGAATTATTATTAATTTATTACGGTTTAAAACGTCGAATTCGAAATATGAATATTCCCCGAAACGTCGTCGCGGCGACAAATCACGCGTCGAAAGTTTTTATACATACATATATACGTTTTTAATTATTACGAACAAAGTTTTTTTACTGGTTTTGGCGATTTCGTACAGAGTTGCCAAACGTTCGTAAATTGTTGATAACTAGGGCTCGGATTTTGTAGCAAATGCTTCTTTTGAGAGGTGTGTGATAGAAAGATAATTCTCATAGATAAATACGTTTTGAATCGTTCTGATTTCAATGAAGTAAACTTTTTTTTTGCTGTTTTTTGCTTTTTTCCACAAAACTTGCTTTTCATTGCTTTTTCCCCTATTTGGTTATTTTTTCTTAATTTTTACATGTTTTTCTTGAAAATTTAACTTATTTTTATGTATATTATACTTGGACTGTAAGTCATTATTACCAGAAATTTTAAAAACGAATAATCATAACAGTATATGATTTAAATGATTTAGTTTCTATGAAATATGCATGGATTACATCGGTTGATGTGGAAAGGTCTTTTTCTACGTATAAATATAATATATTAGCAGCACCCAATAGAATGAGTTTTAATGAAAGTATCTTGACCAAATAATATGTGGTCGTAAATTCCTTTTTTAATATTTAATTTTATGTGTAATTGAAATTTGTTTTTTTTTAGAATTAAATTTAATAAATGCTTTTTTTTTTGCTTTTTTCGGCTACTTAAAATGCTCCATTTTTAAGGATTTATTTTGCTACAAAATCCGAGCCCTATTGATAACACATTTCATAATAACATAATATTATTATATGACGAACGGCAATATTTTCAATATTTATATAATTTTATTGTGGCGTTGTGTGTTTGTCGACGTTTCGCGAAAACAACAAACGCGCCGTCGTCGGACTTTCTTTTCGTTGTTACGCGATGAAATATATAAGCCCGATTGTGTTCCGAACGTAAATCGAACAATACGTTTCATATATTATTATTATTTATCGAGGAGAAGATCTCTCTCTCTCTCTCTCTCTCTTTGAAATTAAAAACGCGCGACTTAACCTCATTACCGCCTCGACTTGATATTTATAATTCATACGTTCGGTTGAGAACGTATTCTCCTTAAATCTATCGTGTGTCCGACGGGAAAGGAAAATATATAGATTATCACCGCCCGTTTTCAAAAAAGGATAACGCTTTTCTCGCGGCTATTGTTTGTTTTTCTTCTTTGAAAAAAATCGTGTTTTACGCGTGTGGAGAGCGAAAAAAATTACTCTGACCAACTTTTTCCACTCTGCGTGTAAACTTTAACACCAAACTGCACGTCGCATAACAATAACGTTCGGTAAAAATATCGTAAAACAACAAAAAAAACACGACTCCAGAACGAAAACTATATATAATATACTGCGCGCGGGCTTAGAGAATCCCGACCGACGCGGAGAGAATATAAAAAGTTTCAAAATATAATAACATAATGATTAGGGCAGAGAAGTTATAGGAGGTAAAATTGGAAAAATATGCATGCAAATCCATTAAATATGCACAAAACATGCGAAAAAAAAAATTATATTTTAGTGAAATAAAAAAAAATTAATTATAAAAGATAAATCATTGTATTGCACGGTTAATGTGTTTTTTTTTTTAATATTTTCTACATCGAATGATCGGTGATTATTAGCAGCCGCAGTATAGTTATCGAATCTTGAATCTTGGATTTATCCTTGAAATAAATATTAAATTTATTAATATAAAAATAGTTTTAAAATGACTTTTTTCTCACCTGATAAATTATTGCGTTGCACTTACTAATGTTTTTTTTTTAAATATTTTCTACGTCGAATGATCGCGCCGATTGTCAGCCAGTATGGTTTTATAACGTGAACAACTTCTTTCGACGTCTGTAGACGTTATTGGTGCATACTTATATAAAATCATTTCCCGTAAGATCTTCTGGTAAAAACCATCCGTCGATGAACTTTCTCCATTCAACATTTTTAATATAATTGAAAACCCGTCGTTTTTTTTCCAAAACTTGGTTAAATTTGGTACCTATTTACTTTAGCAATTTTTCCCTCAAAAATGTGAAGAATATGCATGAAATTTGTGCGAAATAACGAAATATGCATTTTTTTTTTAAACGTTTAAAATATGCAAAAATATGCAAAAAAAAAATTTATATTTCAACTATGGAGCTTATGACTTACATTTAAATCTTGGTTTGCTATAATAAAATAGAGGCTCAGAAAAAAACATGCAAATCCTATAACTTCTCTGCCCTAATAATGATAAAAAAAAAAGAACAGAAAACTGTAATGAAATACAACAATAATCATAATTAATCGTATCCGCTCATCGTATGGTGAAAACATGTAAGTCGACCGCCGCCGCCGCCGCCGCGTGTGGGTGTCACCTGTAAACACAAAGCGGAAGAATTATAATATTACTCGTACAAAGTGTCGTAAAAAATAAATAAAAATACAATCTCGATATACGAGTCGTCTCTCCTCTACGTTTCGATCGGAAATTATGTAAATCGTACCGCGTTTCGTCCGCCGAGTCTTACAATAATATTATTGTGCGTGAGAAATTTAAAAGTATAATGTTGACGCGAGAGAGGCGCGCTTTCTAAATTTCTAATAACCTCGTCCGTCCGTCCGGGCGTGTTTCTTTCCCCAAAAGTAGAGAAAAAACAAATACATTTTTCGTAATAATTTTGTTTATTTATTTAGCCGCGCGAATATCGCCTGTGGGACGGGCTCGACGATAGTAACGATTCGTTTACGAGCTTATCTGAATTCCCGCGCTTCTCGTCGATGAGCTCTCGCCGGAAAGACGGCGAGTTGTTATAATATTATTTCTACGATTATCTCCTTTTTTTGGGGCGTTTTTGAAAAAACGATTTCGAAACCGTCGTCGACGGTGTGCCCACTTTTTTTCAACGCGAACTCGTCTGCAACGAACAACGCGCGTGTTTAGACTTTCGGCGACGCGAGCGCAAACGACTTAGGGGCATTGAAAGCAACGTCAATTTTTCGTCAAAAAGACCTTTACGACTTTCAAAAAAAACGGTACTTGTAATAATCTTAGAGAAAACAGTTTTGGAAAGCTTAACACTTCTACTGTGCATAGGTCGGAGCACTTTTTTAAATTTTGCATATTTTTCACGATAAAAAAACGTTTGAAAATTACAAAATTTTCAATATGTTCAATATCAAATATCTCATTAACTAATTGCTTTTTGAAAAATCTGATCCGACCGATGCACAGTAAATATATTTCTGAATTCAAATATTGTTTCATTTTGAAAATTGAACCACTAGAAGTTCCTAATTGTTAGAAGTCGTAGAGGTATTTTTCGTGCATAAATTCTTTTACTCATTTTAGTTTGTTACTGATCGCTGACATGTGCGTGCGCGTGCGTAAAACGCGTCGTTGCCGCTCTTCGGCGAACCCGAAAAACGATTATTTTATCTTCGAATTATTACTACAAATAATTTTACTCATTTTATAAATTTTATTACAAATAAAGCCAGGAGGTAATAATAGTGATATTTTCAAAACTAATATCTCTTTATATAATATATAAAAATGAATCCCAATTTCCCTTGGTCACGGCGTGACGCGTGAACGGCTGGACCGATTTCGCTAATTCTTTTTTTGTTGTATTTTTTATTGTCAGGATACGCCCCAAATCTAATCGAATAACACGCGGACTTTGCGAATATTATTTAACGACGCGCTCGAGAACGTTTTATATAATATTTCCCGAAAGTTCGATGGATTTATATAAATATCGAGCGGTCGCCGTCGGAGGGTTTAAACCAGCTGTTCCCGACCTGGGAGTAATTACCCCCTCAAGGGGTAAAACGCCATTTTTTATTGAATAATTGAAAACAATATGAAAATCATAATGATATATTATTATATTTTGTTTTCGTTAATTTTTTACTCGACTTTTTTTTTGACTGGCAGGGGGGCATATCTAACCTGATTTTTAAGGGTAATAGTGTCGAAAAAGGTTGGGAACCGCGCCGGTTTAAACTAAAAACTCTAGAGACTATGTGTAATACGATTGTAGTCCGCGAGGCGTTTTTTGAAAAAAACGATTTCGAAATCGCGGCGTCCACGGCGGCGTCCACTATTTTCAATACGAACTTATCTGCAGCGCGCGCGTCTGTGTTAACTCGACTAAATTGTGTTACGACCTTTGGCGACGTGAGCGCAAACGACTTTAACGCCAAATCAAAACGACATTGTAAGAAAAATAAACAATCGAATATTTAACGTAAACGCCGAGAACGTTTTGCCCGAAAGTTCGACGGATTTATACGTATATAGATCGCGTCGGATTTTCGAAAAATAAAAGTTTTCACTCTCCCGCGGGCTTTGCGATCCGAATTTTTACGATATTATATTTTCGAAACTTTCACGCGCCGCTTTTATTATATCGACAAAACTAATAATGATAATAATAATTCCGTCATTCTCGCGTAATCGAATTACTCTCAGACTTTCCGAAATATTTTAATTTCGCGTCAAACGCCCGCCGAGACGACTATAAGCCCGAGATTCGTCCCGAATTACTCTGTTGAAATACGTTATTTTTATTGTTTTATCGAATTGGGCAATTTTATACGTTCGCCGGACGAATTTCGACGACCGACGACCGACGGCTCGATCAAGTCGCGCGCGATTACTATTTATACGGCCGCGACTAGAAAGAAAGAAAGAAACGCTCTCCTTAAATATTATTCTCGATTCGGCGCGGCGGCGGCCAAGTGAAATCGTTCACATATATTATATTATTTTCCTCTCTCGAAAAATATGAATAAATTAGATAGAGGTGACCAGTGTTGAGCATATTGTAATCTAATTAACAGTTAAATTACTAATAACCGTAAATCACTAGTAATGTAATCGATTATGCGAAAAATAATAATATTTAATCATAGTATTGATTACGATTACAAAACGTAATGATTTGTAATCGTGACTAATCTCTATTGTTTTACATCTAATTTATAAACGAATAATTTATTCATCGTAATATTCAAATCGTTACCTAGTTGCGTTCCTGATAAGTAAACATTAATTTTATTCGAGAACGAAAATATTCGGTCGTCTTTATTATATTATTATTATCGGGGTAATAAGGTTTAGTAAATAAACTAATATTCAACAGTTATAATATATAATTCGACACGCGATGGCCAAAATTAACGATAAAATAATAAAAAATAAATAAATCCAGTGGTGACGATTAACGATTACAGATATGTAAATGCATCTCGTTACTGATTACTTTGGATTAAACGATTGAAATCAACGAGTAATCAATCGATTACGTATTTTAATGAGATCAAATGTATTCGCTTACGATATTTCAATAAAAATCTTTCACAGTCGTCAACAATAAAATTTAAATAGTTTTTCCCCCCCCTCTTTTTCCGGGGCAGTGTTGGGCGCGATCGTTTATTTTATGATTAAAATAAATAAAGTTCAAAGGTTGTGATACTCATATTATAATGATTATTTTATGATTAACCCTTCGTTAGGCGCGTGGTATAGCGTGGTCTACACTCATTTTAGATAATTTTGAATACTTTTGTTTATTTTAAGAATGTAAAATATTCATACACACGTAAGGAACCATAATATCAATACTGAAACATTCAAAATAATCCATAAATATTTGAAAAAAATACAATTATCCGTCAGTGGTTAAAAAATATTATAAAAAGTCTGTACCCGCCGCGGCGATTGTTGATGGTAATTATTGTCTTGGCGAGGGCAGTTTTTTTTAGCGAATCCTTTAATGTTCTTTGTGTTCTTACAATCGTAATGAAATTAAGGCGCGTCGTCGTGAATAAATTACGCGCGATCGTTTTTGTATCCGAAAAATCGAAGAAAAAGTCACCGCGACGTGTTATTTTTGTATATTATCAACTACTGGTCATGAAAAATGCTCTTTTCGACTCTTCTCTCTCTCTCCGGGTCTGAATTTCTCTCCAATTTTTTTTTTCCGCCGATTTTCTATTCTTTTGAAACGTCGTTTTATGTTATATAACAAAATAACAATAATAGGTAATAACTAGGGCTCGCGGATTTCAATGCATTTGCATCTTTTTTTTTGGGATATCTTACGCGATGCTTTCCAATCTACAAATATGTTTCAAGTACTTCGCGATCTAACCACGATAATTTTTCGGGGCATTTTTTTGACGGTTTTAATGCATTTTTTAATTTCGAGGACATTTTTGACCTATTTTTGTCGTCTTATGACTAAAAAAATTGACCTCATTGAAATTTAAGTACTACATAGTAATATAGTACTACGTCATAAAAATTATTTTCATTTTGAACTATTTTAACTAATTTAACATCGGGTTTTCCGGTTTTTACAATCTTTATGTCACACCATCCAATTAGCCGATATTATTGCACACAACTAAACTTTTATCGGATTATTTTCTTAATAATAATTTAATTTGAATTTATTTCATAAATAATGCATTTTTTGAAAGGGCATTTTCCGAGCCCTAGTAATAACTATAAGTAAATTTGTGTAATTCCAACGCCATAGTTGTAATACTATCGCAATTATTCTCATATCGAAAAGTAGATACTTTTTTAATCAAATCGCGGTTCGAGCGGCCGTTTTCGATTTGAAGTTGCCCCCCCCCCGCCCTCTACGATTACGCCGCCGTCCGCGGTGTAATATTTACGTTTCGAAAAACAAAAAAACAAAATAAAGAACAATATTATTACAATCGTTATATTGTAATAATTCAACGTGTGGTCGTCGTGCTGCTGCGTTCCGTTTTATTACTATTATTTTAATATTAACCGTATTAAAATGCGACGGAGACTTGAACGGCGACCGACGACCGCCGCGAGGTCCTGCGCGCGCGGACAAAGGAAACCACCGACACTGGTGGGAAACCCTGTTTTCGACGTCGGACAGCGCCATAAGTGTCTCTCGTAAATCCGTACGGTCCCGTTACCCGGAATCCGTTATGGGGTCACCTAGACACGCGCGCGAGCGAGCGCGTGTCGTTTTTTTTTTTTTATTTTTTTATATATATTATTATAATATATGCGTTTTTTTTATTATTATTTATTTATACGCCGCGGAAAACCGGTCTCTCCAGGCCGATGGAGTTCGTCGACCGCCCCCACGTTGTCGTCAATCGCGCCCGCCCGGGTCCAAGCACAGCTCGCGCGCTTCTCCTCTCCTCCGCCGCCACCAGGTCGACCGGCTGCGGCGCGCCCCGTCCTTCCGCACTTCCGATCCTCCGGAACGTCCTCCGGCCGGACGACTGAACTCTCTGCGCCGAGTTTTTTTTTTTTTCTCACATTCGAATGTAGATTATCGCGTTATACACGAGCCGTTTCGGATTTCGCGCGCGCGCACGCGCACGCGCGCACGCGCTTTCCCGACCGTGCGTGCGTATATAAAAGCCCGTCGCTGACCCGACCAGAACGTCACAATCGTCTTGTACGCCGCGCCGGACACGTCTTCGTCGCAGTTTGTCCAACAGTATAAAACGGTATTTTTATAACCAGCCGCGCCCCGCAGTCTCCGACATGATGTACTCCAACGTGAAATTGGTCCTGCTGCTGGTGTGCGCGTCGGCCGTCATGGTGTCCTGCCAGGTGCCCGGATTCGGCGGATGCCCGGACTTTGACTCGCAACCGGACTTCGACATGAACAGAGTGAGCGCTATACCTACGATAATACCGGCCCGCTAAACTATAACCTCGCCGTCGAGTTTTCGTCCTTATTGTTTTCCTGACTCTTTCGCACCTCGTCCTCCGCTGGTCAGGCACTCGGATCGCCTAGTTTTTCCTCGTCCACTCGACGACGACGAATATCACTGCCGTGTTCGCGCGGTCAATTATTATTATTCGACTTGTAAAATGTTCGACCGCATTTTCTCACGTTTTCGTTTTCTCTGTCCGCAGTACTTGGGAACGTGGTACGAATCCGAACACTACGTCAACATCTTCGAAATCGGAACCCGTTGCGTCAAGACCAACTACACGAAAGCCGTGGACGGCAGGTACCTGGTCTCCAACGAGATCATGAACAGATTGTAAGTGCAGTGCCGCCGGACGTTTGGATAATAACGGGACTGTGGTATAATCGTTGTGTGTTTTTTTTTGTGTGTGTGTGTGTAGCACCGGAGTGAAGCGCGTGTTGGACGGCGAGATCAGACTGATCGTCAAGGGAGCCGAGTCCAAGATGAACGTCAAGTACACGACTCTGCCGAGTAATAATGCGTTTTTTTGTGATTTTTTTGTGCGTTCACGCGCGCGTCATAATACCGTTTACTAACCGGAGGCGCTTTTTTTTTTTTTTCGTTTTCCAGTCTCTTACTCCACCGAACAGATGATTTTGGAAACCGACTACGACTCGTTCGCCGTCGTGTGGTCCTGTTCTTCCCTGGGAGTGGCCAACACACGTGAGTGAAACGAGAAACATAACGTATTTTAACGCACTTTAAACTGACCGTTGTTTGACCGTCGCCGTGTAATTCACAGAGAACGCTTGGATCTTGACCCGTGAAAAGTTGGCCCCGGGCACCGTTTTGCAGAAGGCCTACGGAGTGTTGGACAAGTACAAGTTGAGCAAGACTTTCTTCGTCAAGACCGACCAGAACAGCTGCGCCATCGCCGAAGCTGCGCCCAACGAGACCAACGAGAACACGTGGAGAAGGAGGAGGAGTTTGAACTGATGAGCTGCTCTCCGGCGTCCATCGTCACGACACGATAATATTATTTATTACAAACGCACTAAGAACATTTATTTATTTATTTATTTATTATTATTATTTATTCGATGACATTATGCGAGATCGACTATACATATTATGAAAATAAATATATTATTATACGTCAAACGAACACGGCCTTTTGAAGTTATTTGATGAATCGTCGTGGAGACAGAGAGAGAGTGAGAAAAACAACAAAACAACTATTAACGAGTAACGTATATTATTATTGACTCTGTTCATTGTCGAAAACAGCAGCGAGCGAGCGACACACACGTAACACTTTTTTTATTTTTCTTGCGCCGCTGTCGGGGTTTTACAAAAAAAAACACAGAGAAAAGAAATCGAAAACAATCGTATTGAAATAATAATAGATAATCGTCGAACGTGTATAGAGAAGAGTCGGGGACTTGTGCGAAAACACGCCGGGTGTCCGTCCGAAACGCGCGAAAACGAACATGTCGAATTTTAACAACAGATTTCGATTTCGAAAAACAATCGAGAAACTTGACTTGTATTTCGTCGACGATTCTGCGTCGTGAACTAGGGCTCGTAGTCACATTGTGTTGTCCGTGTTGCGCGAATCCTCGCGAAAACAACGAGACGACTTTGGCCCGTTTCACACGAGTGACACGCGCGCGTCGTCGTCGTGCGATGGACAACTCTATTTTGCAAAATCTCAAAAGATTTCCTCATCGTTTGCGGCGGTAAACCGGTGGTGAAATGATATGTTTCTCGCGCGGAAAACCTTCTCTTCGTTTACAGTCATTACAGACACGCTCTCTCTCGTAAATAGGCTCGTCGCCAGAGGCCGGTCGAACACGATTATTTTTCATCGCAAACTTTTTCCGCGCTCAATCGCATAATCGTTTTAATTAGAAAAAAAAAAAAAAAACGCGCGATTACGGCTTTTCTTTCTACGCCGCGACCGACCGCGTTCCGTTTAATGTTTCACACCGTGTGTGCGTATATGGGAAAATACGATCGTGTAAAATAATAATAATAATAATTAAAAGTTTTCTCGAAAAACTCGCACTTTTCGAGCACCTACACATTTCGAGGAATTTTTATTTTTTTATTTTTTCAACTCCCGTGTTCAATGCAACTTGTATTACGCTTAGCGTATTACGTCATCCACTTATTCTTTTGAAATTAATCACACTGTTTTCCTACAGAGCGCAACACGTTGCGTGTCAGCGCAATAAGCTCGGCGCGATTCGCCGACTGCCGAGAGAGGCAGTCTATTGCGTTGCGCGCAGCGTTTTATAGAAATTGTGGTTTTATATTTTGCTATTTTATATTATATTTAAGTGTTTTAAAAATAATAAAATGCAAAAAAGTAGTTGTGTTGGGCCGAGCGTTCGTTTTTCGGGTGACGACGACGATCATCGTTGATTGCATTTGTTAGTAATCATACAATATTATATGATTTTGAAAATACCCTCGTTTTCTCGTTTATTATAAATCTCAGTGACTTTCTTTCTGAAATTCCAATATTTATGGAGCATATATTCTTCATCTTCGTCATCGATTGTTAAATGCCGAAGAATAAGCAGTGCAATTAGTTTTTTCTTTCTTTCAAGACGATTCATTGCAATTGCAAAATTATTAATTAATAATTATAATAATATAATAATAATTAATAATAATACTGTACTAGTAATATTGTATTTACTTAATAAATTATTACAAATACACTACACACTGATCACACTTTCAGTAGTCAACTGAATTGTTCAACGCGCCACCACTATATTTTATAGGAAAACACTTTTACGCCGCGTAATACGTTTTACGCTCACGCCGACGTGATACAGCTATCACGTCGACGTGATCGGTTTCTGCGGCGCAAAAAACGCGCTCCTAGGAAAACGTACCTTTAGATCTAAAAATGTAAAAATCATCAAGAAACGTGTATTTATATGTACAGTAGAACCCCTCTAATCCGCCCTCGGTTGGTCCGCCACTCCGGTTAATCCGACCATAGTACTATTGATATTAATACTTAAAAAATACATTTGGATTTTCCAATTTATAGTAGATTTATAAAATTAATTGCCAGTTTAATATTTCCCTTATCGCATATCCACTTTAGTAGTTTGGTACTCCTTTTGTTACGACTGTGTTCTGTGTTTATAACGTGTATTATATTTTATTATTATTAAATTACGTACGTATACACTATACATATTTGTTTTGCATTGTGTACAGTTGTGGATCAAGAAATGGAGAAATATTGCAGCCAAGTTTAGAATTACATTCTCCAAACAAAAATCTATAACTGACTTTTTTTCTAAGTAATTTATATTAAAATAATACATTTATACAATAGTATATTTATAATATGTGTAATTATTTCTGAATACAAATAAATTTAATGTTCAATTCTAAATAAAAATTGTCTGTATATTCTGATAATCCGACCTTTTTCGCGTTCCGACCATATCTCCAGTCCCAAAGGTGACGGATTAGAGGGGTTCTACTGTATTCCCTATCTCCCCTCCCGAAAACCCACATATCAATCTGATGTCACTGGACAGAATTATTGTTTAGTGTTACCTTTGAAAAGATACATGAAAAAATTGCAATTTTTTTCGATTCATTTTTCACTCGTTTTTAAATGAATCTTTCGTGGATTTCCCCCTTTCGTGGATTAGGCCTACAAGGGAAACCACGTAAAAAAAAAAACGCGCCTCGTGTAATACCTCCGAGCCATTTCGGATATGAAATAAAACCATATTTTATTGGTAGCAAGGTGGTGTGGAAAATTACACTCTCATACGACGCGCGACGTTTTGTTGTCGATAAATAATGGTCCAGTTTCAAGTATCAAATTTGAACAATATATGTACATAATACGTCCAGCATAAAACGAATGTGTTGTTATTATTGTTATTATATTATATTGTTATACAATATTATGGTAATTTTGTATGGTAAACGTAAAAATTCGGTAAAAAGTACGGTAAAATTCGTATACATATATGTATATTATATAACCATCTTGTAGATAATTTTGTCCACTACAATTATTTGTTGAAAACTTTTTTTTTGTACGACCAGTATAAAGCGAGATATTAACTCAAAGGCTACTTGTTTTTAGCGAAAAAATGATATTTCATTAAATGTGTATACTTTGTTGGCCTTATAAAGCGAAAAACATAAGTTTTACGTGAAAACGTCGTGAGATCTTTTTTGTAGATAATTACTTCGTCTAAAATTTTTACTCTAAACTTTTTTTTTGTACAACCAGTATAAAACGAGATATTAAAAAAAAAATAAAGAAGCCATACATAGTTGGGAATCCCGAATAAGTATGGCTTCTTTGAAAATGCGAAAAATCCGATTTTTAACTTTTTTGAATTTCTATCTTTGGCTTCTCTAAAAATACAAAAAAAATCCGATTTTTAAATCGGGGATTCCCAACTATGTATGGCTTCTTTAAAAAACGGATTTTTCGAATTTTCGAGAGTCATTTCTATGGCTTCTTTGAAAACCGAAATTTTGGGAAATCCCAACCATGTATGACCATAGAAAAGACTCTCGAAAAATCGAAAAATCCGATTTTTAATGAAGCCATACTTATTCGGGATTCCCAACTATGTATGGCTTCAAAATACAAAAAAATCCGATTTTTAAATCGGGGATTCCCAACTTGTATGGCTTCTCTGAAAATGCAAAAAATCCGATTTTTAAAGAAGCCATACAAGTTGGGAATCCCCGATTAAAAATCGGAGTTTTTTTCTATTTTTAGAATAAAAATCTGATTTTTAATCGGGGATTCCCCACTTGTATGGCTTCTCTGAAAATGCGAAAAATCCGATTTTTAAAGAAGCCATACAAGTGGGGAATCCCCAATTAAAAATCAGATTATTTTTCTATTTTTAGAATAAAAATCTGATTATTTTTCTATTTTTAGAATAAAAATCTGATTTTTAATTGGGGATTCCCCACTTGTATGGCTTCTCTGAAAATGCGAAAAATCCGATTTTTAAAGAAGCCATACAAGTGGGGAATCCCCAATTAAAAATCAGATTATTTTTCTATTTTTAGAATAAAAATCTGATTTTTAATTGGGGATTCCCCACTTGTATGGCTTCTCTGAAAATGCGAAAAATCCGATTTTTAAAGAAGCCATACAAGTGGGGAATCCCCAATTAAAAATCAGATTTTTGTGCTATTTTTAGAATAAAAATCTGATTTTTATTTGGGGATTCCCCACTTGTATGGCTTCTCTGAAAATGCGAAAAATCCGATTTTTAAAGAAGCCATACAAGTGGGGAATCCCCAATTAAAAATCAGATTATTTTTCTATTTTTAGAATAAAAATCTGATTTTTAATTGGGGATTCCCCACTTGTATGGCTTCTCTGAAAATGCGAAAAATCCGATTTTTAAAGAAGCCATACAAGTGGGGAATCCCCAATTAAAAATCAGATTATTTTTCTATTTTTAGAATAAAAATCTGATTTTTAATTGGGGATTCCCCACTTGTATGGCTTCTCTGAAAATGCGAAAAATCCGATTTTTAAAGAAGCCATACAAGTGGGGAATCCCCAATTAAAAATCAGATTTTTGTGCTATTTTTAGAATAAAAATCTGATTTTTAATTGGGGATTCCCCACTTGTATGGCTTCTCTGAAAATGCGAAAAATCCGATTTTTAAAGAAGCCATACAAGTGGGGAATCCCCAATTAAAAATCAGATTTTTGTGCTATTTTTAGAATAAAAATCCGATTTTTTTTCTATTTTTAGAGAAGCCATACATAGTTGGGAATCCCCGATTTAAAAATCGGATTTTTTTTCTATTTTTAGTTGGGAATCCCAACTATGTATGGCTTCTTTAAAAAACGGATTTTTCGAATTTTCGAGAGTCATTTCTATGGCTTCTTTGAAAACCGAAATTTTGGGGGATCCCAACCATGGATAATCATAGAAACGACTCTCGAAAAATCGAAAAATCCGATTTTTAATGAAGCCATACTTTATAATATAGGAAAGACAATAATATATAAAAAAATAGAAAATTAATAAATAAAATAGTTTTATTGATATTTAATGGTTAAACAGTCATAAATAATAACAAAATATTAATAAATATACAAAATTAGTTTGATAACAAACTATTAAATATATTATTTAAACAATGATAAAATAAAATAGAGTGCAAAATATACAGTTTTTTTTCAATAGATACTATCAAATATATTCAAACAATATAAATATAATAAAATACAATATAATACATATAATACTCAAGGCGAGACCTTTATTTTATTATTGTTTAAATATATATTTAATAGATTGTTATCAAACTAATTTTATATATTGGAATCCCAACCATGTATGGCTTCTTTGAGAATCCAACTTTAAATGAAGCCATGAAAAACACTCTCGAAAATCCCAAGAATACGATTTTCATTGAAGCCAAATAAAACACACTGGAAAATCCAAACTAGAGTATATTATAATGAATATTTTTCATCTTCTTTTTTGCCAAGGCGGGTTCTTGATTTTCTTTTTGCAAAATATGTCGGCGTAATATTATAATACACAAATGCACAATACGCATTTGTAGTCCATGTTCGAATCAAAACTGTTCACCGGAGTACTGAACACGAAAATCACCGGTGTCCGTACGCCGAGGAAAGCCGAGACTCTCTCGCCTCGACTACATTTTCCGCGCCTTCGCCCCGTTCAACTCGAACTCTTTCCCCAGGGTGCCTAGAGTTTCGCGGAGACATCTCGTCGTCGAACAGATTATTATTATTATGTCGCCGCGCCGGTACCGAAAAAGGCTTGGGCCGGCGGGTACACGCCGGAGACGTTAATCGAATTTAAAAAAACGAAAAGGTTTTCGAGTCGCTAATTGGTTTTGATGAAAAACGAGAAAATCAAACACGACAAAGGGGCCACGTGTATATAAAACGCGCGCCGCAACGGAGAACAATAATGCAATTACCCGACCATATTACAATGTATATACGTATATTCGCCATCGTACCACGTACACTTTACATACGCGCGCGCCATTCATCGACTATAATATACACCGTACACAAATTAATTTTAATTTACCGTCCCCAAAGTAGTGTGCACCGCTCTATTATTGCACTGCACCAGATGCAGCAACTGCATAATATTATTATCGTCGTCGTCATCACATTCTATTCAGGTATATAGTAGAACGACAGTTTGGCGCGAAATAAAATCGCGTTATTACATAACGTAATATTACGCGTACACCTGTTTTAACAACGTCCACCGTTTTCGCTCTATTGAGAATTAATACATTTTCATTACGCGACCGACGACGACGACGACGTAACGAGATCGAATTCGTTGAATAAATATTAATAATTATTATTATAGTCGACTGCAGTCAAAGCGAGCGTCTTGCGAGTCGTAAAATTCCGTATTATTACGCGTTTGATTCGTGGAAAAAAAAAACGAGCGATAATATTTCGATGACTAAATAAATACATATAATCCGAACGCGGAGAGAGAGAGAGAGAATTTCCAACGGCCAAGGACGATTGTCGTTTCGATACTTGTGTTCCTTTGTTGTCACCTGCTCCGCGTAGACCGAAAAGTCACTCGTCGTTTTGGTATTTTACCATCGCCATCCGCAACGTCGTCGCGTCCGTATAGAACGGTCGAAAAGTAAATCCAACGTCGTAAAAAATCCATTTCCACCGTCGTCGAGTGGATATTATTTCGAAACGATTATATAGAGTAAAATTATCATCTAAAAGTACTTTTTACGCGTATAATATCGTGTAAACGCGCGAATTCGCGCGAACACTCGACTGCGCATTAAAACGTCTCGCGACACACAACAACACGCGGTATAAATTAGAAAAAAAATAAAGCTTATTCGGTCGTTTATTTATTTAATTTTATAATTACTGTTATGTTATCATATTTTCCGCAACCGAGTGATAAACTGGATAAACGTAAGTTCGCAGACGAATCCGTTATTTTATTATTTCGATTTCCGTCGGGTCCGCTATTTTCCTTAGTGAGACGAGTTAGACGACGTCCTAGACGTATTCTTATTATACTATTTTATAAAGTCGACACATTGGTCGCGCGCATCGATTTGATCAAATAAAAAGGACGAAACGTGCCGAAATCGATGGTAAAAACCTTTTTTCCTCGGGCCCGTCCAAATCTATGTTTCGCGATATCGTTTGTCACGTAATTCGTATGTTAAAATAAATTTTTGTGCGACCGTTCCCGGAAGAATTGGCACACAAACTCGCGCGGCGGCGATGAAAAACACACATAAAGTTTTTGCAAATTTCGAGGAGGAAAGGGATCGGCGGCGGCGGCGGCAAGGAGAAATCGTACGACGCGAAACGCGCGCGATTACGCGAATGAAAAAAAGCAGAGAGCTCTCCCAAAAAGTGTATTATAATAATATTATATGTTTCGCTGTCCGCGCGCCGAACTACACGACGACGACGACGACAATACGCCTCAATCAATATTTCCCAAACGCTTTTTATACGATAAAACTCCGCGCGCGATACAGGGTGTCCCCGAAATGACGAATGCGATCGTCGTTTTTAGGCCAACGTGTTTGCGAGCCACACGCGAAAGGTTTCGAAATTTTACCATAAAAATAATAATGAAGAAACCTGTCGAGTTTGTTTATTCTATAACGATTTTAAACATTAAAAGTATTAAAAATATTAAAATCAACGGTAAATTTTGGTTTTTACGCGAAAAAAAAATCGAGTAATGGCGGAAAGAGTAAACGCTACTGAAATAGTTTGCTTTAATAATTCAATAATAATTGTGTAACGATGTAAAGACTGCGAATTATCAATGCGATAACATTTTATCGTTTTAATATGAACACAATAGACGATTTGAGTAGATAAATGTTGATTATTTTTATATACATTGGCGCGAGCTAAATAAAATAAATATTTCCGAAATTTCCTTAAAAATTGAAATCATTTTCCATTATTTATATTCCGAATTGATATTCGGGGACACGTGAAAATGTGGTGAGAGGTCAAGGGAAAAAAAGGTCGAGAAAAGCTGTTCTAGGGCGTCGGAACCCGGGGGGGGGCCCTATAATAATAATCGTAACGCCAGGCGAGTCGGAGAAAACGCGAAAAAGACGATTTCGTAGGGGGGAAAAGCTCATTATATCGTCGGTGTCGAGTTTCCGCGATCTCTCACGATCCGCCGCCGTCGTATATTTCCTTCTCGGTTTACGCCGCGACGTAAGACGAGACGAAACCGTATCGTTCGTTATATATAATAAACGCGCGATTGTGTATTTTTAACGCGCTTTAAAACGTCAGCAGAACGGCCCAACGGTTTTACTCGTTTTAAAAATAAAAATTATTCAAACTTAATAATACGACATACCCGTGACTTTCGTTCTTCGTGGAAATTTGAAAAGTTTTGTTTTTTGGCACTAATTTGGTCTGTGAATTTGTCTAGGAGCACCACTTCGTTTTAGCCACCTGAAAAGGTCGTAGAAAAACGACGACAAATAGAATGATTAACATATATTTTTTTCAGGAGGGTAATTACGATATCACAAAAGGCTGTTTAGGATTTCGAAAAAGTCAAAATCGAAACGCCTAGTGGAGTTTTTTTGCAAATCATATTAAAGAACCTTTGTCGAACGAAACGTAAAACACAATATGTCTACCTCGATAAAGTCGTCTTATGATAAAAGAAACGCGCTCGTGTGATCTTCTACCCGTTATATTGTCTAATCGGCGTTTTTCTCGTTCGCAAAGATACAATAACATACCCGTTTTCGTTTTTCGTCGTCCTCTGAAAAACAAAAAAAACTCGCAGGTTATAAGTGTAATATTTGTAATACAATTGGAGAATTTTCCGAACTAGAATTTGATTGGGAATAAATGGACGCGCAAACGTTTTCGTTCGCGCGCGTAACCGACGAGATATTCATTCCGGGTCGTCGTTCTGCTCGCAGGACCCTCCGCGTCCCTTTGCCGGCGGGCTCGTGTTGCCACGGTTACCGTGGGGAGGGGGGGGCGACTTGATATAAATTGTTGTTCTAAGCGAAACGTTCCTTACTCGTTTTTAATAGGATAGCGTGTGCGTCTATATATATACGTGTGCGCGCGCAGGATAAGAAAGGGAATGCGGGTGTCGCAGAGTTCCAAAAAATGGGATTTTCATTGACAATACACGCTAGACCGCCGCTCGGGGTTGAAGACGTATAATTTGATGACGAAAACGTGACGAGAAAGGGGGAGACGACGACCGATGCGTTTCCTGCACACAATGGCGAGCGAGGGGTGAACTCCGATAATATTACACTACACCGTGTTATTACAGTCGGACTTTGACGACGCGCGAAACGCTCGAAATAATTGTTAATATCAAAACACTAGTGTCTTTGGTTTTTCGTCGGACTGCGATATTGTTTTGTCGTCGAAACGAAACGCGAAAACGGCGACGAAAAAACAAACGAGTTTACGAAAAATCACGCGGAAACGTTTTATTTTGAAAAATTCCCACCGATATAACTGAAAATATGAGAAAAACAACAAGACAAAAGTAATTTGGAAATTTTTCAATTAAACACAACGTGAGGTCACGAGACGACGTTGAAATGTTATTAAAACAAATTATTAGAAATTAATTTTTACACGCGTGGCCGACGATTTTTTTTAGACACGAACTAATTTACCTATTTTAACTCGTTCGACTTGGGATATTATTAGTCACAATACGCGTTAAAAACAATATTAGATTTTATGTCTCGATCGCAAAACGAATAGCGTTTTAAAAAACGAGGAGATTGTGAGGCACAATATTTCTCAGCGCAGTATATTATATTGCATATTTTATTGCGATTATTATCGAAACGTTTTTTTTTTTCACTTGTTATTACAAGTCCGACATTTGGACCCATTTGAAAAACCGATTTCTAATCGAAGGCGTAAAAAGAAGGAAAACAACCAATTTTATCCGGAAGGTTTACGACTGACTTTTATCGATTTCCATCGCACGTTTTTGCGGTTTCCGCGCGGAAAAAAAAACCGTTCGAATATAATTTCCTTAATTTTAATCAAAAAAAAAAATCAAATCAAAGGACACGCTCGCCACGACGACGACTCGTACACAGCAGGTGGATATATTAAAAGGAAATAAACGCGACCGCCGTATTTACCGTGGAAGTAATATTTACAATAAATTGTGAAAACGATATTTATCGAAAGATATGAGCGAGTCGAAGTTACACGAAAACGCCAAGTATATAATATATCCAGGATGTTTTTCGAGTGAAAACAAAAACCTTTCGACACGAGACCTTCGGGATTTAAATAGTTTAAGGATCACTGTCGCGCGTTGTTTTATCGAAATAGTTACGCGCGTTTTTCAGACGAATTATTATAGAGAATATATTTTTTGCAAACCAAAAACTATTAAATATATTTTTAAACGATAATGAAATAAAGGTCTCGCCTCGAGTAGTATTATAAGAGAGTAAGAGTGGTAAAAAGTCACCAACCGGTCGGGTTTCGATTCAAAATCATCATCGGGGGCGTAAAGAGCGCACCGATTATTTACACTTACTTATAATACTCGAGACGAGCGCTTTATTTTATTATTGTTTAAATATATTTAATAATATTTCGTTATTATTTATATTTTCTGTATTTCTATGAAAGACTAAACGTGTCTAAACTGACGAATTTTTAAAATAACGTTTTACGATACTTATACCTAACCGCGACGACGACGACGACGCCGGTTTACGATTTTCGACATCGATCGAGTGAACATCATATGTAAATATTTGATATTATTATTATTCCGCCGCGGGAGATCGTAAATTCACAGTACAAATAGTTTCCCGCAGTGAGTAATGGACGGTATTCGTTATTTATATAACATTATGTCGTACCTTAATAATAATGTTTTATTGGAAAAGGTCGACTCGCAGAGAATGTTTGAATGAAAAGTAATATACGTTATATAAAACACCACGTCGGATAAAAGCGAGTAAAGAACAAATATGATATACTGTATTTGAAAAGAAAAAAAAAAAAGGAAAAAAAGAAACCGAAACGGACGAGTCGGCGGCGCGCGTGTCCGGCATTTTTCCCAGGGGGGGGAGGGGTGGGGGAGAGAGAAAGGACGCCCCCCCCCCCGACGAACGAAAATTTAACGTTAATTTTTCGAATCGAGAAAACATCGAGAAGACGAAATTGTTGCTTTTATATAGAACGTGCGTGGATAGTGTGTCGTCGTTTTAAATTTTATCGGAAAAATATTAAAATTATAAAATATCTTTAATAAAAGTATACTCGGTAATTTACGACCGGTTACGAATAAAATTCATAGTCAGGTAGAAAACAAGCGCCGCCGCCGCACTGAATACAAAATGAAACCAAAGAGTATTTTATATATTTAATAATATTTTGTTATTATAACGCGAGTATTAACCTTTTTAACATATTTATTTATTAGGAGTATTAACCATTAAATATTAATATAATTAGTTTGTTTATTTATTTTCTATTTGTTATTATATGAGTATTAACCTTTTTAACATATTTATTTTTTATAAAACCTTATGTGTTTCGATTATGTTTATTTTTTGTACTCACGTTTTTTTTATTTTCCCCGTTCGTTTGCGATAATAACAGTTCGTACGCCCTTTGGATCTGCTGTTCCGCGAGGAGTGGAATATTCGAGGCGAATTCCTTTCGGTAAGTATGCGTTTTTCGCTTTCGACGCGCCCCCACCACCTGTTGACGGGAGATTTCTACGTGACAAACATTCGTATTTCGTTTTCCGATATAAAAAAAAAAAAAAACCTTTTCCGACGACTTCACACACAGTCGACGCGCGCCGCACAAATAAGGACCGCGCGACGGTGAAAAAGCGACGATTTCACAATTGGTGTTTTTTCAATATTCACACAAAACCGTCGCGCCTCGTTATTGTTTTCTCGCTGTAAAAACGAAAAGCAAGTCAGTAATAATGGCGATTATTCAACTCTGAAAGTCGAGAGATTTGAAACCGAGTGGATATTATAAAATATAATATATAAAATCGTTTCAATACAAACTATTAATAATATATTTAAACAATAATAAAATTAAGGTCTCGCCTCGAGTGTTATGAGAGGGCAAAAAAG
This sequence comes from Drepanosiphum platanoidis, assembly GCA_948098885.1. NCBI lineage: Eukaryota > Metazoa > Arthropoda > Insecta > Hemiptera > Aphididae > Drepanosiphum > Drepanosiphum platanoidis. The sequence continues at coordinate 7,731,435 of OX402541.1, forward strand.
TCACGACCGGTTTTGATTAAAAATTATCATCGGGTGTAAAGAGAGCGCACTATTTTTTTTTGATTAATTAGATAGTCAAAAATGTAAGAAGTCGATAATATTTGTGACTACTCGTCAGACGCCGAACGAGTGTAAATATTTTTTTCCGCGCCAGAACCACAATTAGGTGCCAAAGGATCTCGGCCGTAAATCCAAAGGACGCGAACATTTTAAGTACGATAATCACTCGACGACAATAAAATTTTTTTTTCGCAAGTTCGACCAGATAATACTCACTCAATAAATTTAATTTCTCACTTTTCAAATCTATTCACAATCGAATCGAATTCTCCGCCTTTGAACAATCCTCACAATAAACACGACTTGTATAGAGCCCCCGGAACTCTATATGATCTAAAAATTTATAAAAAAACGCACAAATGCAAGTCACGAAAAAGTTAAATATGTACTTACTTTAAGACTGTTATTTTCTATAAATACACGCCGGCGACATTTGATAATAAGAGCTATTCGGTACAAACTCGAAATTAGTCCCGTCGTCGTCGGCTACATTTTGGTTTTGGAAATTTTCGGAAATTTCGAAACCGATCCGTTAAAAACACGTCTCGACCGCGTTCTTTTTTGAAACAAGATCGTCTTGTTGTTTTTCGACTGGGTGTCGTGTGTTTTTTTTTTCCGCCGAAATCACAACGCAGTCCGCGCCGCTTCGGTGAAAGTTTTGTTATGTTTTTTTATTAATTCTCCTTCAGGATTCGAAAAGCCACGTCATCAACGTCGTCGTTTGATAGAGAAACCGTCGTCTAGTACTCGTATTTCAGACGCAAACGGCAAAGTACAATAATATTATGTAACGTTTATATGAATAAAACATAAAATCAATATAATATTATTACGACGCGCAAAATAGACGTGCGAGGAAGAGAGCTCGGGGATGAAATTCCACCCGGGGCGAGTTGAGAAAATCACGTCGGGCCAAATCGGAATATTCCGCCGTCGTTTTTAACATCTCAATCCGATTAAAAAAAATCTTTATCGCGCCAGAGCAATGGATCAAACTCAAATTATCTACGGGCCATATATTTTTTCGAAAAAAGTTCGATTTTAAGTGTCCTTTTTTTTACTTATACACTAAAAACTGAAGACAAAACGAAGGCAAAGATACATGTTCAAAATGCATTTATTTAAATGACTTGATATATTATTATGAAATAACTTTTATTATAATTACTGCTACCAAAATTATAAAAATATAAGCAAAGTAGTTGTTTATTTCACTCATTATTACTACCAAATTATCATTGAAAAAATACGATAAACAAAAATTAACATTTTTACAATTTTTTCGTATATTTTTGTACAAAATTTTTATTGTGGGCCACGCGGAAAGGGTACGCGGGCCACATGGTTATTGAGACCATTGTACGCGAACATACTTTTATACTTTTATTCATTTAATCCAACAGAAAAAATAATAATCGTCTTCGAGAGAGAAAAATCGAAAGTAGACGATAGTTGTACGAGTACGTGTTATGATAATATTGCTTTTCGCAGCGACCTTTGATCAAACGGCGGCGGGCGAATAATAATCTATCGCATATTATATATAAAGGAAAAGGGTCGTGTGTATCGCGCGAGAGAGGTTTTCTCTTTTTATTATTTCCGAAACGGCGCGGGTTGTCGTCGCTCGAGCCGGAGCGGAATAATAACAATATCAATTCCCGCGCCAGAGTCGTTTAAATATTACGTAAACCGAGCTTATACATAGAGTGTTGCTGCAGTTACACGACGCCCGCGGGGCGAGTGATCGTGGCGGTTTTACGCGGTTTAAAACAATAACCATATTATATATACCATATAATATATTCCAAGGGCAACTCGACGCAACTGGAGGGCCGATTTTTCGAAAGTGAAAACCTAGCGAGCCAGAGAACTCGGCGGTATTCACTACCCAAGAGCTTTGAAAAATCATTCGAAAAGTATGAAAAATCGCGAGAGTGTAAAATTTACAGTGTGCGAAATGAATTCGACGTCGAGAAAATTATCGGAAAAAATAGGTTTGCGAAAAATCGAAGAATCGCAGGAATTAAAATTCGAAAATTTCGATGAAAAAAAAAAAATTTCAAACGAAATTAAGCTTACATCCTTCCCGAAAGACGGAGAAAATAAAAAAGAGGCTCGTACGGCAGTATTTACTACTACGAGCTTTCGTTTGGAAAATCGCGCAAGTGTAAAATTACCAGTTTTCGAAAAATCGTATAATCACAAAAATTTTAATATAAAAATGTCGGCGAAAAAAAGATCAAATTGAAAATTTTCAAGCTTAAATCCCTCCCGAAAGCGAGAAAAAATAAAAATTCAAAAAATTTAGGTGAAAAAAAATATGTCAAACTTAAATTTTCAAGCTGTTCAAGAAAGGAAAAAATAAAAACGAGGCTCTTACGGCAAGTATATTCACTACAACGAGCTTTCGTATGATAAATCGCGCAAGTGTAAAATTTACAGTTTTCGAAATGAGTATATGAATTTTACGAAGAGAAAATTATCGGAAAAAATAGGTTTTCGAAAAATCAAACAATCACAGAAATTAAAATTCGAAAATTTCGGCGATAAGAAAAATGTCAAACGAAAATTTCCAAGTTGTTCAAGACGGATAAAATAAAAACGAAGCTCGAATCTATCCGCGCGGATTACGAGCCGCTATATTTTATTACGCGTACGTGACGAAAGGCTGTTTTTTATTTAAAGCGACGACGACGATTTACCGCGACGTGTGATTTTTTTTATTAATTTTAATATAAAATATAGGTTTTCGAAATGTCGTATAGTCACAAAAATTTAAATTCGAAAATTTCGAGGAAAAAAAAAATGTCTAACGAACATTTTCAAGCTTAAATCACTCCCCGAAGACAGGAAAAATAATGATAAAAATTCGAAAATATCGGCGAAAAAAAAATGTCAAATGAAAATTGTCAAGCTTACACGTAACCTCCAGGAAAAGAGAAAAAATAAAAATTCAAAAATGAAGGCGAAAAAAAATATTTAAAACTAAAATTTTCAAGCTGTTCAAGACGGAAAAAATAAAAACGAGGATCGTTTGGAAAATCGCGCAAGAGTATAATTTACAGTTTTCGAAAAATCGTATAATCGCAATAAATTTAAATTTAAAAATGTGGATGAAAAAAATAATTTCAAACCAAAATTTTCAAGCTTAAATATGCCTCCCGGAAGAGAGAAAAAATTAATATTGGAAAATGTCGGTGAAAAAAATGAAGAATTTCAGACGAAAATGTTTAAACTTTTCAAGACGGAAAAAAAATAAAAACGAGGCTCGTACGGCAGAATTTACTGCTTACGAGCTTTCGTTTGAAAAATCGCGCAAGTGTAAAATTTACAGTTTTCGAAAAATCGTATAATCGCAATAAATTTAAAAATTAAAAAAATATCGGCGAAAAAAAGTCAAATGAAAATTTTCAAGCTTAAATCCCTCCCGGAAGAGAAAAAAAATAATAGTAAAAATTCGAAAAAATCGGCGAAAAAAAAAGTCAAATGAAAATTTTCAAGCTTAAATATGCCTCCTTTATAATCGGTTTTCGAAAAATTGTAAAAATCGAAAATTTCGGCAAAAAAATAAAAAATGTGAAACGAAAATTTTCAAGCTTACATCCCTCCCGGTAGAGAGAAAAAATAAAAATTAAAAAATGACGGCGAAAAACGAGAGAAAAAATTAATATTGGAAAATGTCGGTGAAAAAAAGGCAGAATTTCAGACGAAAATGTTTAAACTTTTCAAGACGGAAAAAAAATAAAAACGAGGCTCGTACGGCTCTATCCGCGCGGATTACGAGCCGTTATATTTTATTACGCGTACGTGACGAAAGGAGGGTTTTTTTTATTTAACGCGACGACGACGGTTTACCGCGACGTGTGATTTTTTTTATTTATTTTAATTTAAAAATCGGTTTTTGAAAAATCGTAAAACATCGCAAAAATTAAAATTCAAAAATTTCGATGAAAGAAAAAAAATGTCAAACTAAAATTTTCAAGCTGTTAAAGACGGAAAAAATAAAAACGAGGCTTGTACGGCAGTATTTACTGCTTACGAGCTTTCGTTTGGAAAATCGCGAAAGTGTAAAATTTACAGTTTTTTAAATTAATTTAAGAGTTTGACGTAGAAAAAATTATCGGAAAAAAAAAGGTTTTCGAAAAATCGTAAAATTCGATAATTTCGGCAAAAAAAATAAAAATAAATATCAAACGAAAATTTTCAAGCTTACATCCCTCACGGAAGAGAGAAAAAATTAATATTGGAAAATGTCGGTGAAAAAAAAGGAAGAATTTCAGACGAAAATGTTTAAACTTTTCAAGACGGAAAAAAAATAAAAACGAGGCTCGTACGACTCTATCCGCGCGGATTACGAGCCGTTATATTTTATTACGCGTACGTGACGAAAGGAGGGTTGTTTTTATTTAACGCGACGACGACGGTTTACCGCGACGTGTGATTTTTTTTTTTATTATTTATTCCGTCGGGACTGGTGTATAAAAGAAACGCGGTTCTTCTAGGGGAGTGTTGGGGGACATTTTTTCCCCGAAAAGCCGTGAAAATTTCCCATGAAAACGGTACCCACACTACGATTGAAATAAAATACAAAAACTACTTACGGTTTGCTGTTGAGTTCCTGCGGCTCGTGTTGGCTTGAGTTGGCTTGTGAAATTAAATTGAAAAGAAACACACGAAAATCACTCGTTGAAAAACAATTGAAAAATTAAAAAATTCACTGATAAAAAGTTAAAACGGAGAAGAAAAAATGAAAAACCGAGGAGAGAAGTCTCCCGGACCGCCGTCGACACTATACTGATCGGCGCGGCGCACCCGGAGCATCGTACCGGCTGCACTTTTGGGCGTCACTCGTGCGCCCACAGCTCGGCCCGTCATTGGTCGGCGCCCACGCTCGCAGCTCGGCTCTCATTGGCCGTGACGCGCTATAGTCGTCGGCGTCATTATCATTATTGCATAATAATTACGTATTCATAACAGACTGTTTTACATATGCAATTTCCCCGACGGGTCTCTATTTTTATACGTTTCCGGTGCGGAAACGAAATTATAAAATGATTTTCAATGTTACGTCAGTGCGGAAAAACACCAAATAAAATAGTCGATAATATTATAATGACTTATACGTAATTATGTGCAGCGATAGAAAGAATAATAGAAAAAAAAACCGTCTGTGGTGTTTTATATTTTTATATTTAGATGTAAATTATTATTTATGTACACATGCGCGTCACCGCGTAACACATATTATATTATTAATATAATAACGCCGAATCAACAACAACAATAATAATAATTGGTATATTATTATATTATATAATAATTATATCGCGATAACAATAATAATAATAATCGACGACGGGCGGAGAATTTATACAAAAATCGCCGCGAGGGGGTTTATATTTATTCGATTTGATGGTTTTTTTTTTTTTTTATATATAAATTTATTTTATTTCTATTATTTTTTTTTTTTGTTTTTTTTGGTTAGTAATTTTTTCCGTCGCGGTCCGATATTTTAATAATAATAATAATAATAATTACGATAATTACGATAATAATAATAATAATGAAGAGAAATAATAATAATAAAATAAATAATAGGTAAATACGTGCGCCGCCGAGTGTCCGTGTACCTACACGACGGGGAAGGGGAAACGAATCAAAATTTTAGAAACGAATTTCTTTTGGGGAAAAAAAAAAAAAACATAAACCGTCGTCGCCGTTCAACGCGGCGGCGGCGACGTGTCTTTTCCCGGTATATAATATACGTCATGTACGGATATTATATTATAATAATACGTATTGTTATCGAACGGGATGACGTTTTTTTCTTCAATATCTTATCTCTAAACGCGTCTTATTTACTAATACACTGTACACGCTTATTGGATTTTTCTAGAGATCTCGATTTTCCCTATGAGTTAAGTAAATAATGTTTATAATATAATTTATATAATAATATATATTTTTCTTCTTCTTCATAATAATATTATGTACACAGCGCGAATACAATAATATCGTTTTCGGACGACGACACCGCGTTTTGACGGAATGTTATAGTAGTAATAATAATAATAACTAATAATAATAATAATAATAATAATAATAATATGACATCGCGAGGGCTCGCGCGCGCGCGCGGAGCTTTCCGAGGGGTTTAAGGAGATAATATTATACAATCTGAAAACACGTTCGCTGAGCAATAAATTATTCGAAGACGCGCTGCTTTCTGTCCCATCTCTCTACTACGCGCGCGACAACAACAACAACAAAAATAGGTAATAATAATAGCTATCGTACGCCACCCGGTCGCGAGGGAGAGGTGGTGGGGTCGATAAAGAAAAAAAATTATAATAAAATGTCGGAGACTAAAAAATAACACACGCACACACACACACATCGTTCGAGGAGACTCTACGAGAGTACAACGCGAATATAAATATATAATTATATACGACCAATATGGTACGCGAATTACATACGTAATCGTATTATATTGTGTTATTCTAAATTATGTATTTACACGGTTCGAGTAAAAACGCTAATGATAATATTACGAAAATAATATTTACAAATAATGCGATTGGGGAGAGGGGGTGCGCGGGGCTAGAGGGCAGATCTTTTTACTCGACTCGCCGTCCTTCTCCCCACGGATATAATCGTGTACGAATTAAACCTAACTTAAATAACTATCGATATTTGTTATCAGAGAAAAAAAAAAAAAATAAAAATAATAATTAGGTATACAATCGAGCTACCTAAAAATGGGGTAAACCTCAAGGCGAAATAAATATCGGTTTACTCTACGTTTTCGGGGGGCGATTCGGTATTCGAATATTTGGAATGTGCGAGCGGAGGAGGAGGAGGATGAGGAGGGCCTTTTCGGAGCCTAAAGGACCTTTAGAAATATTTGCCGAGTATAGTAGGCGGTAGATATTATTCGTGTTATTTCGACGACGACGGAGGATTCACGCGGCGAGGACGAAGGATCCGCGGACGGGGGCGCGACGTCAGCAGTGGTCGCCGGTCATGTTCTTGGTGAGCAGCAGGTTGTTGTGCGGCCCGGAAAAATGGCGGACCAGCTGCTGGAGCGTGTCGAACGTCATCTGACAGAAGCAACAGTTGAACGCGCCCGCCGCGTCCTGGTCCGCGGCGCTGCTGCCCGGCGATATCACGTTCCTGTGCACCGAGCACAGGTGCTTGAGCAGGTGCGCCTTCTGCTTGAACATGGCCACGCACAGCCGGCACGCGAACGGCTTCTCGCCCGTGTGCACGCGGAGGTGCGTCTTCAGGTTCCAGCTCATGCCGAACTGCTTGCCGCAGTACGAGCACTTGTATTCGCGGCCCGCGCCCGTCCCGCCGCCCGAGGACCTTTCCTCCGTGTCCGACGGCGAGGCGCCTCGGTTTTGCTGTTGCAGTTGCTGCTGTTGCTGTTGCTGCTGTTGCTGTTGCTGTTGCTGTTGCTGCTGCTGCTGTTGCTGTTGCTGCTGTTGTTGCTGTTGCTGCTGCTGTTGCTGTTGCTGTTGCTGTTGCTGTTGCTGTTGCTGTTGCTGCTGGTGGTCCACCACCACCACCGCCACGGGTTCGACGATGGGAAGAACCGGAGGCTTGACGTCTGTGAGGAGAAGAAAAAAAAAAACGTTCATCATTTATCTGGTTTTTCTGCTTTCAAAAAAAAAGCTACGAGAGAGTGTACAGAGAAACTCTGGTTAGGAGTAATAAGAGAAAGATACAGTAAACTGTCTTATGCGAAGTAGGGCAACGATCCGGCGCCTAGGAATCGTGTGTGTAATCATAATTATTATCGTTTGAAAAGCAAAAATAAATAATGTTTTCGCGGTCGATTGCTCGAGTACGGGTAATAAGTAGTGGTGGGAAAAATCCGGATTTGCCAGAGATTAGAGGAAACGTCCGGAAATTTCTAAAATATATGTTTTTTTAAAAGTTTAATTTTAATTTAACTTTATAACTTAAATTTTTTGTAAATTAGCTTTGAAAAATTTAATATTATTCTTTAAATTTAGACAAATATTTTATTCCCTAATTTGATCTAATTTTTAAATGGTATCGGTAAGTTTAATTTAAATAGGTAATTAATAAATAATAATCAATATACACTTTTTTAAATAGACATAGACTCAATTCTTTATTGTTAGTCTTATTTAGTGAAAACAATTTATTTTATTTTATACTTAAATAATAAATATTATTCAAAAGTTCAAAACAAGAAAACAAATATAATATAGGAAATTTAACAAACATTTTTTTTAGTAATTTTAGTAAGGTGAATACACTCCCCCGGATCTTCTTAATATATTATATACCTGGGACGATGGGGGGCCCGTTGAAAATTTCGCTCCCGGGCCCAAATTTTGAAGTTACGCCACTGAGAATACAGAAACTTTCAATGATAAACCCAAAATCCGGATTTCCTAGCCTGAAATCCGAAATCCGAAATCCGGATTTATTAGATTTTCGAAGAAATTCCGGATTTCATTCCCATCACTAGACTAATAAGTCGGGTTAAAGCCGTAGTAAGTAATATTATATAAACCTCGGAAACAAAAAACGGTTTATTAAAAACTCAAAGATAAAATTCACGGATGAAATATCAAGCATTTGTGTGGTAGAAGTTGTATGACTTAGTTCACCGCTTTGCCCACAATTTTTACGAAAAATTATGACTTACACCGCTATGGCTTTGACCCACTCAAGTCGCGACAAAAAAAATCACATAAATAAAACGGGGCGTTTGGAAATGGCGGAGCGAGTTTATACTGTACTTTGCGCCGCCGGACTGTATACGGATTTGACGACACGTCTCTCGCTGCTTTTCAAACGAATGGGATGAAATAAAAACCGCGGACAGCGTCGAAGTTAAATCGAATACTCGTGTCGGATATTGTTTTTTTATTCGCGCGATGATAATAACAATAATAATGTAATAACGGTCGTGTGAAAACGTCACAAAAACATTATAATGTACGCGCGAATAGTGAAAATCGACCGTTTTGTCGCGTGCAATAATAACATTATAATATCGACGCGCCACCGACGACGACGTTTTGTTTTTCGCTCGTTTGTAATAATACGCGCTATATTATTATAAACACGACGAATTCACGTTCGATCGATTTCGGGAAAATAAAATCATAATAATAATATCATCCAGACGAGAAATATAATATATTATTTTTCGTTCGGATAACCTAACCGAGAATGTGTACGAGTATATAGAAAGACGTCACACGACGATTTTGTCGGAGTGGATATTTCACAAAACACGTGTTTCTCGAATTTCAATAAAACTACAAAGTCACAAACGGGGCGCCGCCGCCGCGGCGTGAGGGATTGGATTGGTTTTTGACACACACACACACACACACACGTCGACTGGCTTTTCGGTCGTATAAAAATACACTATTTTCGTACGCGGCGGGTCTACCGCGGGAGACGTTCTCAATCAGCGCCGTCAAACGCGAATTCAACGTCACGACCACGTCCTCGGGGGGGAACGGGAGAAAATTGTGAAAAGCTTGTTGCCTTTTTTTCGCGACAAAGCGAAAACACATCGCGGCGGCGGCGGCGACGACGACGTCGAAACGATCAAAAACGACCAAAAACACCTGATGTATTTTTTTTATTTTCCAACTTTATTCGGGAACGAAAACAAACTCGGCCGCGATGAAGAAACGCGCGCTTCCCAATCTTGTGGCGGAGAAAACGCGATTCTTAATTTCCAGCGTTGTCGCTCGATTGTCCAGAAACCGGGAGCGAGAAAGTCCCCGTTTTTCGCGAGCTCATTGTCACGTTGAAAATAATAATAATATATTGTATGAAACTCGCTCTCTCGATCTTGGCGCGCCGCAGCAGAACACTGCTCGGATCACCGACGCGTTCCTGAACGTAGGTCGGCCTACTCGTCGCGCCCGAACGTGCGTCGAAAACGACGATAAGGTATATAAAATAAATAATATTACGATTGTCGATACGACGGAAAAACGAAGATTATAAAATCTCGACGAAATTTACCTATTCGGCTAAAATCCGCTCGGCTCGTGAGTTTATGCCCCAAAAAAAACGCCTGAATAAGTATGCATTTGTGCACCAAAAAGTGGTAAAATATGCATTGAAATATGCCTTAGAAAGTTTAGAAATATACATATTTATGTGCGGATTAAAAAAAAAAGAAGAAATTTCAAGTAATTTTTTGGACTGACAGTCCATTCATATTATATAATGTGTAAGAGTTATATATTTAATTCCAAAAAATATATTTCCATCAAATGTCGGTGAAAACACACCTGAAAAAATGCCCGATAAAATAGAAAAATATGTTTTATAAAACTTGGCATACCGCAACCGCGGTATCTCGAAATGGATTTCTACGCAAATGTAATACAAACTCACGAGCCCTGTTTTGACCACCATGATTATAATATATCGTTTCTCGCCGAGAGAACCGCCGACGACGTTTATTCCGGGCAAACAAATCTTATATTATATATAAAAACGAATCGCAAAATGTGTTGTAAGCGCATAACTCAACAACCCCTGAACCGATTTCGCTAATTCTTTTTTTATAATATTCCTTGAAATACGAGGATAGTTTTTACGGAGAGAATGATTAAGAAAATCAACCCTAAGGGGGTTAAAAGGGGTAAAAAGGGTGAAACTAGAAAAACTCGCCTGGCCGGAACTGCTGGAGTATGAAATTTGGTCAGCAGTTTCGTTTTATATAGTGGAGACCCCATGGGGAAGGACTTTCCTAAATTCGACACCTACCGGAGTTAAAAGGGGTAAAAATGAAAAGAACTGATAGTATAAAAAGTTATACTGCACACGGGCGAATATTCAGCTAGGTAGTAATAATTAAAAACGTACCGGACGACGACGGATTCCACGGCGAAGACCCGTTCTCGGCGAACCCGAACGACGACGAATGCGAGCGTTGCGGCGGCTGCGGCGGCGGCGGCGGACTGTCGTCCTGACGCGGCGGTTCCGGCGGCGGCCTGTACACGCCCGAGTCATGAGATCTGGACCGGCCCATGTAGATGGGAGTCCTGGACGGCGGCGGCGGCGGCGTGTCCCGGCCGTTGTCTTCGAGCAACAAAGCCTGCGGCGGCGGCGGTCGCGGCCCGGGAACGGCGGTCGCGGGCCCGAACGGATGGTGCACGAACGAGCCGAGATGAGTGATCTTGTGGTGTTGCCGAAACGCCATCTCGTGCAGGTACATGGGCACGAACGGCGGGTTCTGGGCCGGCGAGTTCTGGAATCCCGGTTGTTTCTTGCGCTTCCTCGGGGTCACCTGCAGGACGATGAGAAACGCCATGAGAAACACGACAGGACGATGATAACTCCATAGCGTCGGCTCTCGGTCAGATAAAACGTTGCCCCCCTTTATACTATAAAACGTTCGGTTTCGGAGAGAAAGGTCTAAAATTTTTTATTGTATACGGGGAAGAAATATGCAAAATTGAAGTTAAGATTTTTATGTTGTAAATATTTTTGATTTAAAGGCTCAACAACTGAGATTCAACACTACCTCTGAACCTCTCCCAAACATCTAGGCAAAAATCTACAAACGATTTTCAATTCAATTCTCGGGATTCTAACCTATCGAGGGTAATCGTAAGGAAGACTCGGGACGGAAAGATCTCAAAACGAATAATAAGTGTCGCGCCGACGCGTTTTTAACGATAAGCTCGAGCGCGTAATTTTTATGCGAAAATTACATCAAATAGGGGCGAATTCGGAGATCCTTGTAAAGTCGAAAATGTAATGGCGCACACAAGAGGCGTGTGTATACGTACCACGTAGTCGGCCGGATTCATTCTCGCGTCCTTGCTGTCCGAGTCGTTGGTCTCTTCGATTTCGGCGTCCAAGTTGGGTTCCGCCGAGTCCATGTACGGCAGGTTGACTTCGCAGCTGTACTGCGAGTTGCGGTATTCGGACTCTACCCAGTGCGATTCCCGTTTCGGAAACGCCTGGAAACCGTGGTAACCGCGGTCGTGGTGATGATGCGCGTAATCGTCGAACGGCGAACTACTCCGCCGCCTCAACTTCCGGTGGCTCTCGTCAAACTATATATTATATGAAAGAAACGCTGCATTAATGAAAAACAACAACGACAAATTGTACGAAACCGGTCGTCAATATTTAAGCACTTTTCCGTTCTCTTACATCAGTGACGCCCCTTTTAGATTTTAAAAAAATCTCACCCCCCCCCCCCCGGACAAAACCCTCTGGCTGTTAGTTAATGATATTGTACGCAGGTATACGTTTTATTGCAATTGGTTATAAATAGGATTTCGATGCACTTTGCATTGTTTTCCAAAGCTTACTGTGCAACGCTCGTCTTGTCACAAATTCGTTTTATGTACATATATGAATGAGAATAAGAAAGTTTATTTTGCATTTTTTGTCATTTTCTTAATTTTTTAGGGCATTTTAGAGTTTTTGGAGCATTTTTTGAGTTTTTTTAAACCAAGTGTATGAATTTGAAATTTTATTTCCAACGTCAGATTAAGTCTATCTAGCTTTGTATACAACTTTTTTTTTAGATTTATACTAAAACTATGTATTTACAGTTTACACTTGTAATAGATTTTTATAATGCATTTTTAAAACAATTTTTATTGTAATTTATACTAAAATTATTAAAAAAAAAAAATTTTTAGATAATAAAAGCATTTTTTTAGGGCATTAAATTCCCAGCCCTAGTTATAAACAACAAACCCTCGGCGCCCTCTCAAGTTAAACGCCCCCCTCGAAACTAAAAAATCCCACGAGGGGGGGAATCACTGTTTTACATCCTATAATACTCCGGGGCAAGAAGTAGTGTTTTTTTTTGAATTTTCATTATTTTATCAACGAAAAAAAAAAAAACACTCACCTTGGACACTCGCCAGTTGGACTGGGCGTCGGGCGACGCGTCCTCGTCGATTTTCGAGTCGGCCGACAGGTTGACGGGCACGGACGACCGTCTCCGCCGTTTCTTCGGGTGTTGCGCGTCGTCCAGTCCGCGGGACGCGGGCGACAGGTTCTCCGGGTCCGTGCACGTGGTCCTCGCGCCCGACGACCGTTCGGACGACGCGGCCGACGACGGCGGTTGCCCGGGCATCAGCAGCAGCGGCGGCGGCGGCGACACCGACGACGACCCGTACCGCATGGCCGCTCGCTGCCACGTGTCCGACCGGATTTCCAGCAGGTTCAAAAGGCTCACCACCTCGTCGAATTCGTTCTCCTGGCCAACGAGAAGACAATATTAATAATATACGATAAATCCGTACGCAAAGACAAAGAATCGACAAAAAAAACACTCGAAAATCGCGCGATCGGTCAAGTATCCAAGTGTTATTACAAATTATATAAAAAAAATAAACAAAGTAATATTACACTCGATAATGATTTTTAATCGAAACCGGTAGTGACTTTTTCGCACGCTTATTTAAAATACTCGAGGAAAGTCCTTTATTTTTGTCTTGTTATTGTTTAAATATAATATTTAATAGTTTATAATAAAATTATTTAATAGTATTTTGTTATTATTACAAATTACCATAAACCTGTTTTAAAATTGTTACTTTAATTATTGTTTAAGAAGTATATTAATTTTATATAATGTTGATCGAAAACTGTCGATTTTTATCCAGTACAAAACAATGTTGTAAAATTGTATTTATTACTAGTTTTATAATAATTACAATCTATAGAAAATGAAAATCTCCAACTCTCCACTTCCTAAATTATAAACTGTTAATAAAAATGTTATACTGTTATAATGAAATTATTTAATTTGTTTGCCTTGGAAACTACACTGTATTTCCTAAATTATGTGAAAATAAACCCGAAAATAGCGATGAAAACCCTAAATTAGCGAAATAGCAATAGAAATCGTAAACACGCGAAAAATTAACACATCAGAAAAGTGTGAAACATATTCGCATCTCACTTGGGATGTTCTAGGACGAACCAAGAAAAATACTATAGTTTCGATTAGTAAAACTAATGAAAAATCAAATGTTCATAAACGGGACTCAAAAACATATAAGGATTACATTTTTATTAGTTTTGCCAATCGAACCAGTCAAACTCGATATAGTCGGGGGGACCCGAGGACTCACGACTACCGCGCGTTTCGTCCTTCGCGATTTACTATTACATAATATACTTTTATAGAAAATACATTTTTAAATGGATATTTTTTTTTATAAAACGTCGCACTCACCAACACGCTGGCCTGTCCGGTGTAGATAAAGTCCAGCACGGTCTTCATGTGCGCCTCCTTGATCTCAGGAAACTGAAGGACCTGGTTGCCGTGGTACATGCACGCGTTGTCCTCCTTGAGCAGCCGCCTGACCAGCGGGCTGACCGAGGCCAGCACCAGCGAGTGGGCCCGGATCGTGACGCCCTGCTCGCACATCAGCTCCATGTCCGAGTGCTCGTCGCCGGCCTGCTGGATCTCCGCCATGAGGTACACGTGATGGTTGCCATAGTGCAACGTCAGCGGGGCGGCGTTGCCGCCGCCGCACTCCGAGTCGGTGTCATACATTATTCGATTGACGCTGCGCAACAGGATAAAAGGAGGTGAGTATTATAATATAATTATACAGTCGGAACTTGGTTGACTCAAAGTCGAAGGAATAGGAAAAAAAAGTTCGAGTTATCCAGGATAAAAAAACGTTTAAAACACGGTACTACAAAACTAATTCCAATGTATTTATAAAGAAAATTTACCATGAATGTAATTCGTAAAAAAGGTATTTAATTACTAGGGCTCGGATCTTCCGCGATGCTTTCCAAGCTACAAATATGTTTCAAGTACTTCGCGATCTAACCACAATAATTTTTTTTTGGGGCATTTTTTTACGGTTTTAATGCATTTTTTAATTTTTTAGGACATTTTTGACCTATTTGTCGTATTATGACCAAAACGATATTGACCTCGTTGAAAAAAAGTACAACATAGTAGTATAGTACTACGTAATGAAAATTATTTTTTACAATTTTATTTGTTCCACATTTTTTAATAATAATTTAATTTCAATTTATTTAATAAATAATGCATTTTTTTTTGATATTTTTAGGGCATTTAAATCCGAGCCCTATTAATTACCCAATTTAAGGCTTCAATGACCTTATTTTCGATATTAAAATATCGTATGCGCGAGGGGAAATATGACAATTTTATAACACTAATAAGACTCGAAACTTCCGAGTTATTAGACAAGATTTGTTCGCAACCGAGTTCGAATTGGTATAATAAACGCGGCGGGTAGAACACGCGAAAGATATTATCAAACGATCGTTGATAAAGCGTTTTGTTCGTTAAAATCACAAGTTTAAAAATGCATAAATTTATAAGTTAGTCGTGCGCTTGGCTCAGAATGCTTAGATTGTATTGGGTTTAATAAAATCGATAAAATTGGCCATCAACGAGTATTTATTTTTTTGTTGTCCGTCTTTCGTGTTAGGGGCACCGCGGCTAAATTTGTTCCAAAAAAAGGGCACCGCGGAAAAAAAAGTTTGGGAACCGCTGGTTTAGAGACGTATTTTTTTCTACTAGTCGAAAAATAATAATGAAAAACATATAAAACGAGATGATGGTATTGTTCCGATTGCAGATTTTTACGCGGGCATAATCGTGTAAAACATAATCTACTACTAGTCTCTAGATCACTGGTTCCCAAACTGGGGGGCGCGTGTACACATTGCTGGGGAGGCGCAAGCAGTTATTACGAAATACAATTTTTATTGATTATTTTTATTTTAAAATGTAGGGAAAATTATAATTATTATCATCAATAAAATTGAATTCATCCCGGATAGTAAAGTACACAAAAAAGTGATATATTTTTCACGTTGTAGAAAGTGGGGGGGGGGGCTCGAGAGTTTCGAAATTATACAGAGGGGGGCGTAGAATAAAAAAGGTTGGGAACCACTGCTCTAGATCGACACAACGATTGTTTTCCAATTAAATATAAATCGACGACGACGACGGTCGAATTTCTATTGAATAATCGCGTAAAAAAAAAGAAACGACGACGATAAAGGAAAACGGGAGCATAATATTATAATATCATAGCCGGTATAGATACGGTGTACGTACATCACGTGTATGCGAGTATAATATTTATAAGCAGCACGCGACGTCCCGAGGGTGAGTTGGCCGATTTAAAGGATTCAAAGCGGCAGGACGGGCGGGGGCGAGGGGGGGGGGTTTGTTTTCATTTCTCTCGTATGGCTCGAAGAAAACGGAACACGAACCCTCGCGGGACACGGTGCGCGACGTCGCGTATCCTGGACGTACCTAAACGTCACGAGCGATACACGAGTGTAGTACGCTTCTGCCGCTGATCGAAACGGACGGAGCAACGGCTCTCGTATCATAGGTATAACCGAAAAAGTTATGTAATTATTATTATTTCGCAAACCAACGACTCCGAGACGTTTGTGTGCGTCAAAACAGCGAGTGAAAACGATTTAAAACTTTATAATAACAACAATACTACGACGACGACGACGACGACGACGTTTGTCATTTTTCTCGGTCGCGCACAGACGACGACGACGACGACGACGAAAAAAAAAGAGAGTATAACACTCGCGAGCGAATTCGGCTAGTGATAAAACGACGTTCGGTCAAATCGGATAACCAGTGTCGCAATTATGAATTCTGAGGCCCCAAATTAATAATATATTTATTACTTGATCTTTGTATTACTACAGACATTTTTTAGTATTTTTTAGTACTATAACTTAAATACTTGACGGATTCGCGGAACCGATCAGAAGAATAAATTATGTAAATTTATAAAAATTCGAGCTTCTAAATACCCCCTCTATAAATTAGTATAACGAATAATCAAAAAAATAATGAACAACTTAATTCAGTGATCCAAGTCTAGTATCCATCAATAATTATTTGAGAAATATTTTAAGAGAGGGGGGGCCCCTGTGATAATGACTATTATTCTACAAATTATGTCATACTTTATAATATCATTTTCGTCATTTTATTCCAATAATAATTTCTACGTTTTACTATAAAACCGAATTATTTACAGATCCAATGAAGCTTGCAAGATATTAATTATCATCTACTTATGCTAATAATAAATTCATTGAAAACAATTACAAAAAAAATCAAAAAACTTTCGAGGTACGAGCCACGAGCAAGTAAAGAATACCAATATAGGCTAAATTCATTTTGAAACGGACAATCATCAATTTTTAGCTTATGGTTTGGGAGGCCCCTAAGAACCGGAGGCCCGTGTGCATCGCATACCTTGCACACCCAATTGTTGCAGCACTGCGGATAACGAAAAATCAATCGATTAAGACGTCGTTTGCCAACAAAAATCGCACGTCGGGCTTATAATTTTATGGCGCGCGCGCGCAAACGGGATATTTGCATGGAAATTAGTGCGTTCAGAAATAATCGCCTTCTCTCACGAGCCTCTCGGGAACTCGCCGCGACTCTGCGTACATACTCGTATTATTATAATAACGTTATCGTAAACGTTTTAGAGATATTATAACGGTTTGGCATATAACATCGCATACGAGTGCGGTTCGCGCGCAGATATTTTCATATTATACTTCTTTTTCGTCGCGATAACAATACATAATATTATCATAGTTTACTATAGGCGGTTGGACGAGTTCCCGGGCACATTAGCCGAGTCGAGAGACGTTTTCGCGAGCTCGAGGGAAACATAATTTTCCCGCGTTCCTTTGGACGCGCGGCTGAGCCAGCAAATCGTTCGTGATTTCATAAAACGCTCGAAAATGAAAACCTTCGAGTGATGTGTTCTCGGAAACTACAGGAACCGATCGTTATGATTTGTTTCAATTAAATTGAAGAGCTCATTGCGGAGAAGGTTTATGGCATTTGATCGATTCTCTAACTTTAAAAACTTAAACTTTAAAAGTGCAAAATATTAATCACACATCGTTATTGTTTTGCCATGTATACTTTTTTATTATTTGTTTCCGTGGCACGTGGCGTCCATGAAATTTTCTATTAATTAGTTTGAGATTAAACGAGTTTGTTTTTTATTCGATTTCAATTATTATATGGATTTTGGTGTAAAAAATGCCACGACAAAAACGAGACAGAATATAGGCCGATCGTCCACCAATGCATTGATTTGTTCGATCGAGAATTGCGACGAGAACAACAGTATGATAATATCAATGAATTGCAAACATTTGTGAATTTAAATGTTCCCGACTTAAATGACCATCGAAAAAACGTGTACGATACCATCATGCAAGCTGTACAAAATGAAGCCGGCGGATTGTACTACTGCACACGAGCGAAGCCGGGTTATTCAACTTTATATATATAAGAACAGGCCTTTTTTATGTTCCCATTTTGTGACGACTCTATTAAACTTTTTTCCAATTTTTTTTCACAGACTTGTTCCAAATATCTTTCCGAGTGTCGTCACGTCACCCGATTTTCAAAATTCGACCCCTACCGGAGTTAAAAGGGGTAAAAGGGGTAAAAATGAGAAGGTTAGGTATAATATACTCGTAATAGTGGGAATTTGTCGAATAAAATCGATTTAAATCGCCTCTCGATTTATAGAATTATATAATAAAACGAACGTGAAAAATATTCAATAATACATATCGAGTCGGAGTGACAGCGTTTTCGAGCAGCTCGTCGGAAAAATGTCTCGTGTGGCCACGCGGGCACCCTTTAGCCGAGGAGTAATACAACAACAAGACGGTATAATATTTCCACGGTAATATAATATTTCGACGTGATAAATCACCGCACGACACACACGGTAGGTGGTAATAAAACGCGCGTCGGAGCGATATGTAGTTTGAATTGGCTACGATTTGTAAAAAAAAAAAAAATAAATCACGTTGGAAATATTCCGAAAAAAAGTGTAGAGAGAGAAAAAAAACGAAACTTGCGTCAAACGTTTCTAAAGTCACGACAACCGAAATAAAACGGGCGGTCGAGATGGTTTTTCGTTCGCGCCAAATCTATTCCGTCAGTTAATACATAATAATAATTATCGTCGTCGTCTGCAGAGAACGGGCCACCCACAGCGGCGGCGGCGGTCGATAATTTTCGATAGTAAAAAACCACGTCGTTTCGAGCGACACAATACGCGGTTAGACTTTTTACGGGCGGCGGCGGCGGCGTTGTAAAACGTGATTCCGCGGTGGAAAAAAGGATAAAAAAACACCGACGATATGGGGTTTTCTCGGTTATTAATAGAGTCCGCGGATTTGTATGCATTTTCATATTTGCAATGAGTGTATGCATTTCGATGGGAGTAAGAAATGTGGACGATTTGTGTCACAGATAATGCATAGAAAAAAGTTTATTTTGCATATAAATGCATATTTGAACATTTTTCCATATTCAAGCATGTTTTGTTTAAAAGTTTATTAAGCCTATTATTTTGTTTCAATTCCATCGTAGAAATTATTATAGTTCATTACGTATTGAATGGGAAATAAATGTTATTCTCCGTATGTTATATTTTGTAAAGTATTTGTTTAATTCGTTGAATATATTATTTTTAAATATTTAGTAGTTCTTTAATAAATGTTTAAAGTCGATGTCTATAATTAAAAAATTAAGTTTTTCAACAATGTTGAATTATTATTTATGGAAGAAATCAAAAAAAATAGATATTAAAATGCATATACGTATTTTGGGTATAAGAGCATATTTTTGCATATTATTAAAAAAAAATAAGAGCATATCGAGTGCATATTTTGAAGTTTTTTGATGCATAAATGCATATTATTTTGGCCTTTTCAAGTGCATACAAATCCGGACTTTAGTTATTAATCCGGTCGTCGTCGCAGCAAAAAGTTTACGCGCGCGAGACAGACAGTCGTACGTGTAATAATAATATTGTATACGCCGTTAATTTAACGTCAATGTCGTGGAAAACTTTCAAGAGCCGAGAAATAAACTGCCGGCCGCGTGTAAATATAAAAAAGCCGCCGTCGAATTCGATAAAAAGTTTCCTCGCCACCATAATATTATCCCCGGAGAAAATATGACATCGCGCGGCACTCCGCGAAAAACGCGTCACTCAAAAACGTCCCCGACGCGCGCGCGCGTTTCGCCTTGTCATTTATTGTATACACTTTACTGGGAAGGGAAAAATAAGGGAAAAAAGTGACAACCTCTCCAAAACGAAACACGAAGAAAACAATATGAAAAAAAAAAAAACTCTCGCGCGCGAGTTGATTATTTTAAAAAAAAAACAAAAAAAAAACGTATAGTAGTGTTTTTACCGCGATTTCCCAACGACCACAGTCAGTGGCGTACTAACGGGGGGGGGGGGGTTTGGGGATAAAACCCCCCCCGAAATCAATGGATGATTTAATTTATTATGAGAAAACTAAAATATCTAGTACCTGTATATTAATTGTACTGAACTGTACTGTACTTAGGTATAACAAATTATCTGAATTTTCTCAAATTCTGAATTCTGAATTATAAATATTATTAATAGTACAGCTTGTCAGCTTACATTATCTAATGTGGGTACCTACGGGAATATGGGTATTTCCACGAAGATATTGTAGATATGGACGTGGACGATCGGTGTAATAAAAAGTAGTGAAGTGGTCGATATTTTTTCAGAAAAAAATAGAAAATTAATGTTCTAAAAAATATAAGTATCTAAATTATTATTTTTTTATTATTATTATTATAATATAATTTAACATTTTTTTTTTTTTATATATATGGTTAAGTAGTAATAACATATTTATTAATTATCACATGTCAATGAAAAATAATATCACGAATAAAAATTAGTAATCTCTATTAAAATGTACGATATGTTTTGTTTGTTCAGGTGTCACGTGATCTAATATGTTAATTAAAAAAATTAAAACCCCCCCCCCAAAGTTCAGGTCTAAGTACGCCACTGACCACAGTCGATAATCACACGTTTTACAATAATAGTTTAGTTTACGGCGGCGGCGACGGCCTTCGGACGTATTGTTTTTACACATATTATTACTTCGCGAGAGGACGAACGCGCGCGCAGACCACGTTCACGTTTTTACACGTTTTCTTTGTCGATTAAAAATTGATATAAAACAAAAAAAAGGGAATTCGACGCTCGCGTTTTTCTCCAAAACCGTTGGAAATATTCGACGGCAGCGGCGTCTACATTTGTAACATATAAATTTTGTTTCCGAGTACTCGAAATACTTTTTAGAAATACGAGTAAAAGTTTCGACGATTATTGTAAAGACGCGCTCGATATTTCACGTCGAAAATTCACCGCCGTTTTCAAAAAGAATAATGTCATTCACGCTGCCCGGCGAGCGTATTTCAATCCGTTTTCCACGTGAGAATATATTATAATTTAAAGCTCGAACAAATGGATCGCGTACGATTTTACACGCCGACCAAAAAACACTGGAAATAACAAGTCAATAGAAATAATTAAGAGATTGTTTCGTTTTGATTTTCTCGCGTCAACAGTTATGACATCGCAAACGTGTTTTATTTCAAAATTTCTTTTTCCGATTGAAACGCGAAACGTTTTCGTGCAATTTTAAGACCCTTATAGTCATAGAAACCCGACAGCGATTAGCGAGATTTTCTTTGCGGCGAATTAAGTTTAACTGGTAAAACCGAAAACTCGAGGATAACGGGGGGGGCCGGCCGTTCGGTGTATTTCGAATTCGATCCTGCGGGACGATGATAGTCGCCGCCGAGTGTTTTTTTTTTTTTTTTTTCGAAAATTTTATCGAAAAACCATATTATTATTATCACTATATAGTCACACGGAGAGGACACGCGATTAAACGCGTTTTATGTAATATACTTGTAACGAATATTCACACAGATCGGTAATATTTACATTCGAAACGATTATCTAGATTGCATAATTGCGAAGAACGCGTACACGCGCGGCTCTCGTAAACGACGGGGGACGGGGGGGGGGGGGGGTGGGGGGAAAGAAGAAAAAAAACCTAACCGATATACGACGAAGCGACACGCACACGACTCTAATAAACGCTAGACAAATACGTATATATATAATATAACGTGCCGGAGACACTTGTTGCAGAAATTGTCGGTTTTTTTTTTTATTCATTATTATTTATTTATTATACTCGTGTCGCACAAAAGAAAAGAAAGAAAGAAGAAGAAGAAGAAGAAGAAGAAGAAGGAAAAAAAAAACGCGCGGAATTATATACGTGTACACTACGGGCCACATACAAATATGGTAAACTTGTTGCACTTAAGTTTGCTTCGATACACACCTGTTGACGACGACGACGGCGGCGGCGCGCATATAATATTACGCGCTTGTACTATACTTTTTACGTGACGTACTAATAAATAAATATCTACAGATAATTACGGGGAAAAAAAAAATCGTCTCGTACAGTAGAGCCTCGATAGTCCGGACTCCCGATAATCCGGTACAAGTCCATTCGATCGTAAATACAAAATTGGTAGTTTAAAAGCGTATGAAAAGTTACACGTTTATTTTTATATTTGTAATTTAAAGTGCTAGTGGTGGTGGAATTAAAAATAAAAATGTACTCGAATAAGTTAGAAGCATTCGAACTATGGTTATAGAGAAGAATTTTGAAAATATCATGGACTGAGAAAAT
This sequence comes from Drepanosiphum platanoidis, assembly GCA_948098885.1. NCBI lineage: Eukaryota > Metazoa > Arthropoda > Insecta > Hemiptera > Aphididae > Drepanosiphum > Drepanosiphum platanoidis. The sequence continues at coordinate 7,754,127 of OX402541.1, forward strand.
TACCAATATTGAAGTACTGCGTAGAATGGGAAAGGAGAAAGAATTAATGATAATAGTCAAATGCAGAAAACTCCAGTACTCGGGACATATTATGCGGAACAAGAGTAGATAATGTGAACTTGTCCAATGTATCCTACAAGGGAAAATAAATAGCAAAACATCTCCTGGAAGAAGAAGAACATCATGGCTAGCCAACCTCAGAACACGGTTCGAAAAAAGTTCAGTAGAACTATTGCGGAGCGCGACTAATAGAACTCGTATATCAATGATGATCGCCAACATCCGAAACGGATCGGCACACTAAGAAGAAGAAGTGGTGGTGGAATTAAAAATAAAAATGTAAGTCATTTGAGTGGGTAATGTTGAATGAAACCTCCGGTAATCCGGTCCGTCCGGAATATCGAGGCTCTACTGTATCGCGTGCGATATCGATTTCGCGGAGAGGGGAAAATAAAACGAAAATACTTTTCGAAAAGCGCGCGTCCTAGTGTTTCCGAATAAATGAATTTCCAGAGTGTTCGAATACTCCGGAAAAGGATAATCGTTCAGACGTTTTTCCCGAGACTCCCCCGCGGAGGACTTGGCGTCCTGCCAAACGATTTCTACCTCGGCGGCGGCGGCGGCGGCGGTTTATTTCGGTTCATTATATCGAAATTTCGCGGAAAACTCTTGTAACACGGCGCTCTTCGCCGACGAACCGGAGACGATTTTCGTATTAAACAACAACAACAATACGTCATAAAAAAAAATCGCTCGCGTGATTGATTGTTCGCCGGGGCGGCGACAAAACTATAATGGAAAAATCACGTTACACTCGCATGACGCGAGCGCGACTAGTATTATCGACAAAGGAGCGGCCCGAAAAAGGGAGAACATAAAAAAAATTATAGACGCGGAGGGAGCGTAGAGAGCGGGAACGGGAACGGCAGAAGGATATAAAGAGAGGGAAAGGATGAAAGTCGCGCGTAGATTAGAGCACGTCCGTCGTCCGGAGCACACGCGAACCACGTGCATGAAAAAAAAAAACGAACGATATTCAGGTCACACACACCACGGTGGACGTGTGCTCTGTTTTCGGCCCATTACGTAACCCTGGCGAATAATCTCCGCCGACACGACTATTGTACGCGCTCGTATATATTATACACACACACACACACGACTGTAAAATAATAATTTCAACACGGCGGCGGCGCGTCCTTCCACGCATCCAACAAAACGCGGCACAGCCCATCCGTCGTCGTGCGCGCCTATCCGTAACCTTGGACGGCCGCGGCGCGAAAAGAGGGGAAAGTGAAAAGAAAAAAAAAAAAAAAAAACGATAATAATAAAAAGGTCAAAATAAAAGTGAAAATTCGGCGTTTAGAACGTCGCGTCGCGTCGTCGTCGCGCACACATAAAGACCGTGTTTATTGCACACAATGTATTACGCGCGGCGGCGCCTCGCATTGTTTCGCGTTCGGTTTAATTAGAGCCCGGACAACGCTTTGATGCCGCGGAAAAAAAAAAAAAAACCTATAAAAAAAAACGCACTCGTGACCTAAAAAATAAGAAAACGTCCTTAAAAAATATTAATCCGTTCGCTCTCGTCGCTACTATACTGATGCTCTCGCGGGGTACACGTTTATCACGTTCCTTTGACGAGAAAAAGAAAAACTCTTAAAATTGTCTAAATCGCTGTAATTAAAAATCGACTCGATTGTATATGCGGTCGATAAACCGTTTTATGGTAAATCACAGGAAATTACTTGGAGATTTCGAAAAATACGCCCTAAACAATACAAAACGAAAGTCGAGTCATCGAAATACGATTTTAGCCATCAAAGTCCGGGAGTAGTGAAGAAGAGCCGACAAATAATATTATATATCGTTTGGAAATAAACGCGTGAAAACTTATTCATCTATATTACACAAAAGATAAAATACAATCGATTTGTGCGCTTTTTGCGTATGTGTTTTTTAGCAAAATACGAGCTCGCGAAACAGACGAGCAGAGGCGAGAAAATAAAAGTACAGTAGAGTCTCGCTAATCCGGACACATTAATACATTTTCAATTTGTATAAATAAGGTAAAAAATATTTATAAGTTAAAAAAAAAAAAAAAAAAAACGCCATTCCGTTTAATCCGGATGGAGTCCGGTGTCCCATCTAGTCCGGATTAGCGAGACTCTACCGTATTTCTATACGAAAATACGAGCGCGCGCGCGCGCGAAGCCAATACGTCTTATTATTGCGTTCTTCAGGTTAATATAATACTTTCATTATCGTTTAAATAATATATTTAATAGTTCGTATTGAAATAATATATTGTACACGTATGTAATATTTCGTTACGAATACTTTCAACGATTATTATTTACAGATGAGTCGCGAATGATAGTCACGAGACACAATCATGAAATAAGGCATATGAAAGTGAATAATTATAACTTTGAAAGGGTAGCAAACTTTAAATATTTAGGGGTAAATATTAATTCAAAACTATACGCCTGCGGTGCATGGGCAACAACACAATGACGGACGAAAATAGACTAGCTACGTTTGAACGGAAGGTCCTTAGAAGGATATTTGGGCCAAAAAGAAACGCCCTGGGAGACGACTTTGAATTAAGAACAAACCGAGAAGTAGAAGAACTATATGGCGAAACAAATATAATTGGAGTCCTTAAGAGTAGTAGACTGGGATGGGCTGGTGTCATGTGTGGAGATCCGAAGGCCCAGTAAGATTTCTAGGACATCAAGAAGGCCGAGAGGACGACCCGGACAGCGGTGGAAAGACAGGATTACAAAAGACGCATCGAGACTGGGAGTGGATGACGGAAAAGAGAAGAAGTCGCGAATTCGGCGGCGTATTTTACGCTCAGAATCCGCTCGTAATGATAACAGAACCCGCGGATCTACGAACGACTACGAGTGTCTCTCGATTTGTTTAATACTAACTATTGACGTAACGCTCTTTGTTTGAATACGAGTACGCCGCCGTGACGCGCGCGCGCGCGCGCGATTTGTATTCGATTGATTTTTGTCGACGTTGCGATTCGATAATTTGCGCGCGCACGCGCGAGACGATACGGTAAACAGATAAAATTATGTAAACCACAGTTTGCGAACGCGGCGGGGATAGGTCTTTTTTTTTCTTTTCAGAACCTTGAAAACGGTCAGCGTTTGAAACGGTAAACGATCGACGAAGCGTATTCGACGGTCTGTACAGACCGACCAAAAGGAAATCGATAAACGTCAATTTTTTTAGAAAAAAAAACTCAAAAGACTATAATAATCGTATTGTAATAATAATAATAATAATAGATTTGCCGACACGTACCTCTCACGGAGTGTCGTCCTGTTGTTTTTCGAAAACCATTTTTTTCCCGCGCAAACATTTATTATACTCCTCGGTCAGTGTTCCCCGAGAGACTCTTTGTGGGGGCGGCGCGCGACTCGGCAATTCGGAGGAATCGTTGTGATCTAAAAAAAAAAAAATCGCAAAACGTAAATAACAACCTCTATAAATATGTTTATAATATCGCAGTCCTAGAACAAAACTGCCACAACTCAAAATTCATCAATTTTGAGTTATCACTATACTGTTGAATAGAGAAAAATAAGCTCTATGAAATGCAATAACGCCACATTCAATATCGTTTTTCATTTAGCCACTATAGAGATGCGTCAGTATTGAATTATTTTAAATGTTAGTTAATTTTCAATGCAAGAGAGCCAAGGATTTACTAAATGGCTGTATACTTATTTTAATTTATCCAAATTATCACACTGAAGTAAAAATTCAAGGCTGCCTTATTTCGACTTGTGGCGTATGTGCATTTTATAATTTGTCATAGTGCAGTAAAATGCATATAAAGTGGCCGTCTAAAAATCAATTTCTGTATGCAATACAGTCGCATCTCAAAATATGGCAGTCTTGCGTTTACTTGAAAAATTGTAAATGGCCGCCACAAGTCTAAATTTTTGGGTTTAAGAGTGAATTTCATAATATTTGAAAAAATAATATTGTAAAGTATGATTTGTAAGTATTTGAGTGTTAAATTTCAAACGCATAAGTAAAAAAACTCATCAAATTAATATCCTAGGTCCAAACATCAAATCGATTTTTCTCAAAACTATAAATTTCGAGTTGTGGCAGTCTTGTTCTAACAGTGCGATATATTATATTATATCAAGTGTCGTAAAATCAAAATCGCAATTGAAATTTATTAAAACCAAACGAGCTCGAAAAGAGGAGTGGAGGGGAGAGGGGGGGGAACGAGGGCTTATAAAAAATCACCTCGTCGGTATTATTATTACTAGGGCAGAGGACTTGTAGCATTATTTGCATATTTATTTTGCACGGTCACAAAAATAGCAGAGTGCGAAACAAATGCGTTTCATGCTTCCACAAAGCTAGTTTTGAAATTTTATTGTCCATATAAATGCATATTTTGCGTTTTTTCGGTTTTTAGGGTAAATTTCTTCTATTTTATACTTTTTTAGATGCATATTTTAAATAATTTATAGTTTTACCAATATTTTTTCGTCGACGTTTTTATTTATTTATTCACACAACCCAAATAACGGTGATACTATCAACGATATTTCTCGAGATTTGCCCATCAGATATCAATATGCCCTATACATTCCGTTGACGTGGAACGTTCTTTTTCGATGTTAAAATGAAAAGTTTTACGTTTGACAATTTGAAAAAAAACACCTTATTGTCCAATGCGACTATTCCAAGGTAAAAATTTGTGTTAATCTTAATTAATATTTGAAACTAAAATATTTTGTTAATTGTTTTTTTAGTAGTCGAAGAAGTTGAAAGTTTTGAAGAAGTATCCAGTTGAAATAGTAATTCAACGAGTCCAAATAATTCAAATAATTAAAATTGTAAGTCGTTAGATAAAGTTGAAAATAAAATTTATTCATCAAAATAGTGAGTACCAATCAAAAATATTCACTTTAAAATGCATATTTGGTGACTTTTTAGAGCTACAAGTCCTCTGCCCTAATTATTACTATCGTCCGGGCATAACGTACTATATTCGTTGCGCGCAGTTGTTATACGTATATCGTACGCGTGTGTACACACACGTTATATTTATTGTGACGCGATGAAGAAAGAAGAAAGGTTGAAAGGCGACTGGATGGCGGCGAGGCGGTTTGCCCCCCTCGGGCCGCCGTAACGCAATTATATAACTGCCGCCATGAACTTTCACATTACGAACGCGATTGTGTGTGCGAGTGTTGTTTCTCCGTTATACACCGTGAGCACGTTATCGCCGTCCGACTCGAACAGAGGCCATCCCCCCGTCCCCCGAAATTCGCGACAACCATGACTCGGAGAATCGCAACGAATTCGTTGAGAAAAAATAATATTTCGCAGTCAAATTCGAATACTACCTACTACAGAGAGCGGTGTAAAGAAAACAAAACGATTTCTCAAACTTAATATCGATAAAAAGTCAATCGCGAACACGCCGATTTTAGAGAGAGAAAAAAAAAAAAACGTTCGGATCGTACCGCGTACACGTTGAGAAACAGGTTCCGGAGGGACTTTCTTCGCGTCGAAAATTCCACAGAGTCCCGCGGGCCACGGCGACCGTGACTCGCGCGCTGTATACGTAACACGCTCGCGCGATAAAAATACTCGTCCGTAAATATTATATTATATTATTATAACGTTCGAAAATACAAAAACAATAAACGCGCGCGGGACGACTATACATATAATATTACTCGTATTATTATTGATATTTTGTTACAGAGCGGTCGCGTAACACGCGCGGTTTTCGCGCGTCTACAGGGTGTTACGCGTCGCGGAGAGCGGCGTTTTTCGGCGGTCAAATCAGTTAGATAACACATAATATACGATTGAAAATTATTACCACAGCGAAATTCGATCGAAATTGTGCACAACTCTCGCAGTATAAACGACGGACGCCGTCGTATATTCGCCACAGTTTTTCAACCTTTTTCTTACTATCCAAACGAAAGACGGAATAAATTACAAATTAAAATTCGAAAATCGTAACGTCCGTGTCCCCCCCCACCCGAAATAAAACCCCCCCTCGAGAACTTTTGAAAATTTCGAGAAATAAAATAGTCTTTACGTGCGCGCAAACGTTTAATACACACACAAACACGGACGGGTTCGTTTGACGAACAAATATATTATCTGCAATTATATGTTAATGCCGGCCGAATGGATGGAAGAACAGTTACGCGAATTTCTGCAGTCGCCGCGAAAACGGTAAAAGTAGAAAACGAAAGAAAAAAAAAACCTACGCCGCCGCCGCATCGACCAGAGAGCTCGTCGTTAAAGCCGCTCGGTGTTTTTTGCGCGATAATAAACATTTCTCAATCGCCCGAAATCACGCGCGTTGCACAACGGCGCGGAATTCTGGGAAACGTTTCTCATATAAAAGTGTATTTATTTTTTTATTATCACACCGAGTGGACGCGTTTGGAAATATCGTCGCGATCAAAGGATTAAAACTCGCGACAGACACGAGGAAACCCGAGGAAAACACGACGGCACGTCGAGTCGTTTTCTTTTCCGCCACGCGAACCGGTCGTTTTTTGTTTTCAAAGTTTCCGCGGGACGCGTCAAATTTTTCGACGTCCCGGCGAAACTCGCGATTGTGTAAGTTTTCAAATCGTTAATTAATCAGACGTGTTTCGCAACGCTCATCGCGTACACGTTATGCGAACGCACATTTCCATTAATATATTCCTACGCGCGAAAAAAAAGTAATTAATATAATACGAAATTCTATTGTTCGAATCGGCGGCGGTTAGTTCGACCTACGGTCAAACGACGACGACGGGCACCGCTCGATCAAGGCCAGCGGCCACGCGAGTTATCGAATTTTGTCGGAATATTCTCACTCGGGAAAACACACAAGTAACACCACAACCGAATGTTGTAAACTATCACGTTTGCAAAAATAAATCAAAAAAGAATCGCCGCTAAAACATCATACCGACGAGAGATAAAACACGATTAGACGTTTTGAGTACACGTCCGACTTGCCTGAATAGCATAAAACACGCGGTCAAAGGCGTCGTCGCCGTTTTTTAATTCTAAAACGACACGATACGATCATAATACACACGGCTCGACTTATTCGGAACATCATTTCGCGACACAATCGAGAGGTTTTTTTCCCTTTTCGTTACTAAAATACTAGTCTACAAATATAATATACGAGTATATAACAAGACGAATCGACGGCAGTTAGTTCGACCTACGGCCAACGACGGACACCACCGCGATCAAGGCCAGAGCGGCCTCGCGAGTTATCGAATTTTGTCGGAATATTCTCACTCGGGAAAACATAAAACCGAGTCAACTGTTCGTCCGTTTGCAAAAATAAATCGAAAGATAATCGCCGCTAAAACATCATACTGACGAGAGATAAAACACGGCTTCAAACGCGATTATTAATCGACGTTTTGAGTACACGTCCGACTTGCCTGAATAGTATAACACACGCGGTCAAAGGCGTCGTCGTCAACGTTTTTGAATTCTAAAACGACACGATACGATATCATACACACGGCTCGACTTATTCGGAACATCATATCGCGACACAATCGAGGTTTTTTTTCCCTTTTCGTTACTAATAAAATACTCGTATACAAATATAATATATATATAACAAGACGAATCGGTTAGTTCGACCTACGGCCAACGACGGACACCACCGCGATCAAGGCCAGAGCGGCCTCGCGAGTTATCGAATTTTGTCGGAATATTCTCACTCGGGAAAACATAAAACCGAGTGTAAAATAAATAAAAAAGAATCACCGCTAAAAAACATCATACCGACGAGAGATAAAACGCGATTATTAATCGACGTTTTGAGTACACCGTCCGACTTGCCTGAATAGCATAAAACACGCGGTCAAAGGCGTCGTCGCCGTTTTTGAATTCTAAAACGACACGATCACAATACACACGGCTCGACTTATTGGGAACATCATTTCGCGACACAATCGAGAAGGTTTTTTTTCCCTTTTCGTTACTAAAATACTCGTATATACAAGACGGACACGTCACCACTTCCGATATGCGAAATATTCTAAAACGTTTTTGGCGCGCACAATGTACGGCGGCTTAAGTCGTATTGTACGCCACGTCGTTTCTCACACACGACACAACAATAAACGTTTGGGAAATACGGGGAAAAAAAATTACGGCCGCCCGCAGTCAACGCGCGCCCGACAAAATAATAAATACGCGTCGTCAATAGTGTCCGCCACACTATATTATAACATTGTTATTATTATAGTCGTTTATATTATTAATAATCTATACCTACTACGCGAGGGTTTTTTTTTCCTTTTGATTTTCGCTTTCGTCCGAAATAACACACGCCAGAGAGACGAAAACGACCGGGGGGCAGCCGTATTTATCGTACGCGCAGAGATTATAATGTAAAGGTCTTTAACGGCGCGACGACAAAAGGCGTCGCAGACGAGTATTTATTTTTTTCGACGCCTTTTGAGAAAGGAGAAAAGAATAAAAAAAAAAAAAAAAATCGCCCAAAAACGTACAAATAAACCTCTCGATCACACACGCGATGATTTCACATCCGATATACGCATGTGTACACGACGACGTTGCTATTGTATTCGGGTGTAAACGAGGAGTCGTGTTTCCGGTGGCGTCCGAGAAAAACTATCCTTACGAAATTTAGATATTTTTTTCTTCCTTCCGGATTACTAAACAATATGCTATATAATATAATAAGCTCTCCGACACGGCTCAAATATTGGAGCACGAAAGACTTAAATTCAAAGAAAAAAAAAACAAAACCGTTTAATTTCTATCGTCAAAGATTACACGATTCTACGGGCGGGCGGGCACTTGAAAATTATGCAACTGTTGTGGTATGTGTGTTTTTTTATAATTTAAAATAGTTTATTATTTATCGTGTAAGTTAAAAAATGCAAAATTTTAGTTTCCAACACAGTACGTCGTGTACGTATAAATTATAAAAAAACAAAAATCGACCAAACGGTTTTTCTTTTAATTATTATTATTTATACCGCGATCTAAATCCGATGGAAATGTCGATCGAAAACGACCGAAATCAAACGTATTTTTCAACACAACGTCATGCGTATTTCGAAAGTAGAAATGAAATACCGAAATATTTAATAATGCCAAAAACGACACCAACGTCCTCCGACGGCTTATTGTGGAGACAATATAGATATGACAGGAAAATATTATACTCTTTGAGGGCTTTCTAGAAAATATAGGCACAGCTCAAAAATGGCCGATTTTCGACGTTGTTGAAATGAGCGGCGGCGCGAATGGTGACGACAAACGCGCGCTACTACAATTATAGTGAAACAAAAAACATTACGTACACGACCACAGCTCACGAAATGTTTCTAATTTACAGTGGAAAACGGGACACGAGTGGAAATAAAAATATATAAGGCCGAAAGGGACGGGAAGGACACGTACGCCACCAACGAGACGACGCGCGACGGGTATCACGCGAGTGTACACGTGCGCGAAAAAGTACGTTTCAAAAGCGATTCCCCCCCCCCCCCACCTCGGGACGATTATAATATTTATCAATACGTATAAAATATTATAAATTGCAGTCGATGACGACGGCGGCGGCGGCGGTGTTTGATCAATGTGAACATCGGTGTACGCGCGGCCGCCAATAATTTATTAAACATTGACCTAAATCGGAATCGAGAGATAACGCGGCGCGTTATTCATCGTCGTCGTCGTCGTACGCGAGTTAATTAATTAGCAGTAAAAAAAAAAAAAAAAAAAAACCGACAGATTTCACTGAAAACACGCCAACGGATCGTCGACGACGCGACTCTATTGATTAGGAGGGGGAAAAAAAAAAAACGTCCGATAAAACACGACCGCGCGATAATCGTTTTCGAATAATTACGACGAAAACACAAACGGCAGGATAAAACGCGCGATGATAACACCATCACCAGCCGTATTTATCGGTTTTAAAAAAAAAGGAAAAATATTTTAGATAAAAAAAACACAGTCCACCTCGGTTTTACGGCCGTTTTATTGTGGGCGGCGGCGGCGGCGGCGGGGCGTTTACTAGCGGGAAACGGCTTTTTTCATTGCGATTTCGTCTCTCGAAAACGACTGTAAAGCACGTCGTCGTTTTCGAAATATTCAAACCGACGATCGGGAAATTTTAACGCCATCGAAAACCAGTCTCCAGTCCTCTTAAATGTATATTTTAATTTTAATATTTATTTCGTCATCGACACAGACGAGTATTTCGGTAATTCGAGAAAAATTATATCCGAGTATATTTCGATCGAACGAGCGAGCGATCAATAATAAAAATAATTCGTTACGAGACCGCTAGGGCGTAGTTCTTAGAAAGGGAACAGAGAAAACAGGGACGGTTGAAAAACATTCAAATCTCAAATAATAATAACCACGGCAAAAAGAGTCCAATTTCGACGACGGCGGCGGTGGTGAAATACGGGTTTTAATTAAAAAACATACGCCGGACACGTAGTCAGGGGCGGGTTTAGGAATTCGACGGAAACCTTGAGCCGAGCGCGACTAATGAACTTTCGAATCCAAAAAACACGAGTTATACGTTTAAAACCGCGGCTTTTCGAACGAGAGAATGAAAACGAAATCAGACGTTGTACTACTGCAGTATATGTACAGCGGACAATTTCAAAGCCGATTGTGTTAGACTCGAGTAATTAGAAATTAGAAATTATTATTATATTGTTTATAGTACTTAGTTTATAATACTCGTAGTGTGTTTCTCGATAAAAAAAAAATTTTCTACGAAAGTCGATCCTCAAAGGTAAAGAATATATATTTTTTTTAAAAACCCCTGGCCAACCCTGGTATAAACACAGAGTAAATTCGTTTCGGGATTAAAAAGGATCAGTGACCAGTGGCGTATTTAGGATTTTGTCAAGGGGTGGGAGGACGACATACGTAGGAAAACATTTCGTTCTGTATTTCCGTGATATAAAACATTATTATACCAATCGGTGAGAAAAAGGCCGAGGGGGGATCTATCCCCCGTTCCCCCCTCTGTAAATACGCCACTGTAGGACACTACACTTTGCTGCGCGTGTTTTACCCCCGTTCGAGGTGCGCTCGTTTCGGCGAAAAAGCGACACGTGCTTTTTGTTTCAAAGTACAATAATACACCGAGAGACCGCGGTGGAAACGTCTGGGTTTGCTTTTTTTCGCAGAAAATCTACGACCTTTATACGTATATATATATATATGGAGGAGCAGGACACGGTAATATTTTAAATTACCGTACTATAAGTACGACTCCTGGGAGTCGACGAAAAAGAGTTATAAATCAAACCGAAAACTAAAATATTATAATCTTTTATTCCGAGACAACGACGACGACGACGACGCGTTTCGACGGATTTTCTCGCCGCGCGCAGTAAATAACAATAATACACCGACCGGTCTCGTGATGATAAAAACACGTCGCGACGGTTTTCGTTCCCTATTTTCGATTCGAATAGGCTTGGAAAAAAATCAAAAAAAAAAAAAAATCTAATACGCGCGCGTGCGTATTTGTCAATCGTCGGCGCGCGCGAGGGCTTTTGAAAAACCGCACAAACGTTGGTCAATTAATCGTGCGAGCCGCGTATTGCCGCGCGGACAATAGACGAAAAAAAAAAAAAACAAGAAATGTGGTAAACGTTTTGTTTTTTTACAATAACGCCGTTATACTTTCGATTTGTGTCAACGCGTCGTGCGGTCGGGTAGTACGCGCGCGCGCGAGCGTGTTTATAAATTATAATACGCGATAATCGTCGAGGCACGTATCGAAAAAAATAAAAATAGTTTTGTAACGTATCGAAACCACCGGTGGAAAGGGCTCGGGAAACGTATTTTTATCATTGGACTATATTATATTCTCCGCCAATCAGAGCGACACCTGTTAGAGCTTTAAAAACAAAAGAAATATTATATAACGCGCGCGCGCGCGCGCGAGAGATATTTTAATAGAGCTATCGCGTCGTCGTCGAAACTGTTACAAGAGAAACGTCACATTGTGCAAAAAAAAAAATAGCCGTCGGCGAGACGAAAAGGATCAAAGGCCCCGCGAACGGAGGAGCACGCTCGAAGTTCTCAGACGACACCAATCGTTAAAGTCTCGTGCCGAACGCGCGAAAACTATACAGAGTTTTTTAAATCCTTTTACGCGGCGACGATTCTCTGTTCAAAGGGGCTCTGTGTCCCGGTCGAGGAGAAAACGCGTCGCGTTATTGTTTTCGATTGTCCTTTTGATTATTCGCCGGCGGACAAACGGACGACCTGCGCGCAGGACACGGACAGTGCGCAGATTACTTTCTTTTCTTGTTCGCGCGCGAAACGCAACGCGCTGCAGAAAACCGAAACGTTCCGTAATATAGCAGCGCCGCCGCCGTAGTGCCAAATATGAGTTACGAAATCAATCACAACCGCGGCGGCCGTGAGGTCAAATCGAATCGTGTCTCGTTTATATATATATATAAATGTATATGAAATAATAATAATACAAATTACCCACACGATAGATAGATAGATATTCAATCATTTCGCCGCAATGCGCAGACCGTAATAATTACGTTCTCGAGAAGGGGGAGGGAAAAGTATAACGCGAAAAATACCGCTCTCGGTCCGCGGGGCACCTACTTTATTTCGTTTTTTTTTTTTTTTTCCAAACAATGCAATCGGCATTGGTACGAGTATACAAACGACACATAAAATATAATAAAACGGTTACACGTTCGAAACGAACAAATGTGTTTTCGTTTCGCAAAGTCTCGGGGCGCGTTTATCGACATTTCGAGAGGGTACCGACGAGCGTCGGACGAAAACGTCCAAGTAGATTCGAATCAAACGCAATGGTATCGGCTAAAGCAACAAGTTGTCCTCGCGCGATCACAACTGCTGCAGGCCGAATGATGTTCAAAGGATTTACTCGAAAAATAATCCGCGCGCATACAAGAGAGGAAACAAACATTTCAAACGCTTTTGAACCCATCTATTTATTTCGTCCTGTTTTCATCAAAACAACGTAATACGTGCGTACTCACTCTCGTCCTAGTGTTGTGGAATCGAAGCGGCGGCGGCTAGTAATAATATAATCATGAGCGAACGACTGCACTGCACTGCACTACTGGGGGGTTTTACCGAAAATTCGCTCGCACTAAAACTACGCGCGTATACGAATAATGACTACGTCTCGCCGAGCGTCGCGTTCAAGACTGACCGATCCTGCTGCTGCAGAGGACACGACAACAACAAACTGCATTTCTACTAGTAGTCAGTCCGAGAGAAGAGAATAGAAAAGGAAGAAGAGAGATGAGGACGAAGGAAAAAAAAAAAAGGTCATCGGAAGGTGGTTTTTTTTTTTTATTCGGGTCGTTTTGACGACGACTACCGTCGATATTATTATTATTATTATTATGTAGGTAGACAACGGAAATGATGAATCGTACCTAAATGATATTATTTTCGTACCGTTTATATACGATATAGCGTACCTACTGTATATTGTATTTGTGAAAATAACACGCCCGCATGCCACACACACGCGCGTACATTATATTTATTTCGAGTGAATGGAATTATTTCGAAAAGGAACGGCGCGGCGCGCGTGAATAGATGACCCGCGCGCGTATACTACCATTGAAAGTGAAAATCGATATTTTTCACGGGCGAGATAGTTGGTAAAAAAAAAAAACACAACAAATTCCGTCTGGAAACCGGGTCTCGACCTCCCTCGTAGCCGTAAGGATCCGTCCGGTATAAATACAATATATTTATGAAATAAGGGACGACGAGTTTTGTATCGTTCGATTCCATTACACCGCACTCGCCACACTCTCTCCAAACACACACGTCGTTTAATCACGTATCGCGGCTGTCAGTCACGTGTTATTCCTGCGTGACGATTCGCCATATTATTATCTCGGCGGTCTTGATATAATAATAATCGCCAGAAAGTGAAAAGGCGAGACAAAAACGAGCCCGCCCGATAGTTCTTCAGATATTACGACGTTTTGGTAAGACTTTATCGAAATATCGACTTAAGCATCAGGACACGCGACGGAAACACGATTACGAGGGGCAGGACGTTTCCGCTAGTCTCGAGGATAATAATAGTATTTTGAGTATTTTCGAGTGTCCCGAAATCGAGAAACGCGACGATATTCTAAATCGCGTAATTAGACTTTTCTCGAGTAATAAAACGATTAAAGACGAACTATAAAAACGATTGTCTAGAGCAGTGGGTTTTCGTCCTTTTTAACGTCCTTTTTGCGGCACAATACGCGAGACGGCTGGCGATGGGCAACCTAATATTAAATACTATTACCAACTATCTACGATTAATGATTTAGTCTGTCCTCATGATTGTTATTTATCAGTTTTCACCGAATATCGATAACAATACTGGACAATAAAAAATCGTAAAACAATTAATAGATTTATCGCGGCACAAAACCACCGGTCTAGAGTCTCTCAAATTTTCCCCGAAAACATGTCCAAACGCGCGCTTTGTTCGTAAATCCAAACGTCCAATATTATTGTCAATCGCGCGCAGATTATGTAATATTCTCGCCATCTCCGATCGATCCGGCGGCGGTTGAAAGGAAATATAAATTATAATGTTATTGAAACGTATTTACAAACGTTATGTAAATACACATATACGAGTATATCGAGTTATCGCGAATAACGTGCAGACAACCGCTCCGACGAGTGGGTGCTCTCGTCCTAGTGATAATAATTAGATGGCCGCGCGCTTTCGTTATGATAATATCGTCGCCGAGGCTTATTTCCTTTACTACAGTAGGTAATGATAACAGTCGAATGCAGAAAACTCCAGTACTTAGGACATATCGTGCGGAACAAGAGTAGATAATGTGAACTCGTCCAATGTATCCTACAAGGGAAAATAAATGGCAAAAGATCACCCGGAACAAGAAGAACGTCATTGGCTAGCCATCCTCAGAACACGGTTCGAAAAAAGTTCAGTAGAACTATTCCGTAGCGCGACTAATAGAACTCGTATAACAACGATGATCGCCAACGTCCGAGAAACGGATCGGCACACTAAGAAGAAGAAGTGGTGGTGGAATTAAACATAAAAATGTAAGTCATTTGAGTGGGTAATGTTGAATGAAACCTCCGGTAATCCGGTCCGTCCGGAATATCGAGGCTCTACTGTATCGCGTGCGATATCGATTTCGCGGAGAGGGGAAAATAAAACGAAAATACTTTTCGAAAAGCGCGCGTCCTAGTGTTTCCCAATAAATGAATTTCCAGAGTGTTCGAATACTCCGAAAAAGAATAATCGTTCAGACGTTTTTCCCGAGACTACCCCGGCGGAGGACTTGGCGTCCTGCCAAACGATTTCTACCTCGGCGGCCGGTAGGTGGTGGCCGGTCGTAGTTTCAAAGAGATTTTGTCGAGAGGACGTTCGCAGGCGGTACGACGATAGATCCGAGACAATTTAGTAAGTTGTATATCAAAGCCGAAAGGATATTACGAATTAAGAAATAGGCACGGGGCAGGGCGAGCGGTCTCTATTTAAATTTAAAATCAACGTACGACTGGTAAAGTCGGACGAAAAAAGCGAAATTGAAAAAAAAAACCTAATCATTCGCGTTGGATAACGACGGACAACCGTGTCGCTTTGATTTCAGACGGTTTTCGGTATACAAGTCATATAATAGACCGAGTTATATTCCCCGTACCTTGACACGCGGTTTTGACCCGAATGTAAATTCGGTTTCGGAGAACTGGCATATTATTCAAATCCATCCTTTTTCTCGACGCCGCGACGACGTCGTCGTCGTGTCGTTGGGGCTCTCGTTTTATATTATATCGACCTACGCCGATGATAAACGGCCCCGAAACACTATAATATAATATATTACCTATCCAATTATATCAAAACGTGCAAACGTGATATTGTGAGACGATATAATATTATACACGCGCGCATACATTAATAACATCATCGTATATAGATTAAATCCCAAATTTGGCCTCTATATTTTCGAGGTTCGTAAATAATTAAATTAAATTAACATTCAATCAGAGCTCGCGCCAAGGCCGTAGAAATTCTACGGCGCGATTACATATACACACACGCGCACACAATATTATATACGAGTGGATTTTATGTATTTTTTTTTCGAAAGACTTTCCACAGTCGCAAATGCACCGAGAGGGTCTTAAAATCCTTGACCGGATTTCGTACACGTGAAAAACGATATGTGTAAATATACGCATAGCGCGCGCGGTCCGAATCAACAATCTCTCGGCCGGATCGTGCGCGTATAATATAATATTTAATACACTGCCGCGGCGGCGCAGAGCGATTTATAGAAACGCATTTTTTTTTCTTTTTCATTTTCCTATATTAAAAATGTCGCCAATATTATTATTAAAATATCGCGCGTGCGGCGCGACGAGAGCAGAGAAAACCGCCGACCGGCCAAACGAAAACAATCGAAACAATATGCGCCACTCGTAACACCGTTACGATAACGTCAGAGGCGATTCGAACGATATAATGCCGTTTAAAAATTATAATTCCTGTTAAACGGGTTGAAAACCCCGATCGGACGAGCTGTGTTCGATCAGAGACTTTCGTTTTCACGTGCGCGACACTTTAAATTTTTAAGTTAAATTAATTTTATAATTATCGACATTAGGGCTCGGATTTAAATGCCCTAAAAATATCAAAAAAATGCATTATTTATTAAATAAATTCAAATTAAATTATCATTAAAAAATGAGGGACAAATAAAATTCTAATTGTAAAAATAATTTTTATTACGTAGTACTATACTACTATGTAGTACTTATATTTCAATGAGGTCAATATTGTTTTAATCATAATACGACAAATAGGTCAAAATTGTCCTAAAAAATTAAAAAATGCATTGAAACCGTCAAAATATGCCCAAAAAAATTATTTTGGTTAGATCGCAAAGTACTTGAAACATATTTGTAGCTTGGAAAGCATCGCGTAAGATATCCTAAAAAAAAAGATGCAATTGCATTGAAATCCGAGCCCTAATTATCATAAATAAAATTGAATTCGTCCCGGATATTTTATAATTTCTTCGTAAAGTACACGAAAAAAAAAAGTGATATATTTTTCACGTTATAGAAGGTGGGGGGGGGGGGGCCGCGAGAGTTTCGAAAATCTACAAAGGGGGGCGTAGAATAAAAAAAAGGTTGGGAACCACTGCTTTAAAACGACCGAAAATTTCAATCCACAAAATGTTTTATTCAATGATTATTCGTATGTATTAAAAATTGTTTCAATAATTATTTTTTTATTAATACTTTTAGTCTCTGAAATTTGGTAATTATCATTATAGGCAAAGGAATATGAAGAGTAATTCAAACTACGGGTCAATACGACCCCCCGACGTGATGGTCCGAGTAATTATTTTCAGGTGACCCGGGTTAAGGGTTAAAAAGACTTTCAAGATCGTTTTCGTTTGAGCAGACAAAGAGGGTAAATTCTCGAAATCTCGCACGACTACGGTAAAACACCACTGCAGTCATCGCGTTTTTACGCGTCGATTTGAAATAAAACCGTTTTTTTTTTCCTATCATTGTTTCGGTGTGAAATGTTCGCGCGGTGACGGCGGCAAACGACATTGGGTCGCGTAATGTAACTTTTGCCCGAGGTCGTTTTTCTTTCCTCAGTTTCGAATAAATCGGCGGCCAATTTACACGGAACCGACGCGTGATTATAATAATATATATATTATGCGAGAAAGAAAAGAAAAAAAATATATAATCAAAGAAAATACTCGGAAAAAAAAGTACTTTTACTCGAACACGGTTTTTTTGCACAACGCCGCCGGGTGTCTAATAATTCGACCGGCGACGATCTGCTGTTCGAACACGCTCGAAAGGCGGCGGCGGCGAACGCGCGTAAAATGTGTGTCACGTAATAGTAACAATAATATATATTTATAATAGACGGCGAGCCAAGTGGCGGCGGCGGCCACTCTATCTGCATCTATTACAAGGTCGATTCGCCGAGTAGTAGTATAACGTTTTTCTATATACACCTACTCTTGACACGGCGGCGATGACATTGGCACAAACGGCGACGGACAGACAGACGGGGGGGGAAATAAAGAGAGAATTTCGATAAAAAAAAAAAATAAATATTTAATTAGCTATTATAATATCGTACAAACGGTAATTTCTATGGTGGGGGGGAGGACGAACGCGACGACGAAAGCAGCGTGTGACACGCGCTCGCGAGAAACGATAACGCGCATTATATTATTATAGAGTACATAATATTAGTGCCACAGGTGCTGCACTCGGGCAAACACACACGCGCGTGTGTATCGATTAGAATTTGAATAATATAAAAACCAAACGATTTCGCGTCGTCCACGGCCCCGTCGTCGATCGATTATAATCAGGGTTCGAGACTTTTAGCGTTCGTTTATTTTTCGATAAACGCATTGAAAACTATAGCAGAGTGCTATGAAAACGCATGTCAATAACGCTGCAGTAATATCATCGTGTAATGTGGAAAAACAATTTGTAATTCGATTCAATTTACAGTTAAAAAAAAAAAAAAAATATGATAATTTATTCAAAAAAATTGTATTCCTTGTTTTTCATTCGGATTTTTAATGTTTTTTTTAGTGCCTTTTTTGATGATTATAAGTGCGCTACAAGCAGGGCTGGATCAAGGGGGGGGGGGCTAGGGGGGGGCTATAGCCCCGGGCCGCAAGTTGAAAGGGGCCACAGTGTGTCAACTCATTTTTTTCAAAACATTATCATAACTTATAAATTTTAAATTTATGTCATATGAAAATGGACTATGACAAGACCCAATTATAGGTATAGTGGTCGTCGCTTCTCTCAACTCGTTAAAAAAAGGAAATTGTTTTAGGTGAAAAGGCCTCAATTAAAGTAATAGCCCCCCTTAAATTATAACCATAATCCGGCCCCGGCTACAAGTCCCGAACCCTGGTTACAATCGTATATTAGTTCGATCGGTCGTCGTCCTGCCGGGCTTTTCGATAAAATATATCACAACGCGATCCGATTCGATAGATATTTCCCGATATCGCGTAACACGTACGAGGTTACGCGCGACGAGAACGCCCGCCCCCGTGGATAATAATCCTGCCGCGTCCTGTGACGAATAATCCTCGAGCGACAACGGTTTAACGCGCGTTTCCGCGGAAAGATTCAAACACAAACACGTTTCAAACCGAATAATGTATTATTAATCGTATCGTTTAAAATCGTTTTGCTACACAAACGATACGTATATTTTGTTATTCGGACGGAATTTATTAATTTTTCAATGAAAATCATACCGTAAACAATAATAATTATCGTCACGTGGGACGTCGTGTTTCCTAGGAGAAAAGTAATATTGTTTACGGCAGTGAAAAATGAAAAAAAAACAAAAAAAAACACGCGTTTGTTTATCGAGAGGAGAGTGTACCGAAAGACGTTTCTTCATCGTCAATCGTCGCGAGCGTTAATTGTGTTTTCGTCGAAAAGTCACAAGAGCAGTGATTCCCCCCCAATTAGTGGAAATAAAATGAAATTGATTTTTTTTAAGTTCGAAAATCAGCGCGCAATAACCGATTCAAGTAAATCGTAATTGAATATTGTAAAAGGTGATTGTGCAACAGTGTTGCGTGTAAATCGTTAAATCAAATAAATCTCTAGTATATCGTTACAAACGGCGGTACTTAAATAATTAATCGTAAACTATTTTTCATTTTTCATTTTCATAATCAAACAAAATCGAAAAGTAAGTGTTCGCAACAAACTCGGCCGGCTCGAAAAACGTCCATTATTATTATATAATTTATTCCCTTATCGGTCGAGAATAAAGTCGACGCGTCAATATGATATTATTATCGACCGATCTCGCGCGTATGTATTCTAATCGATCCACAGTTATATAAATTTGTTTATTTCTTTTTCTCTCTCTCTCTCTCTACCGTTACACAACTCGCGTTTTTCAATCAAACGCGACGAAAAATCACGTCGAGCGTTTAAAAACGTACAAAAGTTACTTTCAAAAATTCGTACCTATACGCGAGGAATTGGGAAAAACGAGTGATTTCTACGGGCAAATCGAAAGACTATTTCGAAATTCAATCGGATGACCAAACGTAATGTGAAAAACAATCGTGTCGAGAAATACAAATTATTTTTTTACCATTTACGTATATAGACGACGAGACTGCGAAAAAAAAGTTCGATCAAACGAAATTATTAAAAAAAATCATAGCCAAAGAGATAAGACAAAATGGTAAAAAAAAATAGAGCGACGTCGATTCGCAAATATCGTAAAACGAAAAAAAAAAACACGAGGCTCCGCAAACGCGCGCGTGCGAACGTCGTCGTCGTCGTCGTCGTCGTCGTCGTGTTACGAAACAATGAACGGTGTTGTTACGACATCGAGAGACCCGCAGGAGAAATTATTATTACACGCGCTCGCGAGAAGACGAGAGTAGAGAAATGTCGGCGATTTTTCTCCATCTCTCTATCGCCTCTCCTTTCTCCGTTTCTTTCTCTCGGGGCGGGAGTAGCGGCGGCGACCGTCGTTTTACATCGACTTTTCACTTTTCTTTCGCGCGCGCGACATCGATTTTTAAACATTTTTAATATTTCACACGCCGAAAAAAAAAGCGACCGTGTACGGGGAGGGGGAGGGGATTCCTGGAGACTTTAATTCGCGTTAGACACCGTTTCGATACGTATATATAGTTTTAACGACCGTCGTCGTCGCCGCCACATTTCGACGGTTATATATTACGCAACGGTTGTAAACAGTCGTATAAACGTCTCATTCGAGAGGGGAAAATCGCGAGTTTTTATTATATTCGTTTAATTTTATAATTTTACAATCGTTCCATCCCCGTTACACGATTCTCAGTGTTGGATTTAAAGTATGCGAGAAACGCCGCGAAAAGTTTGATCGAGAGAGTTTTGCGTGTGTTTTTAGGTCGGTTGTTTCGTTTGTTTTTTTTTTAGGTTTTACGTTTGTTTAGGTTTTACAGGACACCCGGGCGGCAGACTAATAGTTATCACGCGGCATTACGATCGATCAATCATCATCGCGGGGGACACCAGTTCTTTTTTATTTTATTTTTTATCCTATACGAATTCGCGAGAATCGATAAAAACCGCCGCGGCTGCGGGGTTTTCGTAGGAATAACCATTCGCCATTACCGCACACCGTCGTAAAACGACGTAAAAAAAAATATTCCGGCGAGAACGAAAAATACGAAAGGCGAAAAAACGCCATTATAAACACTCAACGGGTATGATTATACAATTTTTAATTATATATAGTCGTAGAATCGCAGACGAAAACGTTTTCAAACCGTTTGCGCCGCCGGTATTTTACACGATCGCGATGTCAAGAGGCGCGCGCAGATTAAACGAAATCGGAATTATTTTTTGTTTCTACAGAGCACCTCCTCTTTTCAACGTCGCGAATCGAAATTCTATCATCAAATTCATTTCGACGTATCGTTATCATTAATCGTTATTATTTAATCGTATTATTAAAAGGGCTCGGATATTGTAGCACAATAAATCCTTAAAAAAGCATTATTTTAAATATATTTTTGGTCGAGTTACTTTCGTTAAAACTCATCCTGTCGGGCGCCAATACATTTTTATACAAGACATCTTTCCACGTAAATTATTACTGTGTTTTTCACTGGCAATAATAATATAGTCCAAGTATAATGGACATGGAAATTTATGTAATAATTGAGAAAAAGCAAAATAGAGTTTACTTTATTGAAATCAGAACGATTAAAAACAAAAAAAGAATCATCTTTCCATCAGACTTTCATCAAAAGAGAATTGCATTTGCTACAAAATCCCAATTATATTAATAATATAAATATCATAACGGCGAAATAAAAACTTTTATCGATTTCGACGAGACAACATAGCACGCCCGTGGTCGTTATTACGACGACGACGACGAGTCATGGTATGTGTTTTTCCTAATCCATTTTTATTTTTTCGCCTTACGCGCGCGCGCGTATTATATATAACGCGCACGTAATATATTTATAATAATATTCTTTTAAACATTTTCTAATACGCTCTCGACCTTGACCTTGGACAAACAAGTGCTTAGAGCAGAATGCCGCGTGACGTTTTGTTCGACTTTTTTTTTACGCGACGATTTTATAATATATTACAAACAATAATAATAATAATAATAATGCGACGGGTAATCTTTCGAGTGAAATTTCATACGGTAAATAGTTATGAGATTATGTTTTATAATATTAATCGCGCGGGTTACGTATTTTGAAATCAACATCGCAGCTCGCATTTTATGGCCCTAAAAATATTATCACTCCGACGCGCGCTATAATTAGTATAATAAGTAAGTACGACGACGATAAGTCTTGTTTCAACAATAAGTACTCGTTTGATTTTTATGATTTTATAATACAAATATCGTAATTTACACGCGTTTTATTTTGCCCAAAAGTCGACCGCCGAGATTACAATATCAATTCGAATTTCCTCCGTTTAATCGTCAACGTTTCCTGGTTTCTATCCGAGACAGAGTTTTAATCTCGTAATAATCGACTACGACGTCATAGAATAATTTTATCGTTTTCCATTTCGACTCGATCGCGATTTACATAAACTAGCTACCCCGGGCTCGCGACGGTCAAAACGTTAAGAGTTTAGTTTAAAATAGCAAGCACAAAGTAGAAAAATACAAACATGTCTGGGGAGAAAAGCTCTCGTTCGGACTACAGTAATCGGTAGAAATGCCAAATTTCGATAATATTATCCGTGTCGGTCAGATTTTATGAAACTTTTCAAAACCGTAGAAAAAAACAACAGTTAATAAAAACTAGAATTTCAATGCCATTAAAAAACACGGATCGTTAAATTAGGGTAAAGCGTGGTGTTTTTAAGATAGGAAAAATGTATGTGTCAAACGAACGCGACTGTTTTGGGCATAAGCCGACGGGGGAAACGAGAAAAAGTTCGTCCCGCGATCGACGCGGCGGCACACCTGTGTACCTACCTAATTCAATTGATTTTCTCGTTTCGAATAAATAAATAATAATTATCGCGAGCGCGCCTATTGTTTTTTAACGCGGCGGCGGCGGCGGCGTAAAATCACGTTTGTTCGCGATAAATACGATCGTATTACGGACGGCTCAAAGTACAACGCTGAAAATATTTCAACTCGTCGGCCAAACAATAATAATTATTTGGGTCATCGCGTCGACGGAAAAAAAAAAAAAAAAACCAATACGGGAGATGCGCGATAACAAACAACGGCCGGGAAAAAAAAATTAATCGCGTAGATTACAATTTTAAATATAATATGCGACGTAATAAAAACAACAACTCGACCGCGATAAACTAAAAGCGGGCAAAAATACGGTGGGCGCAGAGACTATTTTCTAAAGATCCTTCTTTTCGATCGAGAATCCCATTTCCCCGCACGAAAATCCTCCAACGTGGCGATCCAACTCCGATCAAAAGAAAGTATCATAACAATGGGAGTAACCGAATTGGTTCCCGTTTGGCCGAATTGGTTCCCGTGTGAAAAAAGTTATTTTATTAGGTTGAGCCGAATTGGTTCTTTCCACCGAAAATTTGGGCTAGATTTGACAAAAATATTGATAAAACTATAAATTGTTGCGAATCGTTCCATTCAAAGCTGAATAAAGAATTTACATCTGCCCATCCTAATATATTTTTTTTTATGGAGACTTTAAAATAGTATTCAGACATTAAATTATATTAAATTTCGAAGTAATAATACTAGAAAACTTACTAGCAAACAAGAAAAAAATAACAAATTCTTGGAAAATTGTACGACTGAGTACACTAATAAGAAGCTTACGCGAATTGAATACTTAAAGAAAGTTTGCTTTAAATTTGCAAATCAACGGTTTTAAATAATTGTATAATTATTATATCATTTTTTTTTTTATAACACACATTAACGCACATTTCTAACCAAGCCTTCTTTTAAGTTGACAGTCCTAAGCCTGTAAAATTGGGAAGGAAAATGTGCGTAAATAAACGGGAACCAATTCAGCTCAACTTAATAAAAAACCTTTTTCAAACGGGAACCAATTCGGCATGTGGGGTTAGAGCTCGGGAACCAATTCGGTACCAGCCATAATAATATAAATTAATTTAAAAAAAAAAAAACGGAAACACTAACGTCGAAAAAGAGAGGACAGCGGATCGGCGAAATCAACAGAAACACGACGTTTTGTTTGAATAGGACGAGGAGCGGAGGGGTGGTCCGTTTGCGAAAAAAACGCGTCGACGGAACGCCGCGCCGGCCAAAGGACAACAAATCCTTTTCGAACCGCCGCCGCCGCCGTCGCATGTGTACACGTGCGCGCGCGGGTCTTATTAGTTTCGAGACTTTACGCCCTTAAAGTTAAAAAGCCCGTGGCGACCTGGCGATGGTAACCCGCCCGAACCGGCGCTTTTAGTAAAAGTTTCGGACAGGGTTCGCGCTGCTCGTCAAAGCGACGCGGCTAACGACGACGGTCGAAAACGCGGGACGAGTAAAACACACACACGAGCAGCACCATTACCCATAAAATATATAATAGTAATCGTAAAATTCGCGAAACCAAATCAAACCGTACGCGATAAACGCATCAATGTATAATAATATCGCGAAAGAGCTCGTCAAATGGCGAAAAAATAAATAATAGACGTAATAAATTCGTCGAAAAGAGAGAAAAGTCGTTTGGATAATACGAAACCCGCCCCCGCTATACAGGGCCGTATTTACGCCTAGGCCGGCAAATTTTGTAAGAAATAAAAAAAGAATCATATGAATGCATGAAATATTTATATGATTTTTTTTTAGATATCTGTATGTAAAATATACGGGCGCATGAAACTGAAAATGTCACTAACCCGAAATCAATTTTCTCGTAATGTGAGCTATAAAGATAAGATACCTACCTAGGTATATAATAATATAAGTTGTTCCTAAAAGTAATTACGATAAAAATATAATATATATAGAAATTGGCTAAAGATATTGTGTATCCACATCGCACACGACCACACTTCATTTCAGTTTATTGTTCGTCATTGTCGGGAGTGCATATTACACAACATAATATATTTAATAAATAATAATTAATAATTTACAGTATTTAGCATTTTTTCACTATGAGTGACGGTCGTAAACGTTTTAGTGGTTCAGAGTATAAAAAACGCGACATCAATACTGCACATAGAATCTGAGATGCTTCGAAGTATAAATTATGATGATATAATCGACGATTTCGCGTCTAAAAAAGTTCGTCGTAAAATGTTATAGATAACATAGGTTATGATTAGGTATAAGTTTAACTATTAAGTATTACTAGGTATAAGATTAAAGATTATTAAGATTATTTTAAGATTAAGATTCAAAATGTATACTGATAATGCCTAATTAGGATTTATAATTATTATTTGTTTTGTTTATAATGACTATTGACCTAATTTCTTTAAAATGAAATAAATTTATTTGTAATAATTACAATTTTTTTTTTCTCGGGGTAGAGGCGGCATATTTAAAAGGGCCTAGGGCGGCACTTGTTCTAAATCCGGCCCTGCCGCTATAGAAAATGGGCTAAAAACGAACCGTTCGTTCGTCGGCAGTGAAAGAAAAAAAAAAAGGAAAAACGTTTCAAAAAGTATATACCGAAAACCGAGTAATCATCGGTCTCTCGTCGCGGTCAGTGTAATTTTAAAAGAAGACATCGATAACATTTTCGACGACTAATTTACCACGACCGGTCGATACAACTAAATAATAAATCGTATAAACTCACAACGGTCGAGAAGCTTTTCGGGAAAATTCAAAAGCAAAATTTTCCTACCAATGCGCGCGAATTCGACTGTTTTTAATGCAACTATATAAAATCATCGTATAGTCAAACGACGTGTAATAAAACCTCGTTTTTAATGTTTTTTCACGTGTTCTCGTCGAGTTCGCGCGACTTAAATATCCGGCTTTCTCGGCGTTTTATCGGTGTGTGCTTAAAATGCACACGTTCGACAGAGAATATATTATTTATAGCGCAATAACGCGAATATGTATTTGGACGTAAAAGTTTAATTTCCCAGTAAAGGCTTTTATTTTTATACTCGAGAAAGGGGGATAAACATTTTTTTTATAAATTATCGTTTCGCTTATATAGAATTTATTCGATTAGAGGTCGTCGGAATGTTGTAATATACGTAAATCCCATCTCGGCAATACTGGCCATCGGAATCGTCAAAGGACCAAGGAGAAGGACGACCTGCAGTGGTCGACTCCAAGAGTAGTTGAACAATAATTAGCGTTGCAAAGCGCACGATTCTAAATGTAATGTAAAACTCGAAAATACCAAAAAATTTCAAATTTCTTTAGAAGAATTTTCTTATATCGACAGACGTCCCCCGCGCGTCCCCCCTCAGCTCCTTCCCCCCCCAATTCAACCACTGATCGCGACAAAATTTCCTGCGCCGCGCCTCGCATCATCATATTATATTAATATTACGAGTAGCCCGACGTATATAGTATCGAGCGAGCGCGCGTCGGCCTCTCGCGAAACGAGCGATTAATAACATAACATAATAATATTATCGCGTCGTGTTTTACAAAACGCGAGAGAAGAAAAGTGGAAATAAATAAATAGCCGACGCCACACAAACGTGTTATGTATTAATATATGTTAAAAAACGAGACGAGAGGGGGCACGCTGCGCTGCGCCTCGCCTCGCCTCTCTCGCGCAGTTGTGCAAAGAAAAATTGTGTAAGTTTCGTCGACCTTGGGGCGCGCGTGTGTGATGGCGAGAGAGCAACGCGATCTTGTCATCCTACAACGATGTTCGAGGCCACGCGCGTATATTTCCATCCAAGCGTCCCACTCTCGTCGTCCGCCTGCACTATTATATAGTTTGCGCGTAATAGTAGGCAGCAAACAACAGCCGATTATTCTCGATTTAAAATATATACGTAATATTATTGCCGCGGATCAAAGACGAAAATAACCAACGCTGGAAATCACGCCAGAGAGACAAAGCGAGACCGGAAAGGATTTAAGGAAACGACACACGGGGCTGCATTTAAGGGGACCACGTTGAATCGCGTAAACACTACGCAGCAGTGTACTACGTACTCATTGTCGTGTACGCGACGGCGACGTTTCGTAACACTTTTGTTTTTTTTCTCTCTCTCTATGTTTAGTGACGCGTATTATTATCGACGCCGCCGCCGCCGCCCCGCTTTCCAACAGAACGTGTAAAGCGTACTACTTTTTTTTTCTAATTAATAACGCGTCCAATTCGCCAATTCTAATAAAAAAAAACTAGATAAACGCGACCAACAAAATACCGTCGCATCGGATAATTATTATTATTGTAAAACGACGCGCGACGTTCTTTATTTTTATATTCGATTGTGTAGTTTTAAACGTTAATCCCTTTGAACAAAAACAAAAAAAAAACCGTTCGCCAATTGTACGAGTTTTCGACTAAAAAAAGAGTAGCAGCTGCGCGATATTACCGCCGCCGCCGCCGCGCGCTGTGACGCTAGAAAAGTAAACAAACACGCGGAACCGATTCGGCGCTACTTTCTAGACGTAATAACGCGTTTTATTTTTTTCCCCCCCGATCGTTTCAAACACGATTGTGATATAAGAATACGCGCGGTTTTTTCTACATATCGTGCGAATACGCGCCACAGACAAGTCGTGTTCATGACACATTTTGACGAACACGCGCGTTATTATAACATAATGTTCGCGAGACCGATATAGTAATGTTTCGCAACCATTTTGTCGATCCCATTACGGATCGTCGACGATAAACGAGTGTATATTATATCGTTCGAACCGCCGCCGCGAGACTGCGAGACGACAAGACGTATTTGTTTTTGTTTTTTACGCTCGACGCGATCGAAACAACGCTCACGAGCAAAACACGGTCGATCGAGCTTTCGATTTTAACGAAACGACGAAAGACGGAAAAAATTTGATCCGTAGAGCTGTAGACGAAATGAAAAAAACAAACTTATAAATTCAGTCTGTTTTTTCGATTAAAATTCCACTAGACCTACTAAAATATTATTATTTTGTACGCGTTTTGAATTAGTACCACGTTATTCGACCACTAGCGACAATATAAAAAACACGTACAGTAGAATCGACAATCACCTGCCAATGTTTTTTTAAACGCCATCGCGACACCGACGGGCGCCAGCAGGCCGTCTACGGCGGCGGTCACAACCGCGCGCGAATTTTTTCATCTATTCGTAATCGGTAAACAAAAGGGGGGGGAAAAAAAAAGAAAAGAGGAGACATACTCGAAACGACGACGACGACGACGATCGTTATTGTTATTATACGCGCGTATTAAGGTTAATTGGTCATTTGCTCGTGACCGTGTACATTATTATACGATACACATTGTTTATAATATTCTAAAAATCTCAACTTGTTCGTCTTCGCGACAGATATTAGTGGACATGGGGCGATGGTAAATCAAACGCGTTCGAGTGACATCTCGCGCGCGTATAACACGACGTGGGGGGGTTTTTTACTTTTACGCGATCGGGCCGAAGAGTCGTAAAACGGGAGATCGCAACAAAACCAATGTCATAACAGCGAGGAAAACTTCGTCACGACACGCGCGTGTGTAAACACGACCAAAGGGCAGAGCGGTAAGGACAGCCGCCCCGGGGCCCCGAGAACAGGTCGCCCCTGTAGTACTTCTACGACGGGCTCGATAAAAACCAAAATCCACCGCACCGGTGGATTTCGGGTATTTCGAATTTTAAACGCAGGCATGCGGGAGAGGAGGTCAAGTATACCTCTATAAACCGTCGATTTGGAGAAGAAGAAAAAGGGTCGGGTTTAATGTTTCGGGCGCCGCAAAATGCCAACGACGACAAACAGATTCCGCGAAACGCTCGCGAAAAATCGCTCAAAACGCACGACTGGTGCTCTCCTACCGAATAAATACCTAATAACGTTCGACGAAACACGCAAAGACGAGATATTCGCTTGAAAATCTTAGCCCCCGAACGATTCGCGAGCCGAACCAGTCGGAAGGATTTCGTCGTAATCAAACCAGCAACGAGACCGCAGACGCGACGCGCAAAAAATAAACGCAGAAAAACGATCGCGAGGAGAGTCGAGAGTGTATCGTCGTCGATGTTTTTGTTTTAATCGCGCTCTCGCATAACTTAAACCAATAATATTAGTAAATTTTAAACATCAGTCGTAAGAAAAATGACAGGACGAAAATGCTACCTCGGACCACACAAAGAGATATCACACGTCCGCCGTTGGCACATAAATTACTACTTCGTCCTGTCGAAATCATAAACCGACCGACAGCCTTGGACCGTCCGTCCGTCAAACCAACGGGGGGGGGGGGAGGAGTGGGGGTTGAAAAAATTTGAAAAATTCAAATTTCGTTAGATTTTTAACGTTACACACACGCTTGTCGAGTTATTATTCGCAATTTTTTTCCATCGTGTTTAATTTCTACTTATTAAATATAGTATTTGAATATTTAGCAATTTCTTTTTCTTTTTTTTTCACATAGCAAGAGATGGCGTTTTAAAATTTTTTAGAAAATACAATCGGAGCTGGTCGTGTGTGTGCGTGTGTTTCCAAGGCGAAACGCGTGACGCGCGGAGTGGACGGCAATATAGATATCGACCATCGTCGAGCGCCGAAAAACGGTGAACAAATTAAAACAACGCGTCATACGCGCTACCTAAAATAATGGAATTTACGTGTTTTTTCGTCGCCGCGCACACACACCACCACATCCGATTAAATTGTTATCGCGCGCGCGCGCGCGCGTCGGCTACATTTTCGATATCCCGCGATTATCCGCGCAGTCAATCGTTATCGAAACTTTTTTAACAATTTTCCAATTTACACAACTACTCGGTTGGGAAAAAAAATAACTCACAAAGTGCCCACCAAACAGGGTGCACGCGTACTTTCTCCCCCCTCCCCCTCCTCCTTTCTCCCCCGTTTCAAGTGGTAATACTAATAATAATAATAATAATAATACAAACGTGACGTTTCCGGCCGGGGAAAACATCGATCCGCAGGACGGATTGGGCAGCCCAGGATCGCCACGGCCGCGGCAGGACAGACAATGGCGAAAAAAACGTGTCGTAACTTGTGTGGCGCATCCGATGAAAAAAAAGAAAAGACACTTTAGGCGAGCAGCAGACGACGACGACGGGGAAGAAAACGATCGCGCGCGTCCCGACGACGTATACGCGGGCCGGCCGATGTCTGCGGCGCACATGGGCCGCGCGCGTTTCGCGATGATAATAAAAATAACGACCGCGCGTCAGGTGTTATGTAAACAACGGCGGCCCGTTGCCAAATCGATCGACGACGACGGCGACGAAAAACATCAGCAGCTTTCCCCGCGGGGCCCCCGGATCGAGGTGAGCCGAGGAGGAAACGGTCGCTATTATAATCGATAAAATCACACGAGAGGAGAGGAAATAAAAACGTTATGGTTTTGAAAAAAACGCCATTTCGTCCGGCAGAGCAATAGTTCGGCAAAGTGTCCGGCGCGAAACACTAATTATTATTTAAACCGAAAAACCGCGATATCGAATACACGATGACAAAAGCTATACCGACGACCGGAAACGCCTCCGTTTCGCCTACAAATAGTATTACGACAAACGTGCGCGCGCTTTCGTCGTTTTACAGGGGCGTTGGGGGCGATTTCGACAAGCGTTTTTACGGTACCGAAAAGGAAGAAAACGCGATTCGTCATCAGACACACGACATTATTACTACAATTTATTGTAATCGACGCGCGCCGCCGCTGTAATATACGTTATTTGTAACGAGTCCCAAACACCTTGAGCACGTTTTCGTTTCCGCGGAATACCGCACACGATGGCGCAATCCGACTAGAATTAGGTCAACAAAATGTGTGATTAGATAGTGAACACATGTTGTGTGTTTTTTGTTGTTGCCCATGTGACCGTACGCGCGCGCGCTCCGTATCACACACACACACAGCCAGCCAGCCAGCACACAGAGCGACGATATAATATTATATATAACCAACACGAAAATTTCGTTTTAAATAATTTTTATAGCAAGTTATCGCGCGCGTCCGATTCGCGTCGGTCGAAAATCGATAGAAAAAAAAAAAAAATTATTCGTTTCCCGCGGCGCCACGAAAATCGCGCGTACGAAAAACAAAGCGCGGGTATACCTTTAAAAGTGAATTCATTTTCCATATTTTCAAAGACATTATCGTCGGACAATAGTATTTATTAGATTGGACGAGGCCAATTTTCCCAACAAACCATTTACCAGACTAGATCGGTACAAATAACGAAATACGTTTCGAAAATCGTAAAAACGCCAAACGAGGGCGAAAAACGCGCACAAACCGTCATCCTGACCTAGCGGTTCCCTATTCTACGCCCCCCCCCCCAGGTTGGGAAACTCCGGTGCCCTAACTTAACCACCGGCGGTTTGTTATTTCGTCGAGAAAACGGGGGGAAACGCAAAAACCGTACAAAGACGGGTAATTTGAAAATTCGACAAACGATCGCAATGATATCGTAGTGGGAGATTTAAACGTGAAAGGGGGTCGGTTGAATTACACAAACGTTATCGCGCTCTCGGCCGGGCCATTTCTTCCGCCAAACCCAAACACGACCGTTTAATTCTCTCCGTTTTCTCGCGAATCTCGCGCGCATTATTATAATATTCTTCTCGGACGGCGGTTCCCCGCGAGTCTTGTCAAGAACGCGCGCGCCGCGTTAAGGCCGCGGCGAGAGAGGCACTTTTAAGGTGACACGTCGTCGTCGTCGTCGGGAGCAACATACAATATCGTTTCGACATTAAAACACGTTTAACGTGCAAAGTTCTCGAGAGGACGACCTGAGAGAGAGCCCGAAGGACTTCCAAAACCTATAAGGCCTTAACGCGCGCGCGCGCGCACACGTCGCCGTCGTCGCCGCCGTGGAAAGTAAAATTCCCTCAGCCGAAAATAAACGGTCACCTCCCGCCGCCGCGCCACCACATCTTTCTCGTTCGGCTTTGAAAACAAAAACGAAATAATACATCACAAGGCCGCCACCGCCGACGACGACGACGGCGGCGGCGGCGGCGGCGACGCGATTAAAAAAGGTTCGGTCTGTTTTACGGCGGCGGCGGCGGCCAGACGGTATACGTATATACGCGTATTCAAATATTCACTTTCGTTTTCGAAATCACTGGACGGCGACGACGGCCGCCACGAAACACTCTCCTACGCTCGGGAATAAATCGTCGTGTGCACAGTAGTACAAACGATAATATCGGTCGAAACGCGCACCGCGGGGGCGTATTTACGCGGGGGGGCGCCGAAAAACAACGTGTTTTCCAGCACATCTTTTGGTTTACGCAGAAAAATTTTTAAATTATACATAAATTATTATATATGATTTTATTCTCTTACGCGACTCCGTCCACTCGGTCGGTACAGAGTGACGCTCGTTTTATCCGACGACGAATTATTAATAATTAGCCAAGGGCACCGCGCGAAAGTAACACATGTACGAAATCGCGGCGTGTAGGTACGTGGGAAAAAAATAAATTATCTGCTAGTAACGCGCCGCCATTGATGTAAATCGCAGCAAAAGAGTTTTTTGGAGAGTGTTTAGAGGGGGGGTTTGTTTTTCGACGAAATACAATCCGATTTGTTGCTTAAATGTTTGGTTTTTAACGAAATCCAATGGTATTTCTTCTTCGGAAACAAAAGCGAGGATGATTTAACGACGCGCGACGACGACCAGTTACCGTTAGTGTTGCGTAAATAAATCGTAACCAGTCGATACCACACCACGACGGCGCGGCGGCGGCGTTTCGACGTAGTCGGACGAGCGTTTTCTCATTTTAAAAAGCGAAAAGGAAAGAAGAGAAAAACTACGCGCGCCACAAGAGCTATACTAGCTGGGACGGGCGGCGAAAAGGAAAAGATTTCAACGTCCGCGCGTGCACTTACCGTGTAAAACGGTGGTAGTAGTAATCCAAATCGAATCCTATGAATCATATTTTCTCGAGACGGCGGCGGCGGCAGTGTTGCAGCAGCAGCGCGTCGAAACCGGAAAGAACCGAAACACTCTCACTATCGCCGCGGCGGCATAAACTCGGGCCGGCGGCGGCGGCGGCGGCAGCGACGACGACGACGACGACGTCACACACGCGATTTTTCCAAAAAAAAACAAAAATTTTCCCCCGACCACGTCGCGGAGGAAAGAGCCGGCGCACCACACCGCACCACACCACACCACAGACACACACACACACACACTCGCACACACTCGCGTCGTCGACACTAAATAATTATTTGAAAAAAAAATTTTAAATTAAAATTAAAAATCGCGAGAAACGCACTCGCACAGACGACGAAAATATTTTGAAAATCCACCGCGACACCGGCAGGGTATATTATATTATGACGTAGTAGTAGTGCTCGCGGCCGATTGTCAAAGGAAAAATAATAACCAGAGAGAGGGGTGTGGGGGAGGGGGGAAAGGGGAAGACAGAGATAGAAAAAGGAGAGAAAAAGTTTACGCAAAGGACCGTCGTGCAATGAGTTTAACCGCGCGCGGTGCCGCGGACAGTATTGAAATAAACTACGCGCACACGACGACGACGACGACGACGTCGACGAGAGGACGAGAGGCGGCGGCGGCGGCTTGTGTTTCGACACGCAACTGGTTCGCCGGCGCATGCGCCCCACCTCTACGTCGTTCGTTTTTTTTTTTTTAATACATAACGCGCGTTGCACACACGACCGACCGGCAGAGAGGAAGGTATATATACATAATATTATATATTATTATTATTGTACACACACACACCGCGCACACACAAAGTACGGTGTTTTTTTTTTTTTTTCCTCCTTCTCCGCCAACGTATTATTATTATTACACAACGACGGCCGAGGTGCTTATGCGCGCGCGCGCGCGCGCGGCTCCTTTTCACAGAGAGCAAACGGGTGGCGGCGAGCACCGGTGACGTGAGCGTCGTCGTCGTCGCCGTCGGTCCGGTTCCACTGTCTATTTCCACCGCCGGGCCCCTTTCCCTTTCTACGGTAGTCACTTTTAACAAACTATAATACCTATATACACCAAATACGAGACGACTATGAAATTATATTATAAAAACCTAGTGGTACGAAACGTGCGGCCCGGACCGACAACAGCACTACTCAACTTTGGCGCCCGGAAAGGTGTATTACATATTATACCGCACAGGTGGTGGCGAATTCAACGTCCGGCCGAAGGAAGCCGCCGCCGCCGCCGCGCGTTTTCAAGGCCGAGCGCGCGAGATATTATATTTTATTATAACTTCGTTTCGCGTACGGGAAAAAAAAAACACGTTTATACCAAACGAGAAAAATAAAACGCCCGGCGCATAGTTATTTTCAACGACAGAGAGCGGCGCGGCGGAGGAAATCGTTTCAAATCGACTAGCCAGCAGAGCCGTCGAGCCCACACGCGAGGCGATCGCCGACCGCGCGCAGAAAATATGACGTGCAGATAGCCAAAATTCAAAATTCCTTTAAAAATTATATTTTACGAGAAAGTTATACTCGAGAGCGAGTGAAAAACATACCATTTCGCGCCTTAAACGATTTTTGTTAATAATTACAATAATTTATGATTTATACGTAAAAGGAGAATTTTAATTAGTCTATATAATCATTAAACTCGAAAATAATGAAAAAATTCCCTCAAAAAATCGATAGAGTAAAAACACAAGTATTATTTAGGTTCATCACATATACTCGTGTTGAATTATCAAAGAAAGCACATACACAGTCTATGGAAACGATTCTTAATATGAAAAAAGACTCGCCAGAGCCGTCGAGCCCACACGAGGTGATCGCCGACCGCGCGCAGAAAATATGTGCGGATAGCCAAAATTCAAAATTCCTTTAAAAATTATATTTTACGAGAAAGTTATACTCGAGAGCGAGTGAAAAACATACCATTTCGCGCCTTGAACGATTTTTGTTAATAATTACAATAATTTATGGTTTTTACGTAAAAGGAGAATTTTAATTAGTCTATATAATCATTAAACTCGAAAATCAAGTGAAAATAATGAAAAAATTCCCAAAAAGTTATTTAGGTTCATCACATATACTCGTGTTGAATTATCAAAGAAAGCACATACAGTCTATGAAACGATTCTTAATGTGAAAAAAGACTCGCCAGAGCCGTCGAGCCCACGCGAGGTGATCGCCGACCGCGCGCAGAAAATATGTGTGGATAGCCAAAATTCAAAATTCCTTTAAAAATAATATTTTACGAGAAAGTTATACTCGAGAGCGAGTGAAAAACATACCATTTCGCGCCTTAAACGATTTTTGTTAATAATTACAATAATTTATAAGTTATACGTAAAAGGAGAATTTTAATTAGTCTATATAATCATTAAACTCGAAAATAATGAAAAAATTCCCTCAAAAAATCGATAGAGTAAAAACACAAGTATTATTTAGGTTCATCACATTTACTCGTGTTGAATTATCAAAGAAAGCACATACAAAGTCTATGAAAACGATTCTTAATATGAAAAAAGACTTGTAAATACAAGTCGACGCTGACATTAATTTAAGGGAAAAAATATAGAGATGATACGGAAATATAATATACCGAAAATCGTAGAGAGAATCTCTCACTTAAAACTATAGTGATGCACATTGATATCGTATTTCGATATCGAACCATTTTACCGATATCGATGTGACTAATTTATTGAAAGTACATCGATAATCGATTCATTCTATTTTCTATTTATTTAAGTTTTGACAGTAAATCAATATCAAAGAACGATAAATATTATACGATAAGCAATACTAAAACGACAAAGCCCTCATAATGAACATATTATATCGCAATACAATTTCAGTCTCGTTATTTCCGTCGATCGTCTATGTCAATTTAAGGCTTTAAAGTGGATACCAATGGTATAATCTTATGTATAAAAATGAACCGCAAAATGTGTTGTAAGCGCACAACTCAACAACCCCTGAACCGATTTCGCTAATTCTTTTTTTATAATATTCCTTAAAGTACGAGGATGGTTTTTACGGAGAGAACTATTAAGAAAATTAACCCTAAGGGGGTTAAAAGGGGTAAAAATGGAAAAATCCCGAGTCACTGGAGCTTTGTGGTATTAAATTTTGTCAATAGTTTCATTTAATATAGCAGAGGCCCCTATAGAAAGGATTTTCCAAAATTCGACCCCTAAGGGGGTTAAAAGGGGTAAAAGGGGTAAAAATGAAAAAAAAACTGATAAAATAAAAAGTAATACTGCACACGGGCGAAGCCGGGTTATTCAGATAGTTTTAAATAAAAAAACAAGTCCATTGTCGCGCGTATCGATATATCGTATATTGATATCGATAATTGAAAACATATCGTTGTGCAACACTACTTAAAACCATCAAACGGAACACAAATACGTCGAGGTACTTTTCCGGCGACAAGGACTATAAAAAAACACTACCGATTTGACGGTAAAACAAAGACTACCAACAAATTCGGCAGAGTCGGGCAGGGTCGTTTTGAACAAGAAAAACAAATCTGCCGTCTACACTATATAATATAATACCGGTCGTCCATTCGAGGTGGAAAATCAGACGAGTCGTTTGTCGAGTCCGTGTGAAAAAACGAATAACGCCGCGGTCGTCGTTTGTGGAAATGAAACGGGGAAAAAAATTCTCGCGCGCGCGCGAAAATCGGGGCAGTCTCCCGTGGGAGCAGCGGGAGAGGACGACGACCCAAGTGTCGCACGTGGTCCGCGTCCCCGCGGGGGAACTCGCAAACGACGAGAAACGGTCACTGATAATATCGTAAAAAACGAGAGTGTGGCACGTGGGCGGCGCGCGTCGGACAATACATTTTTTTTTCCCCCGTTTGTTTCGGCGGCTATTACACGACGACGACGGGTTAATACGAATTTCCTGTCTTTTCAACGCGACTTTCGGTAATAATAAACGCGCGCTGTAGTCCCAATCAAACCTATTCGATTGCGGCCCGTCCAGAGTTAAATCTTTCGTCGTCGAGACAACGCGTCGTCGTGTTTTTTATTATTACGGCCTTAGGAAAGAGACCGTGCGACTCAATACGCATTTCCGGTCTTTTCGGACCACTCAGAGAGATCAAGTAGACAATCTATCAGTGTCAGGTGTCGTCGCGTTCGACCGTTCAACGAAAAACACAAACCCCGACAATATCTTATCGTTCGTTAATTTTGTTAAACGTAAAATCGTTTCGCACAATACACGCGGAAAAGACGAGCGAAATAAACAACAGAGGGACAATAATTCGAGGGGTTTCTCATAGTCACATTGGCGAGTGGTTAAAAACGCAATCGGCGTATATACCTTAAAAAGCTAACCATAATAATATAAAACCCTCGAAAAGAGAGCTTACCTTTATCGCAGACACGGGTTGTTCCGATGGTCCGTTTTCGACGAATCGCGGCGACTTTTCAATCTATACAAACGACAAAATATATTATTGTCGTCGAGAAAACGATTTTAGGCGATTGATAAAAACGACGACTACGTAAAGGCAGGGGCGTAGCCAGTAGGTAGGCCTGGTAGGCCCGGGCCTACCCAGATTTTCTCATTTGAAAAAATACCAATAATATTAAAAATAATATATCAGACACACTTATACACGTTTTTACAACATTATAATCTATATATATAAAAATGGAGACAAAAAATTCGAAATTGCATCAGTTGAGAACGGCTGGGCCGATTTGGCTCAATTTTTTTTTAAATGATAGAGAATGTCGGGGAGCGGGTTTATAGCATAAATTATGGACCTAACTCCTGTGAGTTAGAGATTTAGAGACAAAAACAATAAGTATATTATTAGTCACAACTTTACGAGTACATAAATTAATATTTATAGTTGTATTTTGTAAAAATATCAGTATTTAGGTACTTAAATAAAAATTGCATCTTTTGAAACTATATGTGCCTATGCTTCTTTTTTGGTTCAATTTGTTTTAATTTTTAAGTAATTAATTATTCATTTATTGATAAGAATAATCATTGAAAACTTTGAAATTACGGTAGGCTAATAAAAAAAATCAGAAAAAGTCCCAATTACCGTCGGTGAGTAAAAGTTTTATAGTGGGCCTACCCAAAAAAAAAATCCTAGCTACGCCCCTGCGTAAAGGTAATGTATTCCGAGACCTACAAGGGTAAGTAGTTAGTGAAAGATAATAATATATAAATGAACGATAAATATAATAGAGACGGCGTAAACAAATTTAATTTTAATTATAAACGCGCGCGTATTATTTTCAAAACGTTCGAATTTAGCGTTTCGACAAAATACTCGAATAAATCGTCTCTTGACGGGCATTTTTTTTTTTTGTTTTCAATTTTTTTTTTTTTAATAAATAAACAATTTCGGTCGCTCAGCCCAGGCCGGAGAGAAAGGACGACTGCGCCTCCTTTATTGAAGACGAAAAGTAAACGCCCCATCGATTTTTTTTTTTGTTGTTTTTTTGTAAATAAAGAAACAAATTAATTTTATTTAAAAGACTTACACTACACAAAGCGATTATTTGAATTCGTCGGAACACGCGTATATAGTTCCGTTTTACTCGGAAAAATAAAACGTTATTAGTTATGGAGGACGTAGAGGAGGAGATTTAAGCGAATTAAAAAATGCCTTTATTTCAAAAAAAAAAAAAGGAAAACAATTTTTTTTGTTCCAAGAAACGAATAATTCTTCGCTCGAAAACGTCGCTCGTGCAACTCTCGCAAGGAAATTAAATTCGCATTTAAACTCGTATTTAACTAACGATTAAACTGAAAAATCAACCGACCGTTTCCGATATTGATTGTGGGTGGGTGGTGTTTTAAAAAAAAAAAATACAATTTTATAGATAATTTATTATACGATTAAGAGTCAAAGAGAAAAATTCAACGGCTGATTAGAAGAAGGATAATATTCCAAAAAATACGTAAAATAAACAGAAATAGCAATTTTTTAGCTGAAAGGTAAAAATTATGAGGCGTATAAAAGACGATATTTAAGTACTAGGTAACGTATATATTGTAAAGACAAGTTTTTGGAATATTATCCTTCTATTATCCTTCTCGTTCAATTAGAGGACATAAGTTGTCGACAAACGCAATCGAGACAAAGAAAAAAAAACACGTCTAAATAAGAACACAGTTTACTCACTTTGAAACGGCTTTCCTTCCTTTCTGTCGTCGGGCGGACTTTCAACTGAAAACAAAAATTTGAGTTATAAAAAAAAAACGAAAAAACAACACGTTTCCGAATCGATAGAGGTCGATCAGAGGAAATCGGTCCATTTTCGTCCGAATCGATCTCACCTCTCTTAATCCCCCGCCGTTTTGGTGGTGACAACAACAACGCGACGACGACGGCTTTCACATTTCGTTCGTAAATTTGACCTTTGAACGCGCGACCCTCCGTTGTCTCGCCGTAGAGGCAAGTAGTAGTAGGCGCGACGTGACGCAATAGCAACCGGATTTGTTTTGATTGTTCGTTTGAACTTTGTTCATTGATTTCGTGTCACGACAAACAATAAGCGCTTTCGCCGTTTCCTGAAATCAAATCGTTTTATTGAGCAATACACGTCCAACAGTCGATCCGATTATTAGGGGGTGGAAAAAAAAAGGTTTGTCGAGCCTATGTTTCTCGCGCCGCCGCCCAAAAACCGCTATAAATCCCACTAAAACAACCGTCGTCGTTTTCAGAGAATTTTAAACACCAAAACACATTAGGTGCCCATGCACGAGAGGATTTTATGACGGATTTGGGCTAAGTCCGCTAGTTAGTGGAGGAAATCCGTTGATTTTTGTACTGAGGACCTAGTCCTCTGGTCTTTCAAGACGTTCTGAAAGATCTGCGGATTTATACGACGGATTACAGCTGGTTTATCAGTAATGTATATTATTATTATTTATTTGTTATGTTATATTATTTTTTACTCGTACATTTGAAGTATATAATATTATAATTTATAATGAATACACCTAATAATATGACTTGAAAGAATTTTTATAGAATTTTGATAGACTCTTGGGTAAGTGTTTTACAAATTAAATTATACGCCATATTATTTTAGATTCTGAACGTAGTGATGTATTAATTTTACAATCATGTGTTATATTGTAAAATATATTGACAAAGTTTATTTGTTTATTTATTTTCTATTAAGTTTAATAAAACCACACACAACCAAACAGGATACAGTAATGC
Source organism: Drepanosiphum platanoidis (assembly GCA_948098885.1). Classification (NCBI taxonomy): domain Eukaryota; kingdom Metazoa; phylum Arthropoda; class Insecta; order Hemiptera; family Aphididae; genus Drepanosiphum; species Drepanosiphum platanoidis. The sequence goes on from OX402541.1 coordinate 7,794,483, forward strand.
GCCAGGCAATACCTGCAGATAAACGTTTTATAGCTACTCTACTAGACAGATGATATTGTATGATAATAATGATATTGATAAATGAAAAATTCTTATCAAAGTCCCGGCGGATCCGGGCTCTTAGCGTGTGGAGAGACTTGATCCGTCGGTTTAAATCTGCCGGATTTCTATACTAGACGGACTTAATCCTACAACACCACAGACGATAGGACATTTTAGGGGATTTAATCCGCCAGAGACCAAATCCGTCGTAAAATCCTCTCGTGTATGGGCACCTATTCGGTACAAACAGTCAAACGTACTCGCGCGACAATGGCGGAAGGAAGAAAAAAACTCTCCTCGACAATTAAGCCCTCTAATCAAGCCGCTGTTGGGCATAGAGTACTGCTGCCTGATCTACGATTTATCGTTACCGCGAGTGTACAGTTTCGAGTGGCCCCGAGAGTCGGCGGTCCGAGCTGCCGTAATAAGAGGAGCCCGACGATAATAATAACGAGCTTATTATTTATAAAATGCTTACAACAAACGACGACGTCCCTCGGAGATCTGACGGCGGCGGTTTTATCGCGCGTTTTAAAATACCAGAGTTTTTTTTATTTTTCAAATAATCGTCATACTCTTCCGCACCGCCGCACCGCGGTACAAACGTATTTTCGCTATGAATTTTAATCAAAAACAACTGGGGGGGGAAAAAAAAAAAATAAATAACGATAACCTTTTTGAAGACGCGACTTTTAGAGAAAACGCTCGAGCGTTTGAAACTTTTTACCAGAGTACATGACGTATAGATATATTGTTATCGCGTCGTTAATTTTTAGAAAAACCGGGCGTTTTAAACACTAAAACCGATCGATAAGACGAAAGTTCGAACGGATTCGAGAGAAAAACCAACTACTTCAAAAGAAATCAAATTTGAAAACCTCCATTTCACGTTTTACGGGGTGTAACCTTTTTTTTGAAAAACTCTACACGTCGATTTTTAAACTCGAAAACGAGTTACACGATACAGTCGTTAATAATTATTAAAAGAGAGAAAAAACAAATCGGATAACATTTTTATCGACGCCTTACTCGTATGTTTAAAAGTGTTAAATCATAAACGAGCGATAATATTCCAGACGAATCCGAGACAAAACTCGCTCAAACAAAACCAATTAAATCGTACACGCCGCCGTACGCCCACATTTTCCGAAAAGGTTCCTTGTTTTGGCCCGCCGCCGCCGCCTACTGCCGAGACCCTGGTCCGACGACCAAAGTGCGTATTATTCACCCGGCGACCTGTTGATTATTAAACGTTCGCGGAGAGGGATCGAGTTGACAACGACTTAACGCGCTAGAAATGTTTTCGAAATATTTGTAAAAACAACGTTTCCGGAAAATCAATTCAATCACTCCGGCGGCGCGGCGGCGGCGTTTACACTAAACCCCGTATTTGGCAGACAAAATAAAACTCAGACGAATCGAACGAAACTTTGATAAAAAGTCCACTACTTTTCGGATACACTTTTTGACACCGAGGTCGTCGTCGTTTCATGTCATTTTAAACCATTTTTTTCCCCAATTTAATTTTACATTTGAAATCTCCATCGAATACACGTCGATCGTTACAATTTGACGCGCTATTTAAATACTGTATAATAATTTTAGGTAAACGATTTTATTCGTTTTTTTTATCTTTAATAAATTAATTTTTTCAAAGACATCTGGTCACAAATTATTTCAAACATCTACGGAAATTCGTAAAATTTATAGCGACAAGTTAGAAAAGCTAAGAGACGATAAATTAGATAAGGCTTTTTCATCGGAATTCTGGCGTATACTCGGACCGAGTAACCACGAGTAACCACGAGTAACCACGAGTAACCAAATAAAACAACACAGTCATAACGAAACAAACTATTAAAATATAATATATTAGGTGGTCTTGCCGACCAATCATCATCGGGCGTAAAGAGGAACCGTGTTGAATGTTATTATTTATGAGTATTGAGCGTTAATTAATATTAATAAAATTACTTTGTTTATTTTCAAACAAGTCGTTTGACACGAAAAGCATGCCGAAATGGAAAGAAAAGAAAAAATCATATCATTCGTTCGGTAAATAATAATAATCGAGTCCGACTCGACCGCGCCGAGTGATTGCGATAAGAACATTGTTGTACGCATGTACGGGGGATTCGGCGCTGGTTCAAACGATAAGACTACCGCGCAGTCAGTGGGTCAACAACAGTGAAATAACCTTTGGCATACATTTTACACATTATCAATATCGTCAATTTCACCAGAGGCGCGCGTATTACGAGCGATACGATTTATTACCGACGCGCGCGGCCACTTAAAATATCATTCCGAGACGACGAGACACACATTATAGTAGCGACGAAATCAATCGACGATTAAACAAAAAAAAAACCATCGTTTCTCCGTCACAAAAAAAAACTGTAACGCCCCGGACCACCACAAGAGGGGGGGGGCAGTGCCGCAATTATGAATTCTGAGGCCCGTGTGCAAGGATTTATTTAGAGGCCCCAAATAATATATTTATTAATTGATCTTTGTATTACTACAGACATTTTTTAGTATTTTTTAGTACTATAACTTAAATATTATTGACGGATTCGCGGAACCGATCAGAAGAATAAATTATGTAAATTTATAAAAATTTGAGCTTCTAAATACCTCCTCTATAAATTAGTATAACGAATAATCAAAAAAATAATGAACAACTTAATTCAGTGATCCAAGTCTAGTATCCATACGATAATTATTTGAGAAATATTTCGCAATAACAGAGAGGGGGGGCCCTGCGATAATGACTATTATTCTACAAATTATGTCATACTTTATAATATCATTTTCGTAATTTTATTCCTATAATAATTTCTACGTTTTACTATAAAACCGAATTATTTACAGATCCAATGAAACAATTACAAAAAAATCAAAAAACTTTCGAGGTACGAGCCACGAGGAAGTAAAGAATACCAATATAGGCTAAATTCATTTTGAAACGGACAATCTTCAATTTTTAGCTTATGGTTTGGGAGGCCCCTAAGAACCGGAGGCCCGTGTGCATCAGACACCTTGCACATCCAATTGTTGCGGCACTGGGGGCAGGACTCGGGGGCGCTCGATAATGTTAAGAAAATCGATTAACTCTCAACGTTTAGATTTCGAAAAACAAACCATCGGGTAGATAGGACTCGAACGTAAGTAAAAACGGTAAGAAAAACGAGTTTTAACAACACAATCATGCGTCGGGTATTGTCGACACGTACTTACGCGAAAATTAAAAAAAAAAAAAAGGCGTTCTAGAGAGCAGACTTTAACACAGATTATTTATCGACTCGGTGTAGACTTAGAGAACGATAAGGAAAAGAAAAAATTAAAGAATATTGCGAGAGGATTAGAGAGAATATTATTAACCTGTTTACATAAAAACCGTTTCTGTCCGTTTTTCTATAGTTAAAAAAAAAAAACAAAAATACCCGGGTAAAAATCGTTAAATTTGTTGAGGAATTTGTTTTTTATTTCCCACGTTTCGTCTTTATGCGTTGTTTCCAAAACGAATATTTTTAAGTTTTAAGTAGATCACGAGTTACGATGACGACGACATCACAGCACAATCAAGTCGATTTTTCAGTTTTGTTTTTCAATAAAATAATAAACAACAATCGTATTTATAAATTCCAAATTAAAATACCAAATCGTATGGAAAAAAATAAAAATATATCGAATTTTTAACGGCATTTATTACTATTTTTTAGAGCATATTTTTATGATTTTAAGTTATTACACTTTATATAGCGACAGGACTATTAGACAAACGCGATAACAACTTAGTCTATCGACAATTTTTCAAGTTTTTATTCAAAATAAAATAATGATGACCACCTACATCTAGGGCGCTATAATTTTTTGGGCAAACACGCGAAAACGTTGAAACGTCGCGGGGGCGACAAAAGACGGACATCAAACCTCTACATTTGTACTTAATTATTCGGAAATAGTCTCGCAGAGCGATGGAAAAAATTATACGACGTAGTTTTTCCTCTCATTCTCGCCGAGACTCGTTTGCTCGCTACTTTTTTACCGCTGCGGCGGCGGCTAATATCAAAGCCTTTGCGATATAAAAGCAGCGAATATAATCGCTTTAACGCGATAATTAGCACGCTGTAATAATAATAACATCACATATTATATAAATTATTATTCGTAAAACGGCACGTTCGAGCGCGCGCGCGCGCGCGCGTGTGTTTGCAAAGGACGCGGCGTCGTTTTATTCGATAAACAAACAGATGGCGTCAAACACGAGGGGGGAAAACAAAATTTTATAATCGTTTCAATAAACATATATTAATATATGTCGTAAAATATTATTTTAATAATTACTCTTCAACAGTCGGCGCGTGATTAATTACGCGTTTTCAAAAAAAAAAAAAAAAACGTAATCCTTTTGGAATCGCGCAACGTATTTTTCGCTGATCGAGTGTACACAACGCGTATTTCACAAGCAGAAATGTCAACATAAAAATACGCGATAAGCGTTTTATAGTATATATTTTTCGTTTCAAATTTATTCAAACGTCGTTAAAAAAAAATAACAGCAAACCGTCGCCCCCCCCCTTTTTCCTGCCCTGCCGCGATATTTTCGTTCGGAACACTCGCAGACGCCACAAACGCGTTTCCAAAAGTGTGTTCCGCCAGACGTAGGCGATTGTTTAGAAAATTATCTTATACTATACTTGGATTATTTAGATTATTTAAAATAAACTTCACCTAGTCACTAGTATATTATACCAAGTACCTATAGAGACGTTGTCATCACGTAAACGACGTAAAAATGAAACTAATTTTAATAAATAATAATCGTTAACAATTCGGTTGAAAAATTTGTTGAAGTAAAAGACACCGGGGTTCCGCAAAACTTGAGAAAAAGAAAACTCGAGTATAGTAGTCGGTAATTTTTAAACGAATAATACTTTTTAAACTACAAAATGCATTTACGAACAAATGGACGTCCAGATTATCGGGGGGTCCGGACCATCTAGGCTGTGATAGGGACGCGTCGTGTCGTACAAATATATCAACGCCAGCCATAGATTACACGGTATTGTCGATAGACGGACGCCGACGCCGCGCGCGACGACTTCAATTCGATTTTTCGTCGAAAAAAAAAACCGTTTTCCCGTTCGAGCGCGGCGGAATATCAGAGAAACATATATTTCTAAACCGTTCAAACGTCAATCTACTAGAGAGAAAAAAGCGAGCCCGTTTCACAGGCTTACCGCGAAACATTTTTAATGAAAAAAAAAAAAAAAAAAACCGGCGCAAACATTCGAAGAGAAAAATCTCCTGGTCTCGGTATTACCTCCTACGCCAAAGAGCCGTATTTTAATATTATATCAACATCACTTTTCGCGGTATAAGCCTACATCCTTTTAGCGGCGACGACGACGATTGTCGAGTACGGAAAGAAAAAAAACCTCATCCGATCGATCACAATCGTTTCGCTAAACAACGTATAGATTTTCTTCGATAAGCTCCTCTCTTCACCCAAAGACAAAGAGAACAATTTTAACGTCTCGTCAATTTTCAAAAAGCCCGCTCTACGATAAGGACACTCGGTGGCGTAGATAGACATTTTTCTGGGGAGAGGGGGGGCTGTTTAAGAGTCAATTCATAATCACAAAAAGTTATTCTATTAATTTTAATTTCTATGCAATATTTATATATATTGTTGTGTATATTTTATATTTATAATGAAAATATCATTTTACTAGGTAATATAGGTATACATAATAATTAAATATCATTAAAGAAAATAAAAAACTGGGGGCCCCCCTACACCCCCCCCCGTAACTACGCCACTAAGGACACTATTGTTGTACTAAGGCAGTACAAAATTCGTACAGTCGGTTACATTAGACAACGCAATTTTTAAAAACAACTAGCCCGATCGAGACACGAAAATATAATACTTTTCGCATCGAAAAACTCGTCCGTTCGACGAAAATCACAATCGTTTCGCTAAACAACGTATAGATTTTCTTCGATAAGCTCCTCTCTTCGCCCAAAGACAAAGAGAACAATTTTAACGTCTCGTAAATTTTCAAAAAGCTCGATCTACGATAAGGACACTCAGTGGCGTAGATAGACATTTTTTCTGGGGGGGAGGGGGGCTGTTTAAGAGTCAATTATTCATAATCACAAAAAGTTATTCTATCAATTTTAATTTCTATACAATATTTATATATATTGTTGTGTATATTTTATATTTATAATGAAAATATCATTTTACTAGGTATGCATAAAAATTAAATATCATTAAAGAAAATAAAAAACTGGAGGCCCCCCTACACCCCCCCCCCCCGTAACTACGCCACTAAGGACACTATTGTTGTACTAAGGCAGTACAAAATTCGTATATTCGGTTACATTCGACAACGCAATTTTTAAAAACAACTAGCCCGATCGAGACACGAAAACATAATACTTTTCGCATCGAAAAACTCGTCCGTTCGATGAAAATCACAATCGTTTCGCTAAACAACGTATAGATTTTCTTCGATAAGCTCCTCTTTTCAAAGAGAATAATTTTAACGTCGGTCGCACGCAATCGTAAATTTTAAACAAGCCCACTCAAAATTCGTGTCCGCGAGTATAATATACACTACTCGTATTCGTCCGTTCGATTAAACGCGACGACGACGCGCGGCTAGAAAACACAATTTTTTAAAAAAAAAAACAACTATCCGGTCCAAGACGCGCGCGGGCGTCCGCGATCGAGACCCGAAAATGTACGACACGCGATCGCGCTCGAGAGAGAAAAAAAAACACGTTCACACACGGTATTATAATAATAATATATTGATTTCTTTACTCGTTATCTCAGAGTTATGTAACAGAAAACACACTCGTTCCGACGACGACGACGACGTCATCCGCGCCGCGAGATATATCGATAATTATTGTAACAAAACGGCCATTTTATACCACAAACACGTATAAAACGTTAAAATAAATATTACGCCAATTAATATTTTTTTGTGTTATCGAGAGAGAGAGAAGAAGAGTTTTTATTCCATTTTTATACACACGTCGTTAATGAGATTCGGAAATCAATCAACGGCGCGCCGCCGCCGCCGCGTGGATTTTCTCTTCCTTAAAAGTTAAACCCAAGGTGATTTCACCGGGGGGGGAGGCCTTGACACCAATAGGCCGGTTGTGTTCTAAGGCAAACGACGCGTGCGCATTGCATTTTATCTAGGTGTAAAAATAGTCAGATAATACGAGTGGTCGGGTCCAAAACACACGACGATTACGTGTGCAATATAACCGTCGAAAACCACAATATTAAAAATTACGCGTTCGACGTGGTTATTATACAACGACGCGGCGGCGGCGGTCACTCCGATAAAACACTTTTCACCCAATTGTTTTTATCGCGTCGTTACGGATTCTTCTCAAATTCAAAAAATTCTCTCGTCGCGCGAGCCTCGTGTGCGTCGTCATCAGACGCGCGCGCGTACGTTTCGTACGAAAAAAGAAAGCGAAAATACTGGAAAAAAGAGAATTTAAAGACGCCGAGGTCGTCGAATAGTCGTAAAAAAAAAAAAAAAACCATTCAATTACTTTTGCTGCGACGAGATAAACGTAATAATCAGGGCTCGGGACTTACAGCACTTAAAATCATTAAAATAAGCGCTTAAAAACATCATTATAAGCACTCAAATAAGCATTTAAAAAACTTAAATTTAAGCAAAACTATTAATTAAAAAAAAATAAATCAAATCTAAAAAAAGAGAAATTAGTGATAGACTGATAAACATAAACTCAATTTTATTATATTAATTTGTTTCCCCGAAATCCAATTCTGTTTTGAGCGTTGGAATATTTTTGTTAACCCTGCAACGATGCCGCGGACGGCGACGGACTACGTAGATAAGATATGAATAATTTTTAATTTTAATTCAATCAAAAACAACTTTGTAAAAAAGTATAAAAACTGGTCAAAAAAGCAATAATTATCAGAAAAACTGGAAATGAGCATTTTTATTGAAAAATCACTGAAAAAAGCAAAAAAAAAAAAGCACTCTCAAATTTCAAAATTGAACGTGTTGTAATGCATGACATACACTTCTATAACACTCTGCTACATTTTAAGTCAATCCAGAAAAATAAGCAAATGCTTCAAGTCCCGAGCCCTGGTAATAATAATAATATCGTAATTTGTGGCGTTCGACAAATATATTGTACATTGTAAGAGCGAAATATTACCGTTAAGAGAAGGTAGTGCGAGGCACACACGCGCACGAGCGCTCGGCGCGCTAGAAAAGTGAAAGTGAAATATTTCGGAATCAAAGTGTAATAATATACGTATACACGTTATATTCGGTATATTTCATACTCGGGCAAAATCTAGTGCATAAATTCGTATGAAAGTGAGGTCATTGTTTATAAAGGATTGCGATTACGCCGCCGCCGCCGCCGCCGTCCGCGCGCGCGTTCGACGCGGGGTGCTGGGGAGGGGGGGAGCATCGCCCCGGGGCTGCAAATTTTCAAAAAACTCATTCCGTCCAAGTGTAAATCGGTTTTTGCGGAATTTCCAAACAAAATATCGCGGCGGAAAGTCACTCGAAAAGACTCGTTTGTTTTCGTACTTTTAATTTTTTAATAACACAATTATTATTATTATAATGTGGACGAGACAAAAGAAGTGTGAGTGTGTGTTTGAGGACGAAAATTCGAGAGAGAGAGAGAGTTTCTCAAGACAAACGCGCGAAATCGAACGTAATATTGTCGTCGTCGTCGTCACACACAGAATATTCGTCCAATGACGAATAATCCATTATGATAATGTACTTTTGTGTGTTTGAAAACAACAACTCGGCCGGATCTACAGTGTTATTGTTTTGTCGCGGCGGCGGCAAAATAAATAAATCGTATTAAATATTATTATTACGGTAACGATCTGGCCGCCGCCGCCAAGGTGAACACTCGCAATCGACTTTTCTCGTGTGTACAAACACACACGTACGCAGAAAACGCGGTTTTCAAAAATAATCATGTCGGAAAACCGATTACAACAAACGTGCGACCGCATTCAGACGGGCTAGACAGTTTTTCAAAAAAAACAGACAATTTACAACAAAAAATCAAGCTAATACAAATTCGCGCTCACTCGAGACGACGATACCGATTATCAGCTCCGCGTAATCAGCGGCGCGTTTGTTTCACATTTCACCTTCAAGCGTTTTTATTATCCCCGAGAGTTAAACACGTGACGGCTACAAAACATAAAGTCCTCGAAACCTTTGACGAGCGTATAAAAGCGTCAAGAGACGACGTCACACACACACACACACGGTCGGTCGCGCGCGGTTTTATCAATTTCTCTTCTCTCAGACGCGATAATGAACAGCGGAAAAATATTCAAGGTCAAACCGCCTCGCGCCGTAATACGACGACAAAAAAACAAAGCCTTAAAACGACCATAGTCTTGCAAAGATTATGTGAAAGCGACAACGATAGTTTACGGCCGAGAATATTACCAATAATATTATTGTCGCCAATCAAATTATATGAAAATTCAAACCGTCGACGACGTTTCCACCTCAATTTCCCGTCCCGAGACGCGTATTATAAGATTACAGCTCTTATAAGAATTACACACGCTTTTGTGATTTATAAAAAAAACCTTTTACATTCGGTTCCTCTTTTTTATTCAATTGTTCATATCAAGGGCCACGTTATAAATACTATAATAATTATGCTGTATTGCTATTATATTTGATTATTTTAAATGTGAGTATAGAAAATACAAATTAAATTGAATAAAAAAAAATTGTAAATTTGTAAATCAATGCGATTTCTGGGCCTACAGTTTATTAGTTAATTTTTCGACTAGATAATAACAATAATAATTTTAAAGATTAAACCGAGTATAAGCATTAAACTATTAACGATTAAATTATATATATTTTATTTGTAAAGAAAAGAGAATGAAATAACGTCGAAAATTATATGAAAAATATTGAAAGCCACGTCAATTTTTCGTCAAAAAGACCTTTACACGAATTCCGAAAAAAAAACGGTACTTGTAATAATCTTAGAGAAATGTTGAAAACAGTTTTGGAAAGCTTAACACTTCTACTGTGCAACGGCGTCGGAGCACTTTTTTAAATTTTGCATTTTTTTCACGAGAAAAGTTTGAAAATTACAACATTTTCAATATGTTCAATATCAAATATGTTATTAACTATAATTGCTTTTTGAAAAATGTGATCCGACCGATGCACAGTAAATTTATTTCTCAATTCAAATATTGTTTCATTTAGAAAATTAAACCACTAAAAGTTCCAAATTGTTGGAAGCCGTAGAGGTATTTTTCGTGCATAAATTCTTTTACTCATTATTACTATAAATAATTTTACACATTTTATAAATTTTATTACAAATAAAGCCAGGAGATAATAATAGTGAAATTTTCAAAACTAACATCTCTTTATAAAATATATAAAAATGAATCCCAAACTTCCCTTGGTCACGGCGTCACGCATCAACGGCTGGACCGATTTCGCTAATTCTTTTTTAGTTGTCAGAATAAGACTTTTACGGAAAAAAAATTAAGATAATTAACCCTAAAAGGGTTGATAAGGGTAAAATGGAAAAAAGTCCGGAGCCACCACAGGAAGCGACAAAAACACAAAAATCAACCACATTTGTGCGGGCCGCAAACGATTTGTCACGCGAGCGAAAAAAAGGTTTGATTTGAAAACGTCTCCAATCGACAAATATATTTTGATCGCACACGTTTGGAAAACAATATTTTAGTCAGACTAGTTTCGATTACACTACTATTGTGAATAACTTTTTTTTTTTTTAAACGCGAGAAAGCCGACTGGTTTACACAAACTGTAAGACAATACCGACGCGTTCCAATGACGTAATAATATTAAAATCCACACCGATTCCGCCGCCGGTCGTTTAAATAAAACTACGACGAACCAACGACGTCCCAAATTCGATTAGGATATTATTCTAAAACAAACTTTGTCAAATCGTCCTCGCGGCGGTGGCGGCGGCGGCGTTGGAAAAAGAAAAAAAAACAAAACACAAATCTCTCGACAAACTTTTTTTTAATTTTCCCACGACCGCCAATGCGCCATTAATTTGTGTTTCGATCAAAAAACGAGTATATAAATAATATACGAAAGAAGCAAAATATACCAAAGCAAACCGACTTTCGGGAAAACACACAATTATTATTATTTAGTATATACTCGTCGAGAAAATTTACATAATGTCTTTCACTTTCGTAAATTTCGCTGGTGGGGGCGGGGGCGGCGACAGAGACGCGCAGTCCGGGCGCCGCCGTCAAAATTATCGCGTTAAAAATGCAAAAAAAAAAGAAAAAAAGATCCGAGCGATTACGTCGTGGTCGTCGTTATCATTTTTATTATATACACAGCCGTTCGCGGCGAGTAACCGGGCCAAACGCGCGTTACACAATCCGTTCGGTTTTTTTTGTTTTTTTTATACGCGTAAAAACACGGCGCGGCGGCGTGTTTCTGTCGCCGGAGAAAACACATTTCTCGTCGACAAAAATATGACACGTCGAAAAACGAGGCCGTCCGAGAAAAAAAAAACGTTTTGTGCGCGTACATGCGATAACACACTATTACATGTACGCGCCATTATAATAATTACTATTATTATAGACTTTGGCGACGAAAAACCGCTAAATTATGTACGCCAAAACGCCATCGCGCGCATTCACAAACATTACCCTTCCAACAATCCAATTCCTATTCAAACGCGTCCTTTTCAACTCGCGCGCGACTTTATTTCGAAACGACGAAATATATATATAACATCCTTTTGACGCCGCGTTATTATACACAAATGTGCAGGGGAAAACGTGCGCGTTTTTTGATCGAGAGACTCGTTTTAAACACTTCAACCCGTTTCGCGTAAAATGATATCGCGGTGAGTGCAACGACGAATGGCTGCGCCTCGACGTCTTCAGAAAGGACGATTTAAAGGATAAGAGCAACGCGACACAGAGCCATTTCAAATTGCATTAAACTCGATAGATTATAAAAAAAAAATATAGTGAAAAACTACAATTAGAGAGGACCAATGTTATATCAATTAAATTTCATTTAAACGAAAAGTTTTTTTTTTTTTTTTTTTTTTTAATTTTACTCAAATTTGACTAGGAAAAAAACATTTTCAAGGATATCAAGGATAATCTTTCGGCAACAATGTCGACACACGGTCATCTCACGAGACTAATATTATTATTCCACTCGGAAAACACACGTTTCACCCGTAAATAAATTGCAATCGTTTTCTTTAAAACCAGAGACTAAAACCGAGACGAGTGGTGTAAAATAATAAAATCGCAAAAATTACACAAAATCTAAACGCGAGTTTTTTATACGCCGCGCGTCGTGTCAGACACGTTGTAACAGCGACACGGTATAGTAATATATAACAAAACTCGCAAGAGTTTTATATTTTTCTATGATAACTCGCGTCGCTGTAAAAGTTGCGATAATAATGTTGATTTTTGTCGCGAGTTTATTTATTTTATTTAGGTCACGAGAAAAGCATTAAAAATAGCACATCGTTCGAAAAGTCGTTGAAAAGAATTGAAATATAATTTCTTTACTTTTTTCAAGTAAACGATTCGCAGCAAACGGCAATTTGTGTTCGTAAAACACAACAAAGAGAGCACCGAAACACGTCGCGTTCGAATCGCATTCGTCAAAAAAACGAAAATTCGCATTTATTCGCAAAAAGACCGCCATCGCCTACACGTCAGTAACGGATTACAAAACAGATAAATTTCGAATATTTTTTTTAAAAAAAAAAAAGAAGAAAGTTTTCTAATATAAATTTCAAATACCGAGAAAAGTCGACTAAAACGCGTCGTGTATTAATCGCGGCCTATAACGTATTACAATTAGGGCTCGGATTTATATGTTTTTGTTTCAAACAGTCCAAAAAAGTGGCTGTATAAGCTACAAGTTTGAATTATAAAGTCGATAGATCCGAAATACAAAGTTTTATTTCGCATCATATTTATGTATTTTTAAGACTATCCTTTGCATAATTTGTAATATTTTCATTTTTCAGGTTGAAATCATGCCGAAATCGCCATTGAAAATCAATCGTAATATAAAATAATTTCATGTAAAACTATTAAAAATAATGAAATTACACATATCTTTCTTTTAAGGACATGTTACTACAAAATAAGGGCATATTTTAAGGGTGTTTAGAGCATATAAATCCGGGCCCAAATAATTATTAACGACCAAACTATATTTTTTATTATTTTACGGGGGAGGGGTGGGGGGGGGGTCAGAAAGGACTAGAGGTGCCAAAAACTCGTCGGCGAGAGGCGAGTTTTCGTGAGACGACCAAAAAAGTGGCTGTATAAGCTACAAGTTTGAATATTATAGTCGATAGATCCGAAATACAAAGTTTTATTTCGCATCATATTTATGTATTTTTAAGACTATTCTTTGCATAATTTGTAATATTTTCATTAAATTAATTAATTAACGTATTTATAATTGTAATTATAGTCAAACACATACCGAATTTATAAAAAAAAAAGTTAATATTTTAATTTTTCAGATTGAAATCATGCCGAAATCGCCATTGAAAATCAATCGTAATATAAAATAATTTCATGTAAAACTATTAAAAATAATGGAAATTAAACATTTCTTTTTTTTAAAAGGACATATTTTTCAAGTATTTAGAGCAGCGGTTCTTAACCTTTTGTGGGACACGGACCCCCGATGAAAGATTTTTACAAATCGCGGACCCCTACCAATTTTTCGTCAAATTTTATAATTTTATATGAAAAAAATAAATAATAATCCAAAAATATTGTAGCAATAGCACTCATGTCACGTATTGACTATTATGTTAGGTGTTAAGGCTGCCGCGGACCCCCGACAAGAGTATTGCGGACAGGTTAAGAACCGCTGATTTAGAGCATATAAATCCGGGCCCAAATAATTAATACAGACTATATTTTTTGTATTATTTTACGGGGGAGGCCGTCGGAAAGGACTCGAGGTGCCAAAAACTCGTCGGCGAGAGGCGAGTTTTCGTGAGACGACGCACCGCCGCCGCCCGGTGGTGTCCGATATCGATAAAATAAAATCCATATCGCCATGGCAACTGCAGCGTAGAGAAATGCAGGTGCCGACAAACGATTATCGTACAAAACACACTAGGATTTAACGATTAAAATAATATCTCAAAGCCGTTTGAAAAAGCCGTCCCGACAAAACCTTGTAGAGAAATTCACACTAGATTTCGACTTGACGACGATTCGACACACGCGCTCTTTACGCCGATAAACGCCGAGATAAAATTATGTTTTTCCGATCGGAAACGTCAGCTCTCATCGCACGTAATAACAAACGCAAACGCGACAGAAACACAGAGTTCGAAAACCGATCGTGCAAAACAGTGAGAAAAAAACAAACGTACGGGCAAATTTATTTATCGTTACATTTCGTTTAGGAACCACTGACCTCCCCGTGTCGTAGTAAAAACTCACTTCAAGGTCTTATGCCTTACTCAGGTGTTGTTGTTTGTTGTTCAAACGCTACACACACATAATACGCTATATAATAACGCGTCCGTTTGGCAAACACACTCACTCGCCTCTTTATCGCAAAGAAATTTTACCGCGCGCGCGAGCATCCACGGTCTTGACACAAAACACACGATAAGACGTTACTACGCTACACACATCCGGTAAAAAAAAAAAAAACAATCGCGCGCGCGCCCGTTAATCTTTATTGCCGATTCACGGACGAGCACGTTGTTATTGTAGAGTATACGCGGCGAAAATTAATAGAAAAAGCGATAAACAAGTATGAAATTATCGCCAAACAATATTATTGTACGCGTAATTATTATTGTATATTATTCTAGACGGATCCGAGTAAGCGAAACGTAATTGCGCGAGACTACAAAGTGGGGCCCCACAAATTCATTTCCAAAGTGCCTCAAACAAATGTTTAATTTCTAAAAAAAAAACACCGCCGTCAAAAGTACTAATATCGGTGGCGAAACTACGATAAAGGTGTGCTTTCACACTCCAACTACCTAGGAAAATTACAATTTGAACAAATTAAACTCGAAAAGCTCGCAAAAGTTTATTTTTAGTTATAAAATATTATAGACAATAATAAAACAAAGGTCTTGGCCTAGAGTATTATAATTAAGTGTGCGAAAAAGTCACAATCATTTAAATATTTTGTTATTATTCATACGAGTATTAACCATTAATATAATTACTTTGTTTATTTATTTTCAAATTTTTATCATTAGAGTCGAATTTTCGAAATGCGTAAAAAAAAAAAATAAAAATTTTACTTTCTTCTGTTTCGATCGAATCAACATCCCAATTTTACAATTAATTTAATTATGAAAAATTCTTAAACGTTTATACCAAATCCTGTCCTAGCAATAGGACCTCCTAGAATCTAGTTCCGCCACCGAATTAATACAACGAGAGTTTGAAATATAATCGAATCGCAGATAGACACACGAGTTTAAACTCTCGAGAAATTAATCAAAACTTATCATTTTCCTAAAAAAGCTTTTATTTTTCATTCCTGTAAGGTTCTATACAAAACACCGAATATACTCAATACTCATATACTCTCACCAAGGTCGAAGGGGAGGGGTGTAGAATATGAGAAAAGAAAAAAAGTCGTTTTAACAATTTCCGTCACATACGGGGTTTCTGCAATAAGCGATTCCGATTAGAAACGATGCAAACGGGTCGAGCGCCCAATTTTCTTCTTTTTTTTTACTTTTCAAACAGTCCGCCGCTAAATAGAGATTAGCCTTTTTTTCTAGTAAACACGCGTTCCGTGCGCGTCACATTATTATCGACTGGCACCAAAACAGAGTCAAATGTACAAACAACGCGCGTTATTCGCAGTCATTGATGTTTTTTTTTTTTGAAAATAAATCGTCACGCGCACGCAGTACGCGTAAAGTCGTCGCAAAATAACATTTTATACCGCGCGCAGACAACACAACCGTCGACGGCGCGGCAGGAGAGAGAGAGGAAATAAACGGTCCTGCCTTTGACAGAGGTCGAAATCCTGTTCGATCAAAGGTGTGTCACACCAGTTATTGTCGCAATACAACGCGGCGGCGGCGGCGGCGGTCGTTGTAGTTTGCTGATAACAAACGCCGCCGCCATTAGATTCAACGTGAAACGACAAGTCATTAATTAATTAATTTCTCTCAAGAGTTTTCAGCGACCAAATCATAAAAGGAAAATCTCAACAGTCGCGCAGCAATATCTCGCGTACGGGAAGGAGGATTCTCGCGAGCTTTGTAAAACTTTCGTACCGGTTGTTTTTAATATAATTATCATAATTAATGCGACCGAGTGCGGCATATTAAAGTAATAAACGAAAGACACCGGAATCACAGTAAAACAAACCGTCGTCGTCGTGTAATTATTTAACTTTTTTTCTTTTTTTTTATCTATTTCAATGATTTCACGTTAAAAAAAAGCATAGTTTTTTTAATCTCAAAAGACCGGCGGAAAAACACAACGTTTCTTCGCGCAAATTTCTCACGAAAATAAATCAAATCATATGAAAAAAAGAAAGAAAACCACGTACCTTACTACCCCGAGGAACATTCGAACAGGCTTCAAACGCGATTTTCTCCAAACTGTAAAAAAAACCATACATTCCCATTAAAATATTATTCGTGAAACGATAGATTTCAAATAATTATGGAAAAAAAAACTAATTCCTTTTTTTACCACTAAATTTAATAATATAGTAGTGCTAATTAAAAACAACGTACGGTTTTAAGTGTAAAAAGTCGAAATCGAGATCGTCGATCGAAATTCCAAACTCGACACGGCGGAAACACCTAATCTTTCAGAAATCAAACCTCGTTTGACCTTGGAGTATAAAACAATAATCGTCGAGTCGTCGTAAAGTCGCATTTTATCCATTTAAATCGCGCGACGAGAAAAACTAATTTGAAAAAATCGCCGTTCCGAGTGGGTTTTTTTTATAGTTTTTCAAAAATTCGACAGCACTCCTCAAAAACAAAGCGGTCGCGCGTGCGCGGTCGTGTTTTATTTATTTATTTTTCAAATCGTAAAAAAAAAAAAAAGTCCATCGCAACGGCACACGGCGCGCGTAAAAACACAACACGCCAAACGCGTTTCGCTCGAAATCGAAGCAGACACATTATATTATCGAAACGTCATGGATACATCACACGATAAAGGCCGTCTCGAGGGAGAGCAAAATATGCATACGCCCTCGAATATTTGTCGGAAAAAAAATCATAAAAATACGCCGCCAACAATTACTATATATTGCCATACACATAGAGCGGTGCCCAATCGGGCATTTTAATT
Organism: Drepanosiphum platanoidis; assembly: GCA_948098885.1. NCBI lineage: Eukaryota > Metazoa > Arthropoda > Insecta > Hemiptera > Aphididae > Drepanosiphum > Drepanosiphum platanoidis. The sequence continues at coordinate 7,811,929 of OX402541.1, forward strand.
GGCAAAAAAATAAAAGACAGACTCCAAGAGTAGTAGTTCAACAATTAGCGTTCCAAAGCGCACGAATCCAAATGTAATATACAACTCGATATTACCAAAAACTCATTTTCAATTTCTTTATTAAAATTTATAAAAAAAATATCGACTGCGCCCCCCCCCCCTGACGTCCCCTTGCGTCCCCCCCTCAATTCAACCACTGCGTTTTAGTCATTCAAACAAAAATATGCCTCAAATGCGCAAATTTATACTCGATATAGAGAAAATTAAACGTCCGACTGCTGCCAAGCACAAAAAAAGCATTCGCTACGGTCCGAAAAAAAAAAAACGTATTGATAATTCAAAGAGCAACGTTTTCATCAAAAACAAAATCAGTGCAAAAAGTGTAATACACTTGAAAATACCAAACTAAAAACACTAAATAAAGTCTAAAATTTTTTGTGCAATCTCAAGGCTTGGAAAACACGCGTTCGTGTCGCAAACGCCCACGCACGCGCGTCTCTCTCCGTCCGACGATAATAAGCGCGTGTACATGTCGCCCGCCGCCGCCGCCGCCGCCGCCGTACACGACAAGACAGTCGACACGTTAATTGCGGAAACTCGCAGAGTAGTTAAACGTTAACAGTACTCGTGCGCGCGGCAAAGTTGTGCCGGTTATTGTCTAAATGGCAAAGAGTCGCGTCAGAGATATTACAATACAATTTACCACGCGAAATATATCAAAATTACGACGTTCGAGCGGATGGGAAAATCAATTGCTCAACAATTACCCGCACAAAACACGTTAAACGCACGGTGTTGACGAGGAGGCGCTGCTGCTGCTGTCGCGACAAGAGAGAAACTGCAATATAGTAATTTTAGTTTACATTGTTATTATATAGTTTAGCACGAGGCGGCAAAATACAATCGCGTCGACGGTTTTAACAAACGACAGATATTTCGGAAAATAAAAGTTTCAAAAATTTAGTGATTTCTGTATTGAAATAAATAATCAACTACTTATACGACGAGAGGATTATTGCGAAAGCACAGAAAAATCGTACACTTATTAAAGTTTTGAAATCCCATAGAAATTATATTCGATTATAATATTTAAAACTCTAAAATTGTTCGGAACAATCGTTACAGAATTAATTTCAAAAAAGTTTTAAAATTCAGACTCAAAACTAATTTTTGCCTAAATTTAGTGATATCTGTTGTAAAATAATCAACTACTTATACGACGAGAGAATTATCAAACAGCCACAATCTATTGAAAGCACAGAAAAATCGTACACTTAATCAATCACAATGAAATCAAATAAAAATTACAACTCGTTCGCACATTCGATAGTGAAATTTAACTCTTAAATTGTTCGACAAAATCGTTTAAAGTTTAGTTCAAAAAAAGTTTTAAAATTCAGTGATTTCTGTATTAAAATACTACTAATACGACGAGAGAGTTATCAAAAAGCCACAATCTATTGAAAGCACAGAAAAATCGTACACTTATTTAGAAATCACATAGAAATTATACGTAACTCGTTCGCTTATTTGATTATAAAATTTAACTCTTAAATTATTCGACAAAATCGTAACCGTTCAAATTCAAAAATTCAGACTAAATTTCGACCGGCTAAAAAATGAAAATTTAAACTCTGACCGTCTTCAAACACACAAACAGGCGACACAAACGAAAAAAAGTCGTGGGGGGCACAAGTGACCATGACGTTTAGTCAGTGGAGTAAGGGGGGTGTGCATGGGCGTCCCCAGACATTTTTCTAGGGGGGGGGGAGCAAAATTAATTTTAAAAATAAATAAAGATTTTTTTAGACATTTTATACTTTCATTTTATTTATAATACATCATATTATTACACTATTTGTTCTCGACGAACAATTAACATGCACAAATCTATGAAGAACACTAATCTATATTTATTAAATTAGCGCTTTACAGATAATGTTTTGGAAAACAAATTTAAATTCTAGGGGGGCAAGTGCCCAGTCTTGCCCCCCCGGGGACGCCCATGGGGGTCTGTAAGGGGTTTCCATCCCCCCCATTTATTTATCTAGTTATGATATTTAATCATCATATGTACCTACTTATAGTAAAACGATATTTTCATTACAAATATAAAAATTATATTATATAAAAATTAAAAATTAATAAAAAAAAAAAACTTGTTTAAATTAACCCGTCATCATGAATAGACTCCCCAGGAAATTCCCATCTACGCCGCGTTTAGTATTCCATCTCCTCGTCCGATACGATACCGACCCGTCCGGTTTTTAACGCGCTATTATCAAAACCAAATCCGAGTAAACACACAAGACTCTAATTTATACGTTTCAACACGACGACGACGCGTACTTATACAACTCGAAACTTATGTAATTGGAAAAACGATAAAACAACGCGCCGCCGACGACACGGGTAATAATAAAACTGGCGGCCGTTTTTTTCCCCTCCTCGACAAGAGAGGAGAGGAAAAAAAATAAAAAAATACAGAGTAAACACAAAATGTAATATATATAACTCGTCGTAATATTTTAATAAATAACGGCAGAGGATGTAAAAATATTATTTACACGTTATATACACAACGATTATTAAAATATAATACACGGCGGCGTTATAATGCAAAGAAATCCAGACACAAACGTTGTAAAATACTGTTATTTATCATTTTTCCCCACTATTTTACTTCCGCGTCATGTACGCGCGCGCGTAATTGATAATTAAAAATATATATAGAGACCAATTATTTTTATATTGGCAAATATATTACATATTTTATACGTATTATCAGAGCCGTAACTAGGGTGAGGCGAGCGAGGCGTTTGCCTTGGGCGCCTGATGCTGGGGGGCGCAAAAATATTAAATGATTAACTTATGAAAAAATATTATTGTCAAAATAATATTTTTCATTACTACACACCAATCTATGTCAGATGATGGTCGTCGATTTTCCCCTTATTGGTTTAAAAAAAACTTTATCGAACAATGAAGTTATAGACAGAAATTGATCGATTTATTCCAAAAAATAGTAAAGCCGTATTCTGTTTTCCATGCTGTTTATTTAAATCAAATACCTTTAAAACGGCAAGTATTGCATGTACAAATATTAATCGTATTTTAGATCACGAGAAATCGGCCGATCATAGAAATCATTTCTTACAATGGAAATCTCTTGAAAATAGGTTGAAAAACTCTCAGTGCATTGACGATAAATTACAAAGAAAAATTACTAATGATCAAGGCTCGGAACTTTATGCACTAAAAAGTACTCAAATATGCGCATACATATGCGTTAAAAAACATCATAATATGCGGTAAAATATGCAGTAAAAATTTGGGAAATATGCAAAAATATGCAATTTATTAAATAATAAATAAATATACAAACAAATACTGATCGGCAGTCACTATTTCGAGTTCTCAGTACTAGAAATGATATAAATATTATTGTTAAATGCATTGGGAGCAATACAAAAATAGCCGTTGACGTATTTTTCAATGGATTTATTTTGTAATATATCTAATATTTTTTTGTTAACTATAAATTTGTAAGGAAAAAATATTGTTTTCGTTAAATCTATGAAATATGCATAAAAATGTTCTAAAACCTATACAATATGCAAATTCGTACAAAAAATAACGAAATATGCAAAATTATGCAACAAAAATTTTTGTATTTCGAATATACATACTATGGATCAAATTTGTATCGAACTACAAGTTCAATATGCACTTTCTAAACAAATATGCAAATGCCTAAAGTCCGAGCCTTGCTAATGATTATTTAATTTTTATTATTGTTAATTAACATTTTGAAATAGCTTATAAATTTGTAAAATTCAAATTGATTTGTTTCCTAAAATATAAGGTTGAGAATTTTATAAACTCGTGGCTAAAAATATTATTTCTTGTTTAACTCAAAACCTAATTAAAAATTTACTGATTTTCCTAATCTTATTTTGAAAAATATTAAAAAACTGCGAGTGTATCCCCCCCCCAGGGGGGCGCATTGCTAAAGTTCTGCCTCAGGATAAAAAATGACTCGGCTCTGCGTATTATACACCGCTGCTCGGCGAAAACGGACAAAACACAGCTGCAGCTATTTCGAAACGCGTCGTAGTCGTGCGCGCTAAACACTCGCCAATGCAACGCGGAAACGACGATCGCGCGCGTTCAATGAATCATCGACGGTAATACCGTCTACGACAAAGCGGTTAGTTGTGTTTTTGTTTTCCTCGCGCGAAATTCGCAATCACAACACAATTACTACATTACACTCTGGTCGGAAAAAGAAAGGGAAAACGCGCTTAATAAAATCCGTTTGAAATCGTCGTGAAAACAACTAGTCGTGTGTCGATATAGAGTCCTAAAAATAAACGATTCCCTCGTTGAATATGAATAATACAAATTCAAAAGCCAATTTTACATCGTATCGAGCGCGACGAAACGCGCTCGTGGCCCGTAATCTCGTATTCTACGACTAGGAAAATTCGAAAAAAGAAACCAACGCGTTGAAATGTACAAAAGAATAACCGAGGGGGGCGTTCTAAACAGAAATAACGACGACGACGACGTTAAGCGACCTACTCGTAAGACGTAATAATATTTTATCGCTCGGCGCGTTTCGCGATTCTAAACGCGTCCTTTTCGGGTAGATAAACAGACGACAGTGTCATAATATAGAAACGCGACCGTCGTCGCCGAATCGAAAAACGGCTGCGGAAAGACCGAAATCTCTAAACTAGAGAGCCAATTTTTCCAGAGTGAAAATCTAGCGGGCCAGAAAACTTGGAAAGCAAAAAAACAAAAAATTAAAAAGGGTTTAATAAATAAATACTCATTCTCCCACATAAGCTGTTGAAAAATATTTCTACTTTTTATCCATCATAAACTCAGGGCTCGTGAGTTCATGCCTAAACAAGTGTGTACCAAAAAGTGACAAAATACGCATTGAAAAAGTTCAGAAATTACATTTATATGCACTAAAAAAAAGGAAAGAAATTTTAAGTAGTTTTTTGGAATAACATTCATATATTCATAAAAGTTATATTTTATTTGTTAAATTCCGAAAAATACATTTTTGAAATTTTCATCAATTGTTGTTGCAAAATAAAACTTTACATACTCATTTACTCCCTACGGTACCTTGAAATGGTTTTCTAGCGTTAAAAATACGACTCGGCAAGATCGATATGCAAATGCATAAACCACTCACGAGCCCAATCATAATTATATATAATATAGTTTCAAACAGAGAATATTTTTAATCGACAAATCGCTCACTCCTTACGACGACGACGACAACGTCATATCTCAAAAATCGGCCATTGACTTGTGCCTATTTTCAAAACGTCCTTAAGGGTAATATTTCCCAGCAAAACCGTCATAAATCTCAATATTAAGCCGTCAGAGGACATTTATAGTGTGTCGTTTTTGCACTGTTAAATATTTCAATATTTTATATTCTACTCTCAAACGTTTCGTACGGAACCAGAGAGCCGCAGGTTGCCCGCCGGCCTAGGGGCGGAAAAAAGTCCACTTCTGGTGGGATAAAGTAAAAAACGCAACGGGCGCTCGACAAAAGAGAAAAACCACCGTTTGCGCCAACCACCACACGTTTTCGGACAATCTATATATTAAATAAAAGAGACAGCTCCGATTCACTCGTCAACGCCCAGCCCAAACCGCCGGGTCTAGAGACTTGAAATTTTCTACAGAAGTTCCTCGAGCGACGTGGGCGCGCACTGAGAAAGGATTTTCCGAAATTCCACCCCCAAGGGGGTTATAAAAAGGGGTAAAAAAAAAGGTGAAACTAGAAAAATTCGCCCGGCCGGAACCGCCGGAGCTTTGAGTATGAAACTCGGTCGGCGGTTTCGTTTTATACAACGGAAACTCCTGGAGAAAGCATTTTCCAAAATTCGACCCCTACCGGGGGGGGGGGGGGGTAAAAAGAGGTGAAAGAGTTAAAAATGAAAAAAAAAAAATCGCCTGGCCCGAAACGCCGAAGTTATGAGTATAGGTCGACCCGTACCGAACCGACATTTTAGGGAGTATTCACATTGTACCGTTTTACACCGACAGGCACAGACAGTCATAAATGAAAAGTAATTTATTAATACGCACAGTTAAGTCAAGTAGAAGAACAAAAACCACTAAAAATTAAAAAACGTATTTGGGTGCATAACGTTTTAAAACGGAGAAAAATAGAGGGTGAATTTTATAGTTTATGTGCATCTCTTGAAGATCACGAAGAAAAATTGTATAATTAATAATAGATATCATATAAAGAAAAATATGTTAGTAGTACTCTATAATATTCTATTTTGGAAAATAACGTCGTTATCGCCGTTCATATCCCACCGACACCGACCAAAACATTCTTTCATACAATGTTTGACGGTGCGGCGCGGTCCGGTTAGGTTAGGTTAGATGCGAATTAGCACATTAATTTATTATTGATTAATAATATTTCGGTTCGGTACGGGCCTGTGCGGTCCGATGCCGGTTCAGTGTGAATCGACCTTATGACGTTTGGACGGTAGTTTTGTTTCACGGTATAGACATCCGATGAGAAAGGATTTTCCGAAATTCCACCCCTAAGGGGGTTATAAAAGGGGTAAAAAAGAAGGTGAAACTAGAAAAATTCGCCCGGCCGGAACCGCCGAAGCTTTGAGTATGAAACTCGGTCGGCGGTTTCGTTTTATACAACGGAAACTCCTGGAGAAAGCATTTTCCGAAATTCGACCTCCAAGGGGGTTATTAAAAGGGGTAAAAAAAAAAGTGAAACTAGAAAAATTCGCCCGGCCGGTATTCTCAGTTAGGTTAATCGGTAAAAATAAATTTTTACACTTAAATTCTATATCTTTAAGTTCATATCGTGCGTTTGTCAAATAAACTATTAAATAATAATAATAGCAGTCGGCTGATAACGGGGATAATATGTCAATCATTATTCGGACCATATCAATTTTTTATACTTAAACCCGGCAAAGACGAGTATAATTTTATTCAGCTAGTAATATATATTTATTTTTTTTTAATAACACGCCGGCGGCAGGTACGCGCGCGCGCCGCATACCATCGTCGTCGTGCGCGCTAAACGCGTTTCGAGCGTGTTCGAATCCTCGTCCGCCTTCGTTAATCTCCATAAATATACACACACAGACTCGGAAAAATTTACTATTTTATAAACTAGCGTTCCGCCGCGATATTATTGTGTGCGCGAGTAGAGGGGAGAAAAAAAAAAAAGTTACGAAAGTATTTTGGCTCGCGTCCAAAAAAACAGCACTACGCGCGCAGGAAAAAAAAAAAAAAAAGCAGATTACTACCATGTTCGTGTAGAAGAAGAAACAACGTCCGTCTCGCTACGGCAATAATAATAATATACGCTTCTCCGTTGTCGAGAAAATATCATGTATTTTTATCATCGACCAAATAGTTTTTTATTTTTATTTTATTCTCATATAAATTTAAACGAATATCCTCGTTTTTTTTTTTATACATAATTTCCCCAGTTTTATTATTACTTGTATATTAAATGAGCTTAGCGCGTTTCAACGGATGAAAGGCCGCCGCCGCCGCCGCCGCGTTTTTCTCGTTATTGCAGTGGTTACTACGATTAATTATAGCCATTTCATTACTTTTTATTTCGATATAATTAACATAAAGAGAACGAGACGACGACGCAGCAGAGACAAGGAAAAAATACGCCTTTTGCTTTGTTTCCCGTAATTTATAATATATAAATCGCTTTTTCTCGACTTGGTCTCAGAGACCTGCGCGAGTAAAAGAAAAAATAAAGTCGTTCGAAAAATATTATTTGTTATAAACAATACAGTAGAGCCTCGATATTCCAGACAAATTCAGACCCATTTTTGGGTCGCGATAAGTCTTCTTTTTCAAATAAAAATCGAGCTTTTAAAATTGTAATATAAGGTAATTTTTTAATTATTAAACTCGAAATATTAATAAACGAGAATATATAGTTTAAAAATTATTGTAATGTATTTTTGTTTTTCTACAAAGCTCACGTGGGTCGCGAAAAATGTCGGCCTAAAAAAAGGTCGAAGACCATTGGTCCAGATTACCAGAGGTTTTTCAACATATTACCTACTCAAAAGACCAACGTTTTTGGTTTAAATTCCGCTTTAAATTACAAAAATAATAAACGTCCAACTCATAATAATTACAAAGAAAAATCTAATAATACGTAAAACTCGAGTATAGTAGTAGTAGTAGTAGTAGTAGTCGGCAATTTTTTTCTCAATACTTTTAAATTTTCATTTCAAAACAGACTAGTGCCGTCCGGATTATCGGGGATCCCCAGACACTATCGAGAACTCTACTTTATATAAATAACGTTCCAGAGCGTCGTCGGGCCTACAAAACGCATATAGACAACGGGGTAAACACGACGCACGTGTTTCTCGTCGTATTGTTGTGGTGAAAATCACTAAAACGCGCGTCATCCTCCTTCTACGGACTTCATAATAAATGAAAACGGGCGAGACGATATCGTAAAACACACCATCGATTGGGCACATACAGAGCGATTATTTAAACGCGAGACGCGACCGTTATTTCACGACCACCTGTGTGTGGCGCCAGAGATCGTAACGCGCACACGTCGTCATTTCAAAGTCGACGAGAAAACCAACGACAAAAATCAATCAAAAACGCATAGGCCCGGAGGGAAAATCTTGAAAAACGTTAATTTCTTAACGAGTCGATATAATCGATTTTATAGTCTCCTACGATACTTCCACCGAGTAAAAAATCCATCAATCGAGACCAGTGACGTAGTTAGTAAGGGGTTTTCACCGCCCAGATATTTATTTATTTTTTAATGATATTTAATTATTTTAATTATGTATAAAATAATCATTTATTTTCATTATAAATATAAAGTATACATAAAAATAAAGAGTATACAAATAAAAATTAATAAAAATTAACATATATAAAATTATCCTGTGATTATTAAAAAATTGACCCTTAAACACCTCCCCCCCGAAAAAAAATTCCATCTACGCCACTGATCGAGACGATATTATTGAAAACTAGCTGAATAACCCTTTTTATTTTATCAGTTTTTTTCATTTTTACCCCTTTTAACCCCCTTAGGGGTCGAATTTAGGAAAATCCTTTCTTTAGGGGCCTCTGCTATATTAAATGAAACTATTGACAAAATTTAATACCACAAAGCTCCAGTGACTCAGGATTTTTTCCATTTTTACCCCCTTTTAACCCCCTTAGGGTTAATTTTCTTAATAATTCTCTCCGTAAAAACCATCCTCGTACTTCGAGGAATATTATAAAAAAAGAATTAGCGAAATCGGTTCAGGGGTTGTTGAGTTATGCGCTTACAACATATTTTGCGATTCATTTTTATATATAAGATAGAAAACTATTTATTTTATTAATTATAATAAATAATGTGTTGTAAAAGGGCAAGTATTCGGTCGCGGCATCATTATTATTATTATTATTTCGAACAAAATTCCAAACCTAAATTCGTGGCGAAAAAACAAGTCGATAAGCACTCGTTTGCAATCGCAACAGACGCGTTCGAGTCAATGTAAAAAAACATCATCCAAGCTCGATGGAAACAAATTCAACCAAAGCGACAAAATGTTTATTAAGACGGCGCGGCGGCGCGGCGTTGATATTTTAACCAGTCAAACTTAAAAATAATACGATTTGAAAAAATACAATCGCGATTCGACATTTCGCGGGGAAGACGAGCGTCTTCTCTCGACAATACATTACATAATATTTCGATCGGCAGCGGTATCGCATAACAGCTCGACGTGGGTACACGTCGTAGACGCTCGGCGGCCATTACGGAGATCGCGCATTTCAATATATTAATATAATACGGTCAATTTATCGTCGGAAACGCCGTGAAAAAAAAAAAAAACCGTCTCGCAACAGCTCTGTCCATCAGTCATCCGTTCGCCCACACACACAAAATCCCAGAGCATACTCTCTACTCCCTATACAGGACGACGATCCTTTTATCCCACGTCAAAGTATTGGTTATTTTTAGAAAATTCAAGACGCAAAAACAGTCGAAACGCTCCAATTTTTTTTCACCAAAATTATCGCAAAACCGCAGAGTCCAACGAGTATAATATATTCGGACACTCAACTCGAAATCGTCATTAAATTGTTATTACCAGGGCTCGGGACTTAGAGCACTTAAAATAAGCATTTAAAAAAACTTAAATTTAAGCAAAACTATTTGTTAAAAAAAATAAAAAATAAATCAAATCTAAAAATAGAGAAATTAGTGATAAACATCAACTCAATTTTATTATATTAATTTTGTTTCCCCGAAATCCAATTCTGTTTTGAGCGTTGGAATATTTTTGTTAACCCTGCAACGATGCCGCGGACGGCGACGGACTACGCGACAACGTAGATATAAGATATGAATTATTTTTAATTTTAATTCAATCAAAAACACAACTTTGCAGGAGAAAATCATAAAAAAAAGTATAAAAACTGGTCAAAAAAGCAATAATTATCAGAAAAACTGGAAATGAGCATTTTTATTGAAAAATCACTGAAAAAAGCAAAAAAAAGCACTCTCAAATTTCAAAATTGAACCGTGTTACAACACGTGACATACACTTCTATAACACTCTGCTAGATTTTAAGTCAATCCAGAAAAATAAGCAAATGCTTCAAGTCCCGAGCCCTGGTTATTACATTTGGAAAGCCTTTAAAAATCAAAAGCCGGCTCAACGAGTGTTGTAAAAAAATCGAATAAAACAACTAGCTATTAAAAAACGTATTAAATTTTCAAAATTTCACACTTTTTGGAAAATCATTTTCCCTCTCTTTATATATTACGCGACAATCGATAATTTTCCACAAAGAGTTTCATATTACTCAGTTTACGTTACCTATAGTTTCATTATTATTATTAGTCTCGCGGAAACCGCTACGATTTTTGGCAACCGTCGGGGGCAACGTGCGGAAACGCGTCCGAGACACACACACGCACACAACGGCGAAATTGGATCGCGGCCAAGCACGTGGCCCTCTTATAATAAGGTGCTCGTCGTCGTCGTCGTCGTAATCGTCGCCGGCAGGCGTATTATTGTCGTGTAATATTAAACAGACGCGAGTCCATTACGCGACACGAGTTTCCGGCGCGAAACGGTTACTTAAATATCAAATTATTATTAAATTATTTTAAACCATTAAATATATATTTAAACAATAATCAAAATAAAATAAGTACAGCCGACGATGATTTTTAATCGACTTTTTTGCACGCCTAATTATAATACTCGAGGCTAGTCCTTTACATTATTGTTTAAATATATATTTAATAATATTTCGTTATTAAGAGTATTAACCACATTAAATATAATTACTTTTGTTGATTTATTTTTTATACTTAAAAATAACTGAATTTTACGTACATTTTTAATTTTATAAATCAAAACTAGTCCCTTTCCGTTTCTCGAATCCTACCACCCGAGCCAATATTTCCAGTCAGAAGTAGTCTTTCGACCGTCACACGATAAAGAAAACACACACCGACGACCAGCGTTGAGAGCGCAATAGATTATTTTACGATTAAAAAACCATTAAATATATATTTAAACAATAATCAAAATAAAATAAGTACACCCGACGATGATTTTTAATCGACTTTTTTGCACGCTTAATTATTATTAGAGACTTATAGGAGTTTGCATGTTTTTCAATAATCATTCAAAACATAGCCAAGTAATAAATAAATTTGTTTCATAGTATCAAGAGTTCAAAGAAATCATTTTTATTTTGCATATTTTGCATATTATTCAGTTGTTTTTTTCCTATAAGAGCATATTTTGTTGTATATTTATCTCAAGTGCATATTCCTCTCTGTTTATTTAAAAAAATATCGAGCGTTCGTTTTCGAGATACAAAAATTTATTGGCGTGCAATCGATTTGCCACTCATTGACATTTGAAAATATAAGAAAATTGTTAGTGACACAATGCAATAATTATTCATTTAGGTAAGATTTAAAAAATATATTAAATTATAAAAACAATATGCATTTAAAATTGAATTGAAAATTTTTTTTTCCGTTTAAAGGTCAAAGAAGAAGCAATCAAAATACTAATCAATAACATATAAGTTTGTAATTTTTTTATGTTTTTTAGGTAATGAAAAATAAAAATTTTAAAAGCATATTTTAGCACTTTTGCATATTTTAAGAGCATATATAATAATTTTTAAGGGCATAAATGCATGTATATTTTAAGGTTTTTTAGGGCATCAAGTCCCTAGCCCTAATTATTATAATACTCGAGGCTAGTCCTTTAAATTATTGTTTAAATATATATTTAATAATATTTCGTTATTAAGAGTATTAACCACATTAAATATAATTACTTTTGTTTATTTATTTTTTATACTTAAAAATAACTGAATTTTACGTACATTTTTAATTTTATAAATCAAAACTAGTCTCTTTCCGTTTCTCTTTTGCGTCTCACACCAGACACACGCCGACGACCAGCGTCGAGAGCGCAATAGATTATTTTACGATTAAAATACGTAATCGATTAATTTAATCAAATTAGTAATAAAGATTACTCGTTTTTTGTAATCGTCAATCATCGCGCCGCTAAATTTATTTCTATTGAAAAACGTGTCAAATTACTGTTCAATTAATTCGTTAGTTTATTTAAATCTCTTTACAAATACCCAATTAGCCCAATAATAATAATATAATAAATACGACCGAATATTTTCGTTCTATAATAAAATAAATGTTTACACTCATCGGCAACACAACTATAGGTAACGATTTCAATATTATTGTTTGTAAACGTAAAATGTAAAATTAAGAAATTTCAATAATCAAGATTAATCGTAATCAATACCATGATTAAATAGTTATTTTAATTTTTCTTTTTTGTGTGATTACATTATTTTCAGTAGTGATTAATAATTATTATAAAATTGAACTGTAATCGTTCGATTGAAATGTGCTCAACACTGCCGACGACAAGGTTTTGTTCAACAGACAAAATAAAACGTTTATATAAAACGGGGGGAGGGGGGGCACTCGCATTATTCCGAACTCGCAACAAACACACGTCTACGCCACTGATCGAGACGATATTATTGAAAATAGAAAACTATTTATTTCATTAATTATAAAATTTAACAAATTATAATAAATAATGTGTTGTAAAAGGGCAAGTAGTATTCGGTCGCGGCATTATTATTATTATTATTTCGAACAAAATTGCAAACCTAAATTCGTGGCGAAAAAACAAGTCGACAAGCACTCGTTTGCAATCGCAACAGACGCGTTCGAGTCAATAAACATCCAAGCTCGATGGAAACAAATTCAACCAAAGCGACAAATGTTTATTAAGACGGCGGCGGCGGCGTTGATATCTTTTTAACCAGTCAAACTTAAAAATAATACGATTTGAAAAAATACAATCGCGATTCGACATTTCGCGGGGAAGAGAAGCGTCTTCTCTCGACATCACACACAACATTTTTCGCGTAAAATCGCAACCTAAACCTCTTCTATAAATCGTAATTAACCTCTCGGGCGCGCGTCAAGACCTCGGAAAAAAGACCGCCGAGATAAAGAATCAAACAATCATAATAAATCTCTATATTCGGTCACATCCCGCAGATACATATATACGCGTATATCTCCTCGCGGAAAACGTAATAAAATCAATGCTTGGCAAACCTCCCAAAAGATTGAAAAGCAAGTGGTGTCGCCGCATTAACCCATTAAGTCAATCCCCAAGAGCGTCTGCACAGACAGGGGCGGCGGCGGCGGTTACTCTAATCGAGTCTTCAACGCCCGCCAAATCAATAGATTTTTTTATCAGATACGCGCTCCTCGCTCGCCACTCGTTTTGTTCAAAGAAAAATATATATTCAAAAACCACGTTCGCGTTTAAAAAAACGTTCAACGCGCGTCGGCGGTAAAAATGGCGCGTTAAAAACCGCAGCAAACAAATCGCGTCCAACGTCAGTACATTGTTTTCCTTCCCATACACACTTATATAGTCTAAACCAGAGTTTCTCAAACTGCGTGGGTCGCGACGAGTTTTTTAAACTATACAAAATGTAATTTATTGTTTTTTTTAAATTGTATAGACTTGAAATTTTATTATTATTATAAAATAGAGGTAACAATAAGGAAAATATTGTTTTTTTGAAACTACTTTTTAATTAAGTGTAAGACAATGGGGGGTCGCGATAGATTGAGAACCACTGGGCTCTAAACTATATAGTTATAGAGGCCAACTTTTCAATTTTTAACTATACAGAAATATCTAAATTGTCTCGAAAAATTTCATTTTGAATTAGTAAAACGTAAATTTATCGGTTTAGTTATTATTACAAGTTAACAAAGTAATATGTTGACGTGCGTTTTATAAAAATGTTGATTATTCTCAATTTAAAAAACTCATATTTTTTTAAGTTTCATTATCCGTCAATTACTTAAAGATTTTTAATTTATATTAATCTGTTTAAATTCAACCAACTCAAATGTGCAAAAAAAAATAGAAAATAAATAAACTAATATTATATTAATATTTAACAGTCAATACACTCAATAAATAATAACAAAATATTATTAAATTTATAAAATTATTTCAATACAAACTAGTACACATTTTGCACTCTTAATTATTATAATACTTGAGGGCTTTAATTTTATTATTGTTTAAATATATCTAATAGTTTGTAATATTTTGTTAAAACTCATTAAAGTCACACATCGATTATTGATTGAGAAAATTGTATTTCGGGGACGCAATTCGTATGGCAGCCGTTAAAAAAAAACACACGGAAAATATACCGGCAGACAGTAATAATAATAACACGCAAAATATGAGGACATGTGGGGGGGGGGGCAAAGGAAAACGGAAATTATAACTTAACGCTCCGGGGCACTTTCACGCGCGATATTCGCCACGCTCATTATCGTACACGTTTATATATTTCTCTCCTCACAGTGTGTGTGTGTGTGTGTGTATAATTGTCGACGATTCTAAAATAAGGCAAAGGATCGCGTCGCAGCCACTCGTAAGTTTTTAATGATACGACGGCGGTCCTAGACACTTCCAGGCACATACGCGGTGAGAAAAAGAGCGCGCGACGCTCCTGGAATCCGGTCCAGTGGCACATTGAGAAAAAGGGGTCTTAACCAATTTGGTCTACATTTTTATTTTTATACGATTTAAAAGACGTAAATTTATTCAGTTTTTTTAAATATAAAGCGAAAATTTGAAGAAGAAAAATGTATTTTTAAATTATTCAAAAATCAATAAGGCACAGACGTTTTTAATGTACCTAGGTATTTATAAATTTCACAAACGGCGAAAAAACGAGTATAAAATTAATGAAAATCAAACGACCACTATTATTACAATTCCGGCATTTAAATTTCAAATTTTAAAAGGCCACGTCATAGTGGTCGCCCCTTTGATGCAAACCATCGACAGCAATAGTTTATAAACAGTGTAAAACAAAAAAAAAAGAGAAAATGAAAATGATAGATTATCGGATTCCGAAAAATTGCCCAGTCCCGTGGCACATTGAGAAAAAGGGGTCGTCTTAACCAACTTGGTCTAAATTTTTATTTTGAAACGATTTCAAAAGACGAGTAAATTTATTCCTATTTTTTTAAGTATAAAACGTAAATTTGAATAGACAAATGTTTGTTTATATTATTCAAAAATCGATAAGGCACAGACGTTTTTAATGTATTTATAAATTTCACAAACGGCGAAAAACGTGTCAATCAATTTTAAAAGGCCTCGGTCATAGCGTGTAACAACAAACATGAAAAAAAAAAAAGAGAGAATGAAAAACGATAAATAATCAGATTCCGAAAAAATGAGTAAAATGTTCAAACCCGACTACTCGCTAAAATAGATAATTTGTAATTATTTCGAGCGGGACTTGAAATTGTAATAATAATAATTCGCTCGAAAAAAAAAAAAGTAGTATTCAATAACACGCTGAAATTTGGCATTCGAAAATTCAAAATAATAAAAAACGCGCGTCGAGCGGGAGACGCGTTTTAGTATAGCATAATGTTTTTTTTTTAAAAGGTCGAGAACAAAAAGAGACACAAACCCAAAAATCCCACCGAGTTTCCGACCACAATCGCGCCCCCGAGAACGTTACGTCTGATAATCGTCGCAAAACACAACAACCGCTGGAAACGAGTTTTCCGAGAAAAGTTCAACGACCCGAGGACGCCTTTCGAGGCGCGCACAGCTCAAAAGAGGTCCTCCTCTTACCCGTCAAAAACTACCGGCATTCGACACACAATAACGTACGCGCGATATTCGATACGACGCGACGGCGGCACAACGACGACACAATGACCAAAACACGAGCGCGTAATGACAACACAACCGTTCCAAATTGAAAATATGAGAAAAACATTTCACGTCGCCCACAAAAGCCAACTTATTAGAGTGCCGCGTGTTTACATCTACAGACACGTTTCCATTAAGAGCGGTATACACCTTTCAATGGCAATAGCCGCGTTTCCGCCAAAAAAAAAAAAAGGAGATGAAAACGTGAAAACTTTCGGTAATAATAATAATTCGCGCGCGTTCCAAGTCGGTAATTTTCAAAATCCAAACGTATAAATTGTAATAATAATATAGTCTTACCTGCAAAATGCTGAAACGCCAACTGGGCCGACTCATCTTGTACCTGAAAAGAAAAAAGGAATTTTTTAATGAAAATTATACTAGCAAAGAGCTATTGGTTACAAGTCTCAGTTGTGGTTTTCGCGCGGACCATTTTCGAGTTAAATTAAGAGCCGTTTAAAGAGAACGCTGCAATTACAAGCCCATCAAAACGATCAAATGAAAGTCGGGCAAACGTTTTTTAACACAAGATTTTATTATACATTTTACGAGAATTTGTCAACAAAATTATTATTCGACAAAAAACGACGCGATTCTGTGTCTGTCCAATCGGTTTACACACAAAGTACAGATGATAAAATTACGAAAAAAACAACGCGCTCTAAGTATTATTTATTTATGTCAGGACATTTGTAATTTTAAAGAAATTTAACAGTAAACGAATAAACGCGAGGAAAAGTCGTCAAAGAGCTTCGATTTAGAAGACGAGCGATTTCTTAACGCGATTTCAGTAGATGATAAAATGCATATTTATTTGCTGTTATATTACGCATTTTAAAATCGTATTCGTTAAAATCAAAGCAATAAATTAATTTTTCAATCGTATAAATTGACTAGCAAAGAGCTATTGGTTTCAAGTCTCAGTTGTGGTTTTCGCGCGGACCATTTTCGAGTTAAATTTAGAGCCGTTTAAAGAGAACGTTGCAATTACGAGCCCATCGAAAACCTTCAATCTAGTCAATCGAGGGAAAAGTCGGGCAAACGGGGTTTTTAACACAAGATTTTATTATATATTTTACGAGAATTTGTCAACAAAATTATTATTCGACAAAAAACGACGCTTTTCTGTGTCTGTCCAATCGGTTTACACACAAAGTACAGATGATAAAATTACGAAAAAACAACGCGCTCTAAGTATTATTTATTTATGTCAGGACATTTGTAATTTTAAAGAAATTTAACAGTAAACGAATAAACGCGAGCAATAGTCGTCAAAGAGCTTCGATTTAGAAGACGAGCGATTTCTTAACGCGATTTCAGTAGATGAGAAAATTTATATTTATTTACTGTTATATTAAGCATTTTAAAATCGTATTCGTTAAAATCAAAGCAATAAATTAATTTTTCAATCGTATAAATTGACTAGCAAAGAGCTATTGGTTTCAAGTCTCAGTTGTGGTTTTCGCGCGGACCATTTTCGAGTTAAATTTAGAGCCGTTTAAAGAGAACGCTGCAATTACGAGCCCATCGAAAACCGTCAATCTTGTCAATCGACGGAAAGTCGGGCAAACGTTTAACACAAGATTTTATTATATATTTTACGAGAATTTGTCAACAAAATTATTATTCGACAAAAAACGACGCTTTTCTGTGTCTGTCCAATCGGTTTACACACAAAGTACAGATAATAAAATTACGAAAAAAACAACGCGCTCTAAGTATTATTTGTTTATGTCAGGACATTTGTAATTTAGTTTTTCGAGAAGAAATTACAAATTTAGAGCTAAACGAATAAACGCGAGGAAAAGTCGTCAAAGAGCTTCGATTTAGAAGACGAGCGATTTCTTAACGCGATTTCAGTAGATGAGAAAATGCATATTTATTTGCTGTTATATTACGCATTTTAAAATCGTATTCGTTAAAATCAAAGCAATAAATTAATTTTTCAATCGTATAAATTTACTAGCAAAGAGCTATTGGTTTCAAGTCTCAGTTGTGGTTTTCGCGCGGACCATTTTCGAGTTAAATTAAGAGTTGTTTAAAGAGAACGCTGCAATTACGAGCCCATCGAAAACCGTCAATCTTGTCAATCGACGGAAAGTCGGGCAAACATTTTTTAACACAAGATTTTATTATATATTTTACGAGAATTTGTCAACGAAATTATTATTCGACAAAAAACGACGCCTTTCTGTGTCTGTCCAATCGGTTTACACACAAAGTACAGATGATAAAATTACGCAAAAACAACGCGCTCTAAGTATTATTTATTTATGTCAGGACATTTGTAATTTTAAAGAAATTTAACAGTAAACGAATAAACGCGAGCAATAGTCGTCAAAGAGCTTCGATTTAGAAGACGAGCGATTTCAGTAGATGAGAAAATTTATATTTTTTTACTGTTATATTAAGCATTTTAAAAGCAATAAATTAATTTTTCAATCGTATAAATTTCATAAGCAAGATTTAAGTTTAAAAAAACCATTTGGTCAATTAACTCGATAAAAATAATAATAAAATGCCTCAGTTTCGCAGAGCTCAATTGAATATCCAAACTACTAAACGTAAAAACATAAAAAAAAAAAACCTTAATTGTAGGGTTAAACACACTTTCGATTAGTAAGGGAAAAAAAAATGTCGTGACAAAATTTCTCATAAATCCATTAGGTACTTCCCGAGAAAAGAAAACAATATAATTATAAAACGCAAATTATGTGGGGAAAAAAAATCGATTTTTATAGTCGTTTAAATAACTCAACCAACGGCAAGTGGCTAGAGGGGACACACAACGTGTTTCGGGTTAAACGTTTAAATTTTTTAATTTACTAAAAAGTAATAAGTGGAATTTTTTTATCGAATCTCGAGTCAGAGATTTACGTACCCGACGACCATAAATAAAACAATTTTACGACAGCCATAAAAAATCGTACAAATGTATAAAAAAAAAAGAGGGTAGAGTCTCGCCTCGCTTTCCAGAGCATTAAAAAATCGTCAGCGCTTTTAGATTCATAATTTTAGATAATAATATTATATTTTAAGTGATTTTTCGTAAATTCGTTACGTTTAAAAAATCAAACGGTAAAATAATATAATCAAACATTTTCTTTTTTTATAATTTGATAAGCGACAGAGACTACGCGCGCGTTTGACGTAAAACTTTTTTTAATTCCATTTTGCTAAAAAAAAAACGAACAAGTCCGCTTTTCTTTCAATCGACCAAATATAAACATTTAAGTTATAGACGCGATAGACAAGAAAAACGTTTAGATTGTGGCGAAATCACATTTAGCTCAATAAAAGAGTAGTCTCAAGTAGTTTAATGAGAAATCTATGTAAAACTCGGCATAAAAAAACTCTCAAAATGTAAAAGTTTAATATCGAGTTTGTAAAAAAAAAAAAAAGTAGTTACGTTTTTTTTTCTTCGAAAATTCATTATTTCCCGAGAAAAGTTAAACGCGTAATTATATTTGAAAAATCAATTTTTACGATTATTATATAATTTAACAAACGACGTTTTACGCGCGAAACGTTTTTAAAATTTAATTTGCAAAAAATTAATTCCAAAGTGAATTTTTTATCCGATAAACCGTTTTTCCAGAGCGAAAATTAGATTTATATGTGTAACACAAATGTATAAAAAAAAAAAAATTTTTGACGATAAAAATTATATTTTAAACGAAAATATAAAAATGGCCAAAGAGGGTAGACGAGTTTGCTGTTTTTCGAGTTTAATTGAAAATCTTTAGCACTCGACGTGAAAAGAAAAAAAAGAAAAAAAAACGTACCGAGACAAAGCCGTAATTTATTTTATTTCAGATAGTCTATAAAAGTTATTTTATTTTATTTCAGATAGTCTATAAAAGTAATTTTATTTCACTTAAAATCAAAATAGTAAAATTGGGAAATTTTCCAGAGTTTAAAAATGTTTTTTTTTTTGATTTTCTCAGAGTACAAAAAAGTGAAATTTTCATCGCATCGACGAGAGTTGATCAGAAATAAATACAAAACTACAAGACGAAACGCTATATCGAAATATCACACGTGCGACGAAAACTAAAAGGAATATTTTTCAAGAAAAAAATCGTCAAGTCGGGTCCGGCGGAAATTTTACTCAGTCTCTTTTTTTTGAGCAAGTCAAATTGTGAAAATTGTTTATACAAACACGCGTTTTTTTTATCGTATCCGTCAAAACGTTGGCTGAATATATTGGGAAAAAAAAACTACCGCAGCAGAACAAGAAGAAAAATGCCGTTTCGCAAACAACGTGTTTTATTCTTTTCCTCGAGAGAAACCGTGAAAAATGCTTTTTATTTTATAAATAAGTTTATAAATTTAAGTTTTTATACATTTTCTCAAAGTGAGAAAACTATTCGAAAAACAGCGGGAAAGGAGTGTGTTTATAATCGCGACCTTAAACCAAATCAATTTTCAAATAGTAACCGAGTGAATAATCGTAAAAAGGTTAATCGAAAACTGACGAAAAACAAAACCATCTAAATCAAGAGGTGGCCAGTGCCAAATACAAAACGTGCCGTAAAAAATCAATACTTGGAATTTACTTTACAATATTTATTTCTTTACATAAATTTATAAATTTTACATTTTTTTATTCTTAAGACAATTGCGACGAAAAATGATTCCACTGCGATGGTAATAATCCGATTAAATAATTTATTATTTAACATTATTAATAAAAAAAAAAAAAAAATAGGTCTTGCCTAGAGAAAAGTGATTAAATATTTACGACCGGTTTCGAATAAAATTCATTCGTCATTATTAGAGCTAGGATTTTAATGACCTAAAAAATACACAAAAATGCACTAAAAAAAATGCAAAAATGACCTAAAAACTCTAAAAAAAATGCTTAAAATAAACAAAAATTAGTTAAAATACACAAAATGAACGTAATATTTGCTTTAAGTGCTATATACAATTCAAACCAAAAACTAAATTTGTTTCGTGATATAACAATGTAGAATATGTAATTTTTATTTTGCATTTTTTTGCATTTTTTGTGTTAAATGCATTTTATTGCATTTTTAAGGTCATTTTTACGTAATATTTGTAAATTATGTAAAAATGCAAAAGTCACCAAAATCCTAGCTCTAGACATTATCTGAGTGTAAACATTATATATATTTTCGATTATTATTTATGTTATTTTGACACAAAATGTCGTATTATATTATAAAATTAAAAATTATAATTTTAAAAATGTTCAAAAAAATTTGATGCAATTTTATCCGACGCCATTCAACAACGTCAAATGTGCCGCAGAGGTTGGCCACCCCTAAACAATATTATCGTACTTGGCGTTTTTACAAAAACAATTGTTTTTTCAAAATTTAAAATACCTAATCGTCGTAATAGAGTCACACGCTTTTTATACGGTTCAGGAGAGGTACTCGCGCGCGGTGCAGTTCCCCGAAAAACTATATATAAACGAGTGGGTTATTAAAGCCATAGTGGTGTAAGTCATATAAAACCTTAACAAAACGGTTCGTTAAAAGCTCAAAAATAATTTCCCAAATGAAATTATTGCCTAGAGCAGGGGGGTGGTTTCCAACCTTTTTATCTTCGAGTACCACCAGCCACTTTTATAATCAATACGCGTACCACCTCAATTCTAAAACTAAATTAAGAGTCAAATTTTTTTTAACGTATATTTTTATTGTTCATTCGTTTTTTTACATTTTTTATTATTTCATATTTATGAAAGTTGTATCAATAATATTGAATGCAAATAGTAATAAAAAAAATTTCTTCGCGTACCACCTACGAGACTAGTGGTACGCGTACCACGGGGGTTGGGAACCTCTGACTTAGAGGGTCAAATCGAGCACCTAGCGGTAGTGAGTCATGACTTCACTTTGACTTTCAAAGACGTGCCCGCAAAAACTCATTTTTACAAAAAAAAAAATATGACCTACACCACTGTAGCTTTAATATAATACGATGGGACAATTTTTAGCGTTTTTTTTTTTTTCACACATCCCTCGTGCGAATATGTTATTTAAACATGTATTTCACACCGTGCCGATTACAACACATATTGTTGAAAACGATATAAAAAATATGGCAAATAACAATTACGTCCGCGCCTCGCCGCCGGGGTAAAACAATAGCAAACGATTTAAGGGTCGCGCGCGTTCATTAATTAAACTTTTTTTATTTTCCACGATACCGTTCGATTTACCGTCATAACTCTTAAATATTATTATAACAAGAGTTTTTTTTTTAATTACAAACAATTAGAAACTACACTTTTTGAAACGAGAATAAAAAAAAACAGATAAAAGCCAATAATTACATTTAAACGCGCGTCAATCGGTGTTTTTTTTTTTTTTTTTTAGCGTCGGATAATTTAAAGCAAATGTTCGGCCCAAGTGTCCAACCGTCGACAGTCTTGTACGCTCGTAATTATTATACATTCTCAATCGACGATAAATCACCGGTGGCAAAAGAAGAGGGAAAAAAAACCTCGCGCGACGTCAGATTGGCAGGCGCGCGTCTATCGACAATATTTTCATTGCTAAACTTTAAACGCGATACATCGATTTGTTGCTCAACATTTTTTAATCAAAAAAAAAAAAAAAACAACGATCGATCACAACTTTATATCTTTTAAATCTATAGAAAATATTTTTACCATTTATTTCGGCTCTGTCGTAGAAAAAAATGTATACTTTTGGAATAATTATTTACTACGATTTAAAACGACGTGATATCATTAGGTAGTAGATGTAATAATATCTAGAGAATATTTTTAAATTATTAGCGGGAAAAAAAACCTACTTTTTCAAACAATCGATAGAGCGTCGAGAATCATATCGCGTGACATAATCGCGGGGGTTTCGCAGGAAAAAGGACTGCAGCCGGACACGGTGATTCGTGCGCGATATAATATATTACACGAAAAACCGGGCGAATCTCCTTTTCGTCATTTCATATAATATACGCCGTGCCGAGGAAAACCCGGAAAATTGAATTCTAAAATCTGCTTGATGGAGGCCAGTAAAAGAGAGATTTAATACGGATAAGTATAGCGAACGACGCGAGTATAATAGGCGCGGGGTGGGGGGGGGGGGTTTAAAAGGTTCGTGTGGCCGGGCGGCGAGAGATTATCAGTATATATAAAGTCGAGACAATTATTAGGGTAAAAGGCGAAATAATGGATTGGAAGAATTCAAAATTCGAGAGTGCATATAGTTCCGACTGTGGGGGAAGAAAAAAGGAGGACGCCGAGAGGCAAGATTACTTATATGTATACGAGCACGGTGAATTAAACGGCAATACGAGTGGGGGCGAGGTAAATCCGAGCGAATTTTTCAAAAGACGAATATATAAAATAATTATTGCGCGTCGAGAGGAAAAATTAATTCTCCTACGCACAAACCTAAAATTTGTAAACAAATATGGGAGATTTGGAAATAAAAAAATCGAGCGCGCAGTTTTTCGTAAAATCGGACCGATATTTTTTATAAAAAAATTTCACACGGCTTTGTGGGTAAACAAGTTGGATAATTATGAAAAACACGTTTCTTATCAAAATCCGGTCGGAAAAGGCAAATTTCAACGCAAATGTATACGTTAAATTGGGATGGAAAAAAATAAAAAAACGAATCGCGACGACGACGACAAACCTTTCAAATTGAAAAATCTTAAAAACGTTTGTATAATTAACTCGCGCGTCTCTAATCCGTTTTCCGAGATAATTCGCTCCGTAACCATCTGTTGTATATATAATACAAAACGCGGCTCTGCAGAGTCACGGAAATCCTCTCGACGACGACGTTTACAATAGTTCAGACTCTCCTCAGCGAAATATAATTATTTTACGTTTTATTCGGGCGATTACTATTAAAACACTACATATATACGTGTTCGGAGAGGTTTTATGAAATGTATACGCGATAGTTAAGGAAATAAACAACGCTCATTAATAAATTGTTGCTCGTAAATAATTCAAGTCGTCCATTACGGGTTTTTTTTTTTTTTATATTCTTTGCAAAATACTCTCGAAATTATGCGAAATATTCTTCGGCGCGTATATTCACATCCATTATTAACATGAATAATGCGACTAGGTAATCGAAAAAATATATTATATTTTACGCACACAAGAAAGAAAAACGGAAAAGATAAAAAAAAAAAAAAAAAAAATATATTTTTATACTCGAGTTTTTCGCCGTGGGAGAATCGTCGTAAAACGCTAATTATTATTATCGTCCATTTCAAACAGTCTGGCAATTAAAGGAATCGCAAAGAGGAAAAATACGATTCGAGAAACGAGTAAAAAAAAAAGTCGGCGGCGAAATTATAGTATTTCAAACGCTGCGCAGTCGATATAATATTTTTGTTCGATACGCGCGCGCGTATCGGGGGGTGAGAGAGAAAGAATAATATCGAGTGCGAGAAAAATATAGATTTTTTTTTTTTTAACCCTCTCCGCGAGCTGTACATATTATTATTTCAAAGGACCTACGCGGCGGCGGCGGCAACAGCAATGCCGCGGCGTTATTAAAACACTGTAGGGGCGAGTGACCGCGAAATGATTATTTTCCGACGTCGTCGACCGCCCAGACGGCGGCGGGGACGACGACGGGTGCGCGGTACGAGTGCCACCGCGAAACGTTTACGCAACAGCCGCGAACGCAAATATACGAGGAGAGCGAGAGACGCGCGCGCCCGAGAGGAATATTAATTAATATCGTTTAGGTAGTCGTCGGAAATTTCGTGTTGTTTCTGGGCGCAACCGATCGATCCGCCGCCGCCGCCGTGGGAATTATTATGAACGACTCCTCCGCGTTTTATCATCGCAGCCGCGGCGGCGGCGCGTAGCAAACGATTTAATCGAATTTTAGCGCGATGGGTCCGCTATTCTAAACTGAAAAGCTCGCGTTCTGAACAGACGCGAGAAGAATTCGCACAACCTCGCCCGAAATTAACGTTTATTGAAAACTCTCGGATTTCTCAATCACAATTAATATTAAGCGAAACGACAGTAGACGAGAGTAATTAAAATTATTGTTAAAAAACGTACGAAAAATTGAAGACTAAAAATTTTCAATGAAAAATTGTCCATCGACGTCATTAACGTGGAATTGTAAAATAATGCGGGCGAGCGTGAAAGAAAAAAAATTATTTCGGAGAGTCATTGTGTATATTAGGCGCGAGATATTTGGTCGCCACGAGTGTCCAAGTCGCTGCTTTAACTAGGTTATTTTCTGTTAAGTTTAGATTAAATAAATGACGATTTGAGAACGTTTTTTATTTTACGATTTATTTGTCTACGAAATCAGAGTCCTAATTATTGCAGCTGCACTTTGTGTTTGAAAATAAATAAATCGCGAGAGAAAGAAAAACGCGCGTTTGCCGAGGTAACTCGACGCGACCTGATAATTAGCCAATTATTATTATATCCGATTGTCACAACAACGGTAATAGGTTAATCCGCAGTAATGACGTGTAAAATCCGCGCTATTTTGTAAATACAATACACGAGAGAGAGAGAGAGAGAGAGAGCGGAATGCGAGACGAGAAAAATAAAAAAAATTCGTTCGACTGATGGAAAGAGATGGGGAAAAAAAAATTTAAATAAATGTTACATTTACAAGAATAGAAATTTTACGAATTGTATCAAAAAAAAAAAAAAACCGAGACTCGATAATAAACATCTACACTGTGAACTGGTAAAAATAAATATCTAGTACTTACGGCTTTCCGGCGGGTCGCTGGTGGTGCTGCTGCTGCTGCTGAGGTTCGGTGAACGCGACGCGGCGGCGCGTTGTCCGTAACGGCGCGGCGGATCATAGAAAAACGATCGGAAAATTTTCGACTCGTCGTCGACGCGAAATAATACGAGCGCGCTTACCTACGGAAAAAAAAAATCGAAAACGCACGATTGACCGACGGCGGCGGCGGAGTTGATGAAAATTAAGAACCGAAAAACGCACTACTCATCGACGACGGAGAAAAGATTAAAACCGAAACGCTTCGAGAGACGGAGCGCGACCGTTGTCGACCGCTGTCGACACAATACTGATCGGTCCTCGCACTCCCGAGCTTTGGCGAGCTGCTCTGCGTTTGCGCCCGTCTTGGGGGCGGTCCCGTTGCGCGTGCAGCTCGACCAATGGCTGTCCTGTTCCGCGCACGGCTCGGCCGTCATTGGCCGGGACGCCTACGCAGGGACGGTATGCTGACGTAAGCGGGGTCCGCTTATTTCGCGCACGCGCATGCGCACGCGCTCGATTCTATAATATCATTACGTAATAATTATTGCACAATCGTCGCGCCGCCGTCGTCACTAGCGATTACGTAATCGTTACATTTTACGTAATTACCTACCGATATTATATTATTATCCTTATCCTTTTTATATACACAAAGTATATTATATACTTACAGTGGCGTAAGTAACCAAAATTATTCCAAAATTCGACCCCTAAGGGGGTTAAAAGGGGTAAAAAAGGTGAAAATAGAAAAATTCGCCTGGCCGGAACTGCTGGAGCTTTGAGTATGAAATTTGGTCAGCAGTTTCGTTTTATATAGCGGAGGCCCCTAAAGAAAGGATTCTCCAAAATTCTACCCCTAAGGGGGTTAAAAGGGGTAAAAAAGGTGAAACTAGAAAAATTCGCCTGGCCGGAACTGCTGGAGCTTTGAGTATGAAATTTGGTCAGCAGTTTCGTTTTATATAGTGGAGACCCCATGGGAAAGGATTTTCCTAAATTCGACCCCTGCCGGAGTTAAAAAGGGTAAAAGGGGTAAAAATGAAAAAAACTGATAAAATAAAAAGTTATACTGCACACGGGCGAAGCCGGGTTATTCAGCTAGTATATAGTAAAATGATACTTGAATTAAGATGACTTGAGGTCGATTCGCACTAAACGGAAAGTCTCCGCGTCGACGTCACGGAACGAAAAGGTTTATCGAAAAGTAATTTTCGACGTCGTTGAATCACGCCCCGCCTGATCGATTTTGGGTAGTACTCGAATTCGTAATCGGAACGGATCCGTCATGCGTTCGGCAAACTTTAACCCCTCCCCCGCCAACGATTCGATCGTTTTTAATCGCCAGTGTCCATATCCGGATGTACGAATATAATATATCAATGAGAGGACGGCCGCGGTGAAAATAAATAAATACGACTTTTACGCAAACGAACGCAAATAAACGGAAGCGTGACGCGTGTTCGTATATATATATTTTACGGCGGCGAGCGTCGTCTTAATCGAATTCTTAAAATATTTACGCGTTTTTCTCATTCGCGCCAGTCGTTCGCATCGCTAAACTCGATAAGTGACCGTGTGAGTTTTTAAACGCGCCGCGATGAATTTTAATTTCAAACCGCAAAAGTTTTCATTAAAAAAACAAAAACAAATATCAATGATAACGCCGCCGCCGCCGCCGCCGCCGCTCCTCGGAATAGGAGACGTGGCGCGCGGAACGTACGCGATAAACTAGATAAAAATTCAAAGCGCCGCGCGTTTTTCTTTTTCTCCAAAACGACTATTTATACTCGCAGTCTGACCTAACTCGGGTTTGTACAATAATTAAAACGAATAATATTCGTTACGAAACACGCCAACTACGCGGTATATCCGAAATAATAACGCTTCGAACCCGCGAAAAATATGAACTCGCGTCGGAGTTTCCAAGTATACGAATTTATTTTGAAAATAAAATATACGAAAAGGGACCGAAGGAAAGTACTCGGCCACGGGACCTCGCGTAACGCAATGCGTTATCCGCCTACGACAATACGTATACAATATTATGTTATCAACGCGAAATCACAATATATTGCGCCCAGTAAGTATGGTGAAACGAACTCGCGGACATTATCATAAAAATAATATAATATATTACGACGGGAAATCCTATATTTTTTCCACCACTGACCTAGAGAAAGAGAGAGAGAGAGAGAGAGAGTAAAACAGGACACTTTTTTTAAGATTTTTAAAAAGGTTTCTCTCGTTTTGTTCCGACATCGCACGTATAGTACGAAATACTATCGAGACGTCTAGAAGTCTGGTACCTAGTTGATTTATTAATCACCTTTGTCGGGGGCAACTAGATTAAAACACGGTCGTGCGGGGCTCGAGTCGAAAACGAGCTAAAAAAAGAGGACGTTTGAAACGCGATACGCCTAAAATAAATGAATACGATGGGTAAATACCGAATCGGGTTAACGACCCTGTAAATCGGATAAACGTGGTATTTTCGAAATGTAAAATAATACCTTTATGAATATTATTCGATATTTCGAATTCCCATGTATGCACAGTATAGTACCTTTATCGTCAGAAAAATTGAAACAATTCGACCCGTAAACAACACTCGGATATGAAATATTCAGCCATCTCAAACAGACGGAGGAAATATATGTTTTACACCGGAAAAGTCATAATAATGCTTACTGTTCGTAACAATAATCGACAAATTTAACGGAAAAAAATGTTTGTATTTTTCTCGCGACGCGCCCAAACCGCCAGTTTTATCTCCGCGCGCGTGATATTATTGCGACTACGCTGCCCGTGAAAACATAATTTATAGAGGATTGGCCCGTGCGAAGTAAAAACGGATTTATTACCGATCGGGCGGAGGGAACCCCGGCCGCGCGATACCTGTTGGACTCTCCCGCGGCGCGCGCCAAGTGCCGCCGCCGCGTGTGCCAGGAGGCTCTCTCGAAAGTGCCGGCGGGCATTACACGTTTATTGTACAGGGTAGTGATGCACATTGATATCGTATTTCGATATCGGTATCGAACCATTTTACCGATATCGATGTGACTAATTTATTGAAAGTACATCGATAATCGATTCATTCTATTTTCTATTTATTTAAGTTTTGACAGTAAATCAATATCAGAGAACGATAAATATTATACGATAAGCAATACTAAAACGATAAAGCCCTCATAATGAACATATTATATCGCAATACAATTATTTCAGTCTCGTTATTTCCGTCGATCGTCTATGTCAATTTTTTGGCTTTAAAGAGTGGATACCAATGGTATAATTTTAAATAAAAAACAAGTCCATTGTCGCGCGTATCGATATATCGTATATTGATATCGATATCGTTTGTTATACGATATCGATATAATATGTGATTCGATATCGATAATTGAAAACATATCGTTGTGCAACACTAGTACAGGGTATCCCCTCAACGGACGAATTCAATAATTTTTATAATTTGTTCGATAAAATAAGTTTTAAATTTATCGACTAAAAAATAAATATCAAACTTGTAATTTCGTAAGAAAAATTACGCAAAAAGCAAAATGACGTGTTTCAAGTCTATCCGATCGAGTCTCGTAATGAAACGTATTTTCAACGATTCGAAAATTTAATAAAAACGTCGTTTTCGCCGTGGTCGGCGGGGCGGCGCGGCGTTCGTCGAAAAACAATGATTGGAATTTTCGTGTAAACTCCGGGAAAAATCGTAGAAAATCAGCATCGTCAATAAACCGCGAGGTGATTTCTATTAAAAAAAAAAAAAACCCAGTGAAATCGATTCCGCCGAAAGAAATGCAATTATTTCAATGTTTTTCGTCCCGAAAGTTTTGTCGGATATCCGCGGGACACCCTGTGCAGCCAGCCGGCTCGCTCGCGAATAATATAGTGTATTATACGCGTCCTTGCGTTTTACGACGAAAGATTCCTACGGCGGAGGACGCGGCGAACGACGACGACGACGACGACGGCGGCGGTCGGAGAGCTGATATTTTATCGACCACATCACATACACTGGGAATGAAAAACGAAATAATGTCCCGAGACGAAAGAGTGTTTTTTAATATTACCGGCCGATGTTTTCCCTCTTTACGAGAAACCTCGTTGAATTTCCTACTCTCTGCGGCGGCGATTTCTCAGTATTCGACGACCTTTGAGTCTTCGCGAGAGAGAGAGAAAAGGGAGAAAATAATTTTTTTTTTTTCCAGAAATTGATTCCTCCGACAGCGAAAACGATATAGAAAAAACTTTTTTCGAGTGTGTGTGTGTGTGTGTGTGTTTACTCGTCGCCGCGGGCTAGCGCTCTGCCGACGAAACGCCGCCGCCGCGGTTTCCTTTTTCTTTGTCAGCCGCACGCGAACGCGCAACGGATATGGGTGGATAGGTTTTTTTGTCTGCTTCTTTTGTCGAAAAACACTCGGTCATTTCAAAAAAAAAAAAAACTATCAACTTTTTTGACAAATTAAAAAGACGGCCGAACACCACTTGAACTTTTCAAACTATACCACATGTATACGTACGATCGTATACGAATTTTTTCGCTATTTTTTACCGACAAAATAATATTATTATTGAATTTATACGTTTATTTTAGTACAAATGTTTTGTCATTATTTATGAATCTTATATAATATAAAAATGAATCGTAAAATGTGTTGTAAGCGCATAACTCGACAACCCCTGAACCGACTTCGCTAATTCTTTTTTTTTTAATATTCCTCGAAGTACGAGGATGGTTTTTACGGAGAGAATTATTAAGAAAAAAAAACCCTAAGGGGGTTAAAAGGGGTAAAAATGGAAAAAATCCCGAGTCACTGGAGCTTTGTGGTATTGAATTTTGTCAATAGTTTCATTTAATATAGCAGAGGCCCCTATAGAAAGGATTTTCCAAAATTCGTCCCCTAAAGGGGTAAAAAAGGTGAAACTAGAAAAATTCGCCTGGCCAGAACTGCTGGAGCTTTAAGTATGAAATTTGGTCAGCAGTTTCGTTTTATATAGTGGAGACCCCGTGGGAAAGGATTTTTCGAAATTCGACACCTACCGGAGTTAAAAGGGGTAAAAATGAAAAAAACTGATAAAATAAAAAGTTATACTGCACACGGGCGAAGCCGGGTTATTCAGCTAGTATTAATATAACTATTAAAACGAGATAGTATACTTGTGATTTCAAAATTCATTCTTTTCGTAAAAGGAGAGACGATTTATATTTCGTACGAAACGCTTTGGAAATATAGAAAGTTACTGTCACTCGATCGCAGCAACACATAATCGGGTTGCGAGGCGGAGGGCCGAGCATTTGACAAAGTTTTCTAGTTTTAGAAAAATATCGATTAATACGTAATAATCGTCGTGAATTCGACGTACTCTCGCGTCGACGAGAGAATCGCCCTGTATATGCCGTACAACACTCGTGCGTGCAGTGTGTATTATTATTTTTTTTTTTTTTGTTAACATCGACCTTGAAACCTATTCGCATGAGCTAACACTTTCACAAAACGCTTTTTTGAACGACACACGCGCGCGCAACCGTTCGAGTTCGCTCACTCTCGCCGCCCGCCCACCCGCGTACCGCCGCCGATGCGTCGTCGTCGTCGTAGTCGTCGTCATTATTTGCCACCGATTCACCTTGTACGACGGGACGACGGACGAGAGAGGCGGCGGCTGACACTCGCGCGAGCGCTCGGTAATTATTATCCGCGCGCGAGTTAACCGAAACAAACGAAAAAACGACCGCCAAACTGGTCCGAGGACGACGTCAAAATCGCTTTTTTTTTTTTTTCGTATAGCCTTCGCGTTTTTGTGTACCAAATTCGTGATTAGATCGGCGACGATTCTCTTCTGTTTTTTTTTTTTTTTTATTGTTTCCATCACAAATGCTTTCTCTCCTCTTGCAACGCGTGCGAAACAAAAAACGATCGCCCGCGTATACGACGTTATTTAAGTATTGTTGTTCGGCCGAAGAAGAACTAGATATTTCAAAACGTGGTAAATCCGACGGAACGATTTTCTACTATTTTCGCTCGTCTCGACGACGACGAGAATGGAAAATATAAAGCAATTTCTACTTTTTTTTTTTAGCGTGTTTTGTATAGATTTTCCTATGATAATTCAAAGTCGAAACGTTTTCAGAAACTTAAGGTCTTCGCGTTCGAACAACAAAAAGACACACTCTGTACGGCCGCGGAATTTAATACGTTATAAAAAGGGAAAACTAGAAAGTTTTTATTATTTTTGCTAGTTTGATCGGTTATGCATTTCTCGATCGCACTTATCCGAGTGTTTTACAAACCAACACTTTATTTTGACGATTTTTCGCGAGTCACGCGAACCTTGAACAAAATTCATCAAACACTACTCGCGCGACAGTTCTATTAATTTTATTCTTTTTTTTTTTCCGCGAGATAATATTCTATCGGAGCGACGGGGGGAGGGGATAAACGATTAGCATAATTTCTACGCGTGCGTGTCGCCCGCCGACGCGCGACCTTAGGAAAAAAAAAAAAAAATTAAAACTACAGCGTGCGCGCGTGCTCTCTCCATCTCGCCGCGCGCGTGGTAAAAAGATACTTTTTACCAGTTTTTTTTTATTGCTCGTGATTTTCACGAGTGTTGGAGTGCTCGATCAGAGTAAACACACGCGCGCCCTCAAGTGTCGGAATATTTTCGAAGCGCTCGTTTGACCGGTACGACTTGTGTGGAGAATCGACGATTCGCTGTTTTTTTCATAATTATCGTCTCGCAAACACAAATCGTATTATATTACGCGTTCTTACGCTAGAAATAGAGTTTTTTTACTCGCACAAACTATACGGGGCGGCTGGAGAACGTGTAATGTGCGAGCGAATTAATCATAATAATAATACACGGGCAGCTTGGAATGGCGATTTAGATCTGGAGCGGGGCGACGAGACGCGTAAAAACTCGCGTTTTCTATTCTCCGACGGGGAAAAAATCATTTTTCACTGTCGCCGGGGTCGCATAACACAATAACACACAAACACAGCGCGACGTGTACGCGAATTTTCGCTAGCTCGCAGCATTATTGTATAAAACAAACCGCGTAATAAAAATAATACGACGACGACGTTTAAGCCCCGCCGTGTGCTTTTCCCCAATACGGGCGGCAGTTGAAATTAAATTAAATATAACGAGCTGCCCCGAGAAGAAACCGCGTCGATATATTATTATTATTTGCCGTTCGTTATACCATTCCCGTTCTCTGAATCGGACCTTTTAATGTCCTCCCCTCCCGACTATACATTCGACCCCGTCGTGGCTGGCGCGCGGACGCTTTCTCGTCGAAACAGAATAAAGAAGAAAAAGAAGAAAAAACGCTGGTTTACCTATCGCTGCGGGTAAATTTGGTATTTTTCAATATTATATTTTCTCTCAGTAAGCGTTTATGAAATAGTTCCTAACGCGAGACGACCAAAATTTACATCGAGGACCGCGCGGTTTCAACGACCCAAACACTCGGAACTAGAATCTAAAGCAGATGAATAAAATACAATAATTTTTGTACTCACCGAAACGATACTTTGATTCGTCCAAATTGTACTGTTGAGACTTCGTTTTTCGACCCGCCGCACATAAGGCCAATTCGCTATATTACGACGACAAAAATATAAAACGAATTTTTTTTGATATTCTGATTAGAAATGTTTACGAAAAGACTTAATTATCTTTTAAAAAAATAGTTAGTGTTCGTTGGAGACAAATGCTATTTAGTATTATAAATATAAATAATTTACATTTAATTATTTCTGTATTTTAAATTAATGATATAAATAAATAATACGTATACAAATTATATTTTACAATCAGACTTTATTCTACATCCATATCCTCATCGTCATTATCGACCTTCTCATTATCTTCATCATCACCAACATCATCGTCATCACCAGCGCAAAATGAAGGCAGTCTGAGCATATATTTCTATCAATTCTTTATAAATTCCAGTTATTTGAGAAACAAGCAAAGGGTTCTTAAAAAATTTTCGTGCCGTGTTACCATCGTTACTATTACCTCTACTTTGTTTTGGCTGATCAACAACGAGACCCATTTCTTTGTAATAGTTAGTCGCTATTTTACTTTTTCTTTCCTTTACTTTTCCTTTTGCATAATCCCCTCTTGCTTGCCACTGTTGTAATTCTAATTTATATGCTATATGATGTAAATATTCATAACATCTATGATGTGCATGTAGTATAGAAATACCATATTTGAAGGTGTTTTTATTAAAAGAATGCGCTCAATTTCACAAAGGGGGAAACGGGGGGACGTGCATTTTACATTTTTATACTCGTTACAAGCTATTGTTTTGAATGTGTCAAATAAGTCAGTGGAACTCGGTGGAACTTTTTTTATAACTCTACTTTAAGTTGATATTTTTATATATTTGTTAAACAAAAACAATATTTCTTAAAATAGATATTATATATAAAGTATATATATTATGCTAACAATAATTATTGCATATTAAAGTACATAACTGATGCTTCAATATCCATATTGAAAAATTTGTGATCTTAAATTTTAAAATGAACAAATCGGGTGTAATATTATGACATCAACGTATGTTGTAACAATCGGTATTGGCCGAGCGTCAGATAACCAAACTTTAAGTACACACACAGGCTATTATGTCACGATAACAAAATAAATTATTACGCTACATTATGGACTGGTTTGTAGACAACATTTTAAAGGTATTTTTAATAATTTTGAAGAAAATATTTATTTCGATTTTTGTCGTCGTAATATAGCGAATTGGCCTTATGTGCGCCGCTGTAACAGAAGAAAACGATTTTTTAGTCGGACGAATAGTTAACACGTATAATACGCTCATCGCCTCTCTCGCGCGTTCGTTCGGATTTTCCGAAAACGTATTCAAACTCAAAAGTTACATTTTCTTAAACATAATAGTGAAAATAAAATAAGATTGCCTACTTTTTCGAATTTTCACCAATCCGATCAGATGGAAAATTGCAAAAAAAAACTAACAGAATTTGCATAGAAAATGTTCGTATTTTAGAAAAATCCAGAGTTGAAAATTGTAATATTTAATAGACGTTTTGCGAAAATCGAAATTCGAGTAGGCGAATATTTTAAGCATAAAAAGGGGGAGGAGGAGGAGCGCGCTTGAAAAAAGTATGCACAGCGGAATGCTAAACAACGATGTGACACGATCTCGACACGATTTTTAGCAATTAAAAAATATAATAACAATCTTCATCGTAAATGAGATTTCGCGAATAAATATAAACGTATATAATAATTATTATTTACGTAGTTGATAAATACATTTGAAAAACAATCTGCAAAACTGTAATAGTAAATTAAACGATCGACTAAACGTTAATCGTTTTTGTTTTGAACGTCCGAATCCGATTATGCGTTTATAATTTACGCGAGCGCGAATGATATTGTTTTTCGGTATTACACCCACCCGATGTCGAAAAAAACGAAAACTTATTATTATAAAATCCGATCCAAAACCTCTTTGCGCGTTCTTATTGTTTTCGACGTGTTTTCGATCAAAATCAGTGAAAAGACTTTGAATTTGGCCGTCTCGAAAACATAGTCGCACGATAATTACTTATACAACAAATGCAATCCAAATAGAGACGATAACGTTTCACATTATACAATTATACATTTCGCTCGAACGGAATTAGAGTCTACTAAATTAGTCATTAGTAGGGCTCGGATTTTTTAGCAAATACTACTTTCGAGGGGAGTGTGATAGAAAGATAATTCTTATATATTATATAAATACGTT
Organism: Drepanosiphum platanoidis; assembly: GCA_948098885.1. Taxonomy (NCBI): domain Eukaryota; kingdom Metazoa; phylum Arthropoda; class Insecta; order Hemiptera; family Aphididae; genus Drepanosiphum; species Drepanosiphum platanoidis. The sequence goes on from OX402541.1 coordinate 7,847,835, forward strand.
TTGAATCGTTCCGATTTCAATGAAGTAAACTTTTTTTCGCCCTTTTTCGCCACAAAACCTGCTTTTTATTGAAATTTTACGTAAATTATTACTTGGACTATATTATTATTACCAGAAATTATAAAACCAGTGGAAAATGACTGATAAAATGACTTTTAATGAAAGTAGTAACTTCGAAATTTTCTAAGCGGTACAAGTCTGGCCAACAAACCTTTTTTGACCTTTTAAATATTTTTTTGTATATTAGTATTTAATAACTTAATCTTAATGAAATAATGATTTATGTAAGTCTTTAAATTTTTTCATATATATTTTAGTTTAGTAACTAAGAAGGGGTACCCAAAAAAATGTATCGATTAAAAGGGGTACAGTGTTTATATAAAAGTTTGAGAATCCCTGTTTTAGAATATTGAATTTAACAAATGCGATTTTTTTTTTGGCAAGTTAAAATGATTTTTTAAGGATTTGCTTTGCCACAAAATCCCGAGTCCTAGTTATCAGTAATAGTAGAAAGAATGTTACGTGGAACATATTATATCGCCACTATTTTAAGCGACATAAAAACAACAACATCTTATCTTAAGGATTTCGAGAGAGAATATATTAAAATATAATAATCCGACCTCTAGTCGGTTACTTTACAGAAGGTAAATTCCTACGACGACGATCGATGCGCGCGCGAGAGAGAAAATATAAAGCGATGGGAAAAAAATTCCCACTCTGAAAACGCGCGTAGCCTTAAGATCCAGCCTATACTTGACGCGACACGTTGTGATATTCGCCGCTGCCCTTGTTCGCGCGTACGATTTGTAATAATTATTATCGAGTGCGTGCGGCGCGATGCGAGTAGTAGAAATAAAAAAAGACGAGGCGAGGCGAGAGAAAGAGAGGCGAGAGAGAGAGAGAGAGAGAGAGAGAGAGAGCGAGAAATAGAGAGGGAAAGAGCGAGAGATAGAGAGAGAGAAAGAGATTATGACGAAACGTCGTTGATTCGGTATAAACGACGTAACCTTCAAAACGCGCGCGTTAAAAAGCGGTTATGCAATACCGCCCGAAATACTGCGGACGAGTATTAACGAATTTTTTTACGATATTAAAAATACAGTGTTTTCAAGACGTACGGCGCGTTTCGGCCGACCGACCGCGACGACTTTGATATCTCTCACGAAATAGTCGATTCGGCGCGACGATAGATTTTATTATTATTGTAATTTTTTTTTTTCGGAAAATAAATGTTATTTAATCAAACATTGTCCGACGCCTTTCTAAATAGTCTCTAAGTAGCACGGCTTTACATAACACTAGGTAATACGTTCTGCGCGCGAAGACATTCACTCTCCGAAAAAAATAAAAAAAAAAAACAATTTCTCGTCTGATTTTCAATAAATCTACATACAATCGTAATAACAGTAATAATAGTGCGAGGCGTCAGTTATAAGTAGGGCTAGGATTTATATGCATTGGTATGTGTTTTTTTTTTTTTTTGCAACTTCTGATTACTTATTTTGTAAGTAATGTCCACGAATTAGCTCTAGCTGAGGTAAATGGTGGTATTTTTATTTGTCATATTTTCGCATATTTCGAACAAAATGAATATTTTTATACATTTCGACTACAAAAACACAAAAAGTGCATGTTTTACAATATTGGTAAACATACACTCTTTGGATTGTGAAACCTACGAGGCAGAGGCAGGGGGTCGGCGAGCAAACATTTTTCGACGTTTAATTTCGTCAATGTCGTATTGTTTTTCTTCGATACCGTAGAGCGGCGATAAGTCTTTCTTTTTTTCTATAAAAATTCGACTTATAAAACGATTTATAAAAAAATTAACCTGACAAATAACTATATTCTACCCGACGATGAATTTTATTCGAAACCGGTCATATCCAAGCGCTTTTCTATATTCTTTTACATAACGCCCCCGCGGCCGGGGCGAGACCTATTTTATTAAGTTTTTTCATCTTTAAAGATGTTTTATAATTTTAATAAATCATTTTATATAATATATTTAATAATATTTTCTTATTGAAAACGATTATAATATTCTATACCTGCTGAAATGTAATTTTTATTCGTGTACTATTAAAAAAGCATTTTTTGTTTTTCTACAAAGGGGGTCCCCGAAAAGGTCGAAAAACACTAGAGTGCGCTTGATTTTGTTTTTAAGAAAACATACATAATGGCTCGTCGAAACGCACTTTTAAGATAATTATTATAATATAGCGAGTGAGAAATTCAAGCGATACGAAAAACGAATAGCCGAAACAAACGTGCGCGCCACGTCGCCACGTCGCACTCGGTTACCGATAAGTATACGTTACAAAAGAGTTTTTTGTTTCTTTTTTTCCTAATGAAATAAGTCGTGATGGACGAATAAACCTCGTCGATTGCCATTTAGTTATTTCAGACGGATCGCGTGCTATCATTGGTTTTGCAAATGGTATTGCGCACGAATCGAGCGCGCGACGTGGCTGTTTTTTTATTTTTGCCGAGAAAACCGTCGAAAAACTAATATTCTAATTATAAAACATGAAAAACACGCTACCGAAGAGGCTTCGAGGAACCCGAAATATTTTCGATTTAATGACAAAGGATGTGGCCGATATAATGGTCTCTACAGGTTTTCAAAAAATATACACATCACTGGATCAGATGAGAATAAAAATAAATGTATACACCACACCCGTCCGAACAGGCGATTTGTGTGATTTCAATTATTATATTTTATTGACCGGTTTGCAAAAAACAAACGATTTTATTGTATAATTGCACTTATTTATTATTTTATTATTTATTATTTCATCATTTCTACTTTATTATATTGTACTTGATTATACTCTTACAATACTAAAACTTAAATTTAAAGGTGAATTTATGAAACAATGCTTTTTTAGATAAGCTTATTTCTAATGTAGTCGCATTATAAAAAAAAATTAATATAGTAAAGTTGACTCTAAAGTTTGTCCAAACTTTTGAAAAATACGCTTAGGGTAATATTATTGATTTAAAAATTGGTTCGCCCCCGCCCCCCCCCCCCCCGTAGAACCTGTCTAGGGACGCCCCCGTATCACTGGATCAGATATGAATAAGATGAGAATAAAAATAAAATATGTATACGCCACACCTGTCCGAACAGGTGATTTGTGTGATTTCAATTATTATTTAAAGTGTGAATAATTATATGAGGTCATCTCGGCGAGGCCCAGCGAGTGAATCAGACGATTGAAAATAATATGAAAATAAATAATTACACCGCAGTTTACTTTTCTCGTATTACCTATAACGATAAGACGAAATTGTCATAAACGACCCTGACTATAATGAAAAAAAAAATGAAAAAAAATAAACATCCTCGAAGGACTATTTCCATTAGGATATTACGGCGTATAATAATATTACAGGAGAGATACGTTTAATAAAAAAAAAAAACTCTCTATTTCAATAGACACTTTTAGAGTCGACGAAATCTATATCGAGTCGAGGAGCAACTAAACGCATCGGCTTCGAAGCCCTCCCCTGAAATCGAACTAAATCTCCTCCGCCTACGTATACAGTGTAATTATTACTCGAAACATATGGCCGAGATAAGTATTGTAATAATTGCATTTTACCGCTCTCGTTCTCAGACGACGACGATTTGTTTAAATAATAATATACGGGCGTGTTTTTCGCGTGACTTGTTAAATTACGATTTTACGAAATGACTGACAGTTAATTTTTTTTTTTCGCGCGCGCGCACCGCGATACATAACATCCGAATCGTTTTTATTACTATCATTTCTGTCGATTACGTATATCGTTATTATACTTATAATATAGTGTTTCGTGCGGGAAAACGAGTTCGGAGCGGCGGCGGCGGTCCTTACACCACCGTTTCCTACTTATAATAAATTATACGTATGCGATATTTCGGTTATAGCAGCGTTTGAATTACATTTCGCGAGAGAAACACCTATAGTTATTACACCAGCACGCCCCGACGAATTTATTAATCGCTACAAATACTAAACTTGAAAAAGATTTTTTTACCGAATAAACAATACGATGCGAGTGTTTTCGAAATCACGTCTTGAAAGATAGGGTTAGAGAGAGAGAGAAATTAACGCTTTCGATTAAAACCAAACGTATAGCAATTATTATTTTCAAACAAACAACGTTTGCACACTCCAAAGTGTGCTCTTATCATCGCGACCGTTTTGTTTTTATAATACTACTACGACGACGCTCGAGACGCTTTTTATTTCCATTTATTTATTTTTTTACATTCGATTTTGAGTAGTATATTCCCCTCTCACTCTTCCGGGGTTTAAATTAATAATAATTTCAAAATACATTCAATATTAATAAAGTCCACTAAACGAGAGCGAGCAAAATAGCGTTTTTTTTTTTTTTTTTTGATTTGTGTACACGAAACACAACAAATACGTTAAATTTTATACAAACAAACGAAAACGCGCGGCAATTTATTATTGTTTGTTGTTGTCGTTTCGAATACGAAATCGATCGTTTACATCGACGTCGTCGGCGGCGAAGTAAGGTCATCGTCATAACACACGACGACGACGTATCGATTGTTTTTATTTTTTCGACGACAAAACAGGAGTAGTACGTATGTATAATATAACGGGTAAATGGGAGAAAAATCGCAGAGCGTTTTATACGGAAACCCGTTTTGCGGAAGAGCGCGCGAAGATCGATTTCACGTCGACGGAAAATATCACTGAAAAACGACGGCCGAAAACGCAAACTCGAAACGAGGGACTGTCCCGGGGTAACGGGGTGTGTAACGACGCGGATAATTTCGATAAACACACATACCCGCCGCCTCGACTGTGCGAGTCGATCGGGTTTTAGCCGCCTCGGCGGAACTCTTACGGAGATTACTGTAATATTCAGCCGCGTCGTCGTCATAGCGTTTGGAAAATACTACACAAAGAACCCGGAGGACTTTGAACGGTAAAAAAAAAAGAATACAAAAAGGTCCTGGAAAATTAGAAAGGCGCTGCAGTCTACGATAAACGTGTATAAATATATCGAGCGCGACCTTCGCGGCGATATGCGTTTTTATTTTTTTCCTTATTATTCTAGTCTTTCGGCCCGCGGGGAATATTCTACTACTACTACTTACAACACAAACTATTATATTCGTCTACATAATGCACACATTACGCGCGCACAACAATAGTGATCAAATATTAATTTAACGCAAACTCGACCGGGGGGGGGGGGGGGGGGGGGCTCTGTAGTTTGGGAGTTTTCGGGAACGATTCGAATAGTCGTCGAGGACGATTTTCCGATGGAGTTTTCCTGGGGCCCTCTCCCCGTGTCCTCGTCGTAAAATATACGAAACACACGCGCGTTTATATTTTATTTTAAGCTTTTGTGTCGGCGAACTGATATTTCATAATCTATGACGATAATAATTTATAATCGAATCGAGAAATACGAGTTTGTATCGTCGAAACACTATATTATAATGACAAAATATTATATCAGTATTAACATATTTATTTCTATTTTTACTATATATCAATCGAAACGATTTATTATTATCTCCATTTACAACAAAAAAAAACCTTGTGTAGTGGATATAATAAATTTCAATTGGTTACGAATAATTACAAAAAAAAATTTAATTTATATATTATAAGTAGAGCAAATATTATAACCAAGAGGTCATAGTACTCATAGTACATTTCCTACGGCCGTCGGAATATTTGTAGGCGATGATTTTGAATATTTTCTAGATATACGTATTATCGAAAAATGATCATTATTTCTAGTGGATTTTGTATTTATTCTAAAATTTAATCGTTCTAGAACAGCGTTTCTCAAACTGTGGGTCTCGACAAGTTTTTTTTTAACTATACCAATTGTAAGAAATTCACGTTCTTTTAAATCGTAATTGTATTATTATAAAATAGTAGGTAATAACAATAAAAAAATGTTGTTTTTTGAAACTACTTTTTTATTCTGTAAATGTAAAACTATGGGGAGGTCGCGATAGATTTTTGGCAGACAATTTGGATCGCGGTCCAAAAAAGATTGAGAACCGCTGTTCTAGAAGAAAGGGGCAATCTATGGATCTATTATCTCATAGTTTTACCAAAATCGCGTTACGAAAAACGTGTGGAACAATCGAAAGCACCGGTCGTTTGAATTTCTCTGACGCCGATGGGGATTTAACGTGTGACGCGGTTGTACTTTCGGTCGTAGACGCACGAGATATTTTACGCGCAGACTTTTCACGGTGTTTATGACGAATATCGCGCGTGATTTTCACGAAATCGCCCGGGGCCACGCGAACGATGATAATCCGCCGCGTTTACGTCGCGGACAGATGCGCGCCGCGTCGACTGACGAGTCGGTCGGGGTTGTTGAGTTTTCACCTTCGCTCTTTTTATAAAAAAAAAAATAAATAATAAATACGCTGTTTAAAACGTATTCCTTTTGTCGTGCGCGCGCGCGTGAATATTTAGATTTTCTTTTGTTAGCTCCTAAAATATTCAAATTTAATAACGCGTCGCAGGAGGTATAATAATACGAAAACGATATTTATTAGTCACTCGAGGTGAGGAGATTAATATATTATGTATGATAATTTTTCCCTAATGCTAATTCGATTGTGTTTCTTACTGGCCAACGTTTATTAGCATATCTCGGCCGCCGGCGAGGAGAAATAAATATTAAACGACGACGTCTATTATAAAATATATTATATGCGAGCGGTTGAAAAGAGAATCGCGAAGAAGAAGAAGTGGTGGTGGTGGACAAAACTCGCGCGCGCGCGCGAGACCGTTTATAATTAAACTAGGCAACTATTATTCGTCTACTGTACGTTCAGAGTGCATAAAAAAAAACATGGGGGGCGCCGATCGATTTCACACGTCCAATTAACCGAACGCCGTCGAGAGAGACCACAAAAACAATGCCGTACTTGATTAAAATTCGACCTCGCCGCGCGCGCGTTTGAAAATATACGTATAAAATATGTGTATTTCGACGAGGTTTTGGAGAAAAAGTCCGAGCGCCTTCTTCTTCTTCTTTTAATTACGCTCGAAAATTGTATTTACGTTGTCCCGTGCTTTTTGTGACATTTACATAAATTTGAAATCATATATTTAAATTTGGCGAGGAAAAAATGTCTAACGCGAAACCGTAATTGTTTGTCAAAGAAGAATATAACGCGATTATTTATCTCTCTAGACCCGACCACTATATATTATTATGATAGAAATATTTTTTCACGAAAACTCTTTGCCGCCGCCGCCGCCGCCGCGCTTCTTTATAATAATATGTTAACGTTAATTATTATTTATTATGCGCCGCCGACGAACGCGCAACTATTATTATAATATTATATGGTTTATTGTTCGTCGCAATCGTTAGAATATCAAATTTTTTTATTACAAATGATATTATAAGAAAATAATTAGGTATTATTTTACACGTCGAGAGACAACAATCGTCGTACATCTAATAATCGTGTTCAAATTAATAACGAGACCGCGGGCAGACGAGAAAATACGAAATTAATAATTCCAAAAGACCTTTCGAAAAGTGTATTACGGAGAAGAGACAATAGTACACACGCTTCGTACCTTTGTACGAAAGAAATGCACCGTTTTTATTCTACTCAAAACTACTATTGTGTAAAGTCCAGTGTTTCCCAAACTTTTTATCTTTATCGCCCCCCCTTAAAAAAAAATATTGTTACAAAAGTATGCGATGAAAAATGAAATGTATTGTTTATAAATATTTATCTTCGAGTCTTCGATTCAACCATGATGTGAAAAACGTTTAAAATTTAAATAAAATAATACACGACAAATTACGTTTTTCAACAAATTTAGATCACGTACCTACGGTGTTTCTGTTATTGCGATAACGATAGATGAAACTGTCACCGCCCCCTTTTTGTAATGAAATGCCCCCCCCCCAATTAAGCTTGTAACTTCCATTGCGATATCGCCCACTTTGGGAAACACTGGTGTAAACGAAATCCAAGGCGTTATTAGATCGAATCGTCATACACTCTCGTATAAGGCTAAACACGACATTTTATTTGCAAAATAATTAACGTACATAATATTAAACGTGCAATAAGAACGCGGGCGCGTAATACGTGTTGTGTAAATGTCATCGATAACATTTATCGTTATTTATTGAATAATTATTATAGTACCTTGTTGTTAACTCTATATATCGACGCATAAAATGTATCCTTTTCGGGACGATAAATACAATAATTATTATTATTGTCGATGTTATTTCATACGACGACGTTTAAGTCTGCAACGACAAATCGTAATAAAATTAGCTCGCCGCGACAAGCTCGATTAGCCGCAGACATATTATATAGACACCTAATACGGCTAGTCGTTTCGCTATAATATCGTCGGCGGTATGATAATCACGCGGTTTGTCTATCGTATTTTATACAGCGAAAACTTATCATCGACGCCAAGTCGTAAAAATAGCATTTCGTTTTTACGAAATATGATTTTCGCTCGTTTAAAACTGTTTGTATCGATTCCGAATAACCGTGTGAAATCAACGCATAAAACTCGCCATAAAATATATTGTTTACCGGTAAAAAGAGAAAAGGATTCCCCGAAACGGTTGTCGAATCAAAAAGCTCGATATAGATTTTGGAAAACGCGAAAATCGTACTCTTTTAAAAATCCTTCCGTTTCGAAAGTCGACGTGGCAATCGCGGGAGGTAATCTAGCAATTGTCTAGATCAGCGGTTCTCAAACTTTTTTGTTCGCGGAGCCCTTATGTTCCTAAAAAAAATTACGGAGCCCCGAAAATCAGAAATGTCTATTCGAGACAACAATAATCCATAAAAAAAATGATGTCAATTGTTAATGAATAATGATTATTGCTTTTTATTTAAAAAATTAACTAAATTATCGTACAATATGTCAAATGAACGAAAAATCCGACTTTTATCTAATCTCATTTTGACTATGACACAAAATAATATATTATGTGAATTTATAAATAGTTTAAAACGTTTAAAATAATACATATTGGTACGGTCCAAATAATATTGAATATAAATATAAAAATTGAAATTGTAACTAAGAAATATAATAATAATTTAATAATTTGAATTTAATTAATACAAATATGCCCAGGGAGCCACGGAGCCCTAGGGCTCCGCGGAGCACAGTTTGAGAACCGCTGGTCTAGATAATCGAAATACTATCGACCTGTCAAGTTTGAAAAGTAATAAATTCTCATATAAATATTATGAGAATTCGAGCGTGAAAAGTAAAATGTTATCAAACGGATATTTGGAATATTTCTAAATGTATGTTTTAAAAATTATAATAATAATATTTGTCGCGGATATAGATGGCGTTAAAATAAACGAGTTGCAATAGTTCATACGATAAGCAAATGTTTGTGAACGGATGAAAAACAAATGCGCCCCGATCGATAATTTAATTTATATTTGGCGTTTATTATATATAAAAAAAAAGAAATAGAGTTAAATTTCAACTGTTAATCTCTTTATTTTAACAGTCGACATTTTAAACGATCAAAAGCGCGCGTACGTTTTTTAAATCGTGACGATAGTTGTAATATTATTCTCATAACGAATATGGTAATTTCTAAACTCGCGCGGCACGAGTTAATCCTGTGGTTTGCGCGAATGTCTAACCAATCAGCGGGTTCGATAATCTCCTTCGATCCTGCCGCCCCCCGAGAGTGGCTTAAAAACTAATGCGGTCGATCGATTTGCAAACATCGTCGTCGTCGTCGTCGTCGTCGCCGCCGGAGTTTCTCAAAGTTTTATAGATCCACTTGTGCGCGCGACTTTCGAAAGTCGCCGATACTCGTCGAGGCGCAAAGTTTGCGACAAAAAGTGAAACGAGCGGGACGGTGAGGTAGGGGGGGGGGGGGAAAGTCAATTTCGTTTCTCTCCTCGTCGAGTCGGCGGGGCACCACGTTACTGCTGCCGTACAAATAAGTATGTCGCGGAAATTCCGAAGATCAAATCACAAATCATAATAATATTTTGTTTCTCCGTTTTCGAGGTTTTTACCGAGGTCGAAGGAAAAAGAAATAAACACGAACTCACGATTTACTCGGTAAAACGTCGTCGGTTCGGCCGGAGAAGAAGAAAGAGGTCGTTGGGCAACAAAAGATTCTATTACGAAGGGGAGTTTTTTTTTTTTTTTTTATCTTTATCAAAAGGTTTTGTTAGAAAAATATCTTAGTTTTCGCGAAGAATTGCGTATTGTTTGCTTTCAATTTCGATGTTTCCATTGACGTTAAACGGAAGTGCTTATAGAAAAACCGAGTCCGACCGAGTTGACTTTCGATTATTATTATTATTATTATTTCACATAAATACATTATTAATCTGAAAACCCGTCCGGAACAATCACTATATATTATTATTATTATGTCCGCGGTGTCGTCGGTCGAAAACCGGCGAATAATCTCCGCGAAACAACGTCGTCGTGTCCTTCCCCTCCCCCCCTTAATTATTACGGTGACGGACCGCTCTAAAGGGACCATAATACGTTCCGACGGGATCGTCCCTTATTTTTGATCATCGTGTCCCGTTGTCCCGGAAAAACTTGGAACTTGTCCCGCTTATATTATCTTATATTGTCCCGGTTATTTCCATATACGTATAATTAAATTACAATTTATGCACTTTTGTCAAAGAATGAAATTTCGATGAATTTATGAACCGAATAATAAGTTTATACTTAAAACTCGACATCAAAGTTAAATAGCATTGCGAACTAAAATATAATATAATACTATATTTTATAATCGATGATAAATTTAGATATTATTAAAATCGATTTGTTTAATCAAAAAAAAAAGTCGAATAGTAACGTACGAACAGTAGAGCGCGATCGTGTATTATTATATCTTTCGATTTTTCGTTGGTTTTTTTTTGTTGTAAAAATGGTCTCCCTAAAGTAGACAAACGTTTCGACCGTTGTGAAACGCGACGCCTACAACAACAAAAAAACCCGTTACCGAGAGAACGTCTAGTGGAATTTTCTAGTATTATTTAAAATGAAATGAGAGTTAAAATCAACTCTCATTTATTAAAAAACCAATAAATAAATGAGAATCAAATTGTACTCTCATAGCGTGTGTGAAATGAACGAAGCAAAAAAAGTTAAGTACGATATAAAACTATAGAAGGTCTCGTGTTTGAGACCAGTGAGAGTAAAATTTGATGCTCACAGGCCAGTCGACTTGTTAATATATTTCCAACTCGACGAGAAACGAATATTATACGAGTTGAATTTTTAAAACGAACGCCTAACACTCCAATCGTAAACAATGGTGGCGTAACGACGTCGAAAAGGCCGGGGGGTGTCGCGACTCGCGGGATTATTTTTCAAAAACGAAATCGTATTTACCGCGTCTTGTTCCGATTTCAAAACGGAACAATGGAAAACGCGCGCGCGTTTTATATAATATAATATAGTCCGCCGACGACGCGCGACGGTACAATAGTTTACGCGATATAATATTATATTAAGTCGTGTGCGTCGCAATTCGTACGGAATGGAAATACGGACTGTAATAATAATGTGATGTCCATGCAGGGCCGTGCCTAGGGGGGTGCAAGAGGTGCGCGTGCACCGGGCGCCATTGACCACCGGGGTGCCAAATGCATTTTTATAATCTAAGTAATATTACTAAAATACTCGATATTAATTGAAAACTTCGCATCGATCATATCTCGAAAAATAAGTTTATGAAAATCAAGTCAAGTACTTATTATATTTTAAAAACTTAATTATTATAGTATTTTATTAAGACTATTTACTATAAATCCATTCAAAAGTTTAGTAATATTAAATTAATAATTAAGATGATATACATTTTTAATACTTGTAACCTTAATAAAAATAATTAACTCAGTGATGCGATTTTTTATTTTGATTAACATTTTAACTTAAATACTGTTTACACAACCTATTTTAATACCTAACATGTTTATACTATTTCATACTTATAAGTTATAACTATTATATTATACTCGTATATACAGATTTGGTGAATTTCTGAGTTCAAATAAAATGTATAATAATTATTAATACTATTGTATTTGTCAATATTATTCACAAAATATATTCAAAAAAGGCTCTCTCCCTGTTTACATATCATCTTTAGATTTGTTTGTACAATGTACATGTCGACAAAAATGTTTAATGTGAAAAATAAGGTAAATCTGACGATTCTATCTCCGGCTCTTCCCTAATGTTTTTACAAGTATAAAAATATTTGGTAGAGGGGGTGGGGGCGCTAGAAATGATTCTTCGCACCGGGCGCTGATTATGCTAGGCACGGCACTGTGTTCATGACACAATCATTTGTGCGCCGGCAGTGCCGCAACAATTGGGTGTGCAAGGTGTGCGATGCACACGGGCCGCCTCCGGTTCTTAGGGGCCTCCCAAACCATAAGCTAAAAATTGAAGATTGTCCGAATCTGAGACTTAAGGAAGGGTATTTAAAAGTCAACTTATATTTTGAAAGCATTGTATTTTGTTAGTATTGGATTTTTAAGCAAATGCTGAAGTGGCGATCAGAGAAATAGGATAATCGGGTAATAATTAATAAGATGTAAGAATTTTTTTAATTTGTATGAAAGCCCATCATCATGCCAATAACATTAAAAAAAAATGATGAATGCATAAGTTTAAATTGGTGTTTCCACTATTAAAATTGATAATGTATCTAATGTGACAATTTATAATGTAATTAATTAATATAGTATAATATGTATCAGCAGGGCTGGATCAAGGGGGGGCTAGGGGGGGGCTATAGCCCCGGGCCGCAAGTTGAAAGGGGCCACAGTGTGTCAACTCATTTTTTTCAAAACATTATTAAAACTTATAAATTTTAAATTTATGTCATATGAAAATGCACTATGGACTATTGGATACTTCATTACCGACACACGAGGCCCAATTATAGGTATAGTGGTCGTAATAAAATGTTATTTAAAAACAATGCTATACTTATTTTAATTTATATTTATTACAAATTGATAAATCAGAAGAAAAAAAGGAAATTGTTTTAGGTGAAAAGGCCTCGATAAAAGTAATAGCCCCCCCTTAAATCATGACCATAATCCGGCCCTGTGTATCAGATTACAGATGATTCAATTTAAGTTATAGTACTAAAAAAATACTAAAAAATTTCTGTAGTAATACAAAGATCAAGTAATAAATATATTATTTAATTTGGGGCCTCTAAATAAATCCTTGCACACGGGCCTCAGAATTCATAATCGCGGCACTGTGTGTGCGCGTCGACGAAACCGTCGATTATAGGCGGTTCGAGGCGACAAACGCGTTATAATTAATTATTTACACCGGTCGTGTTGTGAGCAAGTGTGTAAGCTAAAACACGTCGTTGAATAATATTTTTTGACAACGGTAACCGTTGGTAACCGCCGTCGTGGTGACGACAACGCGCGCATTATATTATTATTATTATTATAAAGTATACGACGTGACGTGTTTGTTCTGGAAGAAAACGGACGTTTTTAATACGAAAAGGTTCGACTGTATGGGGGGGAAGGAAAAAACGGTCGAGTACGCGACGTTCCGGATAAGGTTTAAATCGATCGGGAGGGAAAAAAAACCATTAAACCGATTTTCGCCGACGCACTCGGTGTGTGTGTGTGTGTGTGTGTGTTATACGTCGTCGCGACGTAGTAATTTACTCTGCTGCTAAATAAGTAAATTTTTTTTCCTCTCATATTTGCCGATTTTCAAAAACGTCGGCACGTCGACGAGAGTTTCGCGTTTCGACTTGCAAATGTTTTACGCAATGTTATCGAAATTGCAATGCCGCCGAGATATTATAACATACTAGCTGAATAACCCGGCTTCGCCCGTGTGCAGTATAACTTTTTATTTTATCAGTTTTTTTTTTCATTTTTACCCCTTTTACCCCTTTTAACCCCCTTAGGGGTCGAATTTCGAAAAATCCTTTCCCATGGGGCCTCTGCTATATTAAATGAAACTATTGACAAAATTTAATACCACAAAGCTCCATTGACTCAGGATTTTTTCCATTTTTACCCCTTTTAACCCCCTTAGGGTTAATTTTCTCCATAATTTATGCTATAAACCCGCTCCCCGACATTCTCTATCATTTAAAAAAAATTTGAGCCAAATCGGCCCAGCCGTTCTCAACTATTTCAATTTCCAATTTTTTGTCTCCATTTTTATATATATAGATTATTATTTTAACGAACGGTTTTCGATGAAAACAAAAATAAAAAATATTTAATTTCAAAACCACCCCGTCTTTTGATTTATTGCTTGTTCTGAATAACGTTTTAATACGACGACGACGACGACGACGGTCGATTTCTTTTATAGACGCATTAAAGTAAATAATAAAAATCCGTCGTTATTTATAATTTGATGGGAAAACACGATAAAAAAATAAATAAATAAATATTATTTTCCTCGCCGTAACAATCTTACGTCACTACTGTGTTTTCGAAAGAAAAGAATATTGAATTTCATTATTTGTGCATTTGTTTATTTATTTATTTATCGACGACGACGACGGTTTGTGACGTACGAAAACAATAGACGAGTAATAATAATAATAATATAATGTACAGATTTTTCAGTCAAAGAACGATACGAGAGGAGACACGGGACGCGAGACGAGGAGAAACGACTGTGAAAACAACACGAATTTGAATTTCGTTTCGTCGATGTTGAAATGTTGGACGAAATCCCCTAGCCGAAAAACCGATATTATAGAACGCTGTGTTATATCACTAGGGCTCGGAAATCGACGACCTAAAAAACAACCCTTAAAAAACGAATAAACGATCTAAAAATGATGGGAAATGACCCGACAATTATTGTCAAATAATGAAATAAAATAACTTTGGTAACAAAAAAAAAAATGTAAAAAAAGTGACTTATTTTTATTGTTGACCATAATATGACAATAAAAACCTGGTCATTTTCGTAACACTGACAACCAATGTGTTAAGAGTGAAAATAAGATTATAAAATCTTTAATTTTTACAATGTTTTCACGAAATAGAAAACATAAACATTAAAACTTCGCTATATTTTAGTGAAAAAATGCAGTAAATTATCAGAAAAACGATTTCAAACGTAGGAGGAACGTGATGAAACGATAAAGCCGAAAAAAAAACGCAAAACAAAAATTATAGATCATTTCACATTGGACCGTCCGAGACAGATAGATAGATAAACGATAGATAAAAAATATAGATTAATGCCGACGTCGATTAAAAGAAGAAGAAAAACGCATCGACTTCCGAGCCCTAGTCATCGTATAGCTAAAGAATCGTCACAACGATTAATTATCAATCGTTAAACAGATATTATGCGATACCTGCGGTGTAAGGACTTACCGTGAAACACTTATTAACCGAATGCCTCAAGTACGAACAGGACAGACAAAGGATTTGGAATCGATGAGACACTGGACCAAGATAATCGACTTCCTAAAATCTACCAACTTATATAACGAAATTTAAAAATGATGCATGCCTTTTCTTTTTTTATATATATTACTAGCTGAATAACCCGGCTTCGCCCGTGTGCAGTATAACTTTTTATTTTATCAGTTTTTTTTTTCATTTTTACCCCTTTTACCCCTTTTAACCCCCTTAGGGGTCGAATTTCGAAAAATCCTTTCCCAAGGGGCCTCTGCTATATTAAATGAAACTATTGACAAAATTTAATACCACAAAGCTCCATTGACTCAGGATTTTTTCCATTTTTACCCCTTTTAACCCCCTTAGGGTTAATTTTCTCCATAATTTATGCTATAAACCCGCTCCCCGACATTCTCTATCATTTAAAAAAAATTTGAGCCAAATCGGCCCAGTCGTTCTCAACTGATTCAATTTCCAATTTTTTGTCTCCATTTTTATATATACTACTGTATTATTACTTTTTAATTATTATATAATACGCTAACATAATGTACACCTAATGTAAATCACTCTTGTTTTTCCATAACCGAAACTAATGGCCATAGATGCCGGGTTGTATGTTTAATTACTAGATCGATAAAAAAGAAAGAAAAAAACAGATATTATTATGAAAACCGTGGTTATTTTATCGAATTTTTATACACTCGAAAGGTATGTTTTACGCACACGTTTGAAAGTGTTCAATTCGTTTTCCTACAGACGAAGAGGTTGTTTTAGAATACTGCTGCAGTGCTCGTAAACGATATGATTAATATCGTTTTTTTTTTCCCCCTCGTTTAATATTAATAGTACACAACACGAGCAAATCGTAATATTATTCGACTGGTTTAGACTGGGAGGAAAAAAGCGCTAATACCGACTACACGCGTGCACAACACTTAATCACCGCAAACGTAAACCGAAATAATATAATATATTTTAAGAAATTCGACTGACCTGAAGAGCGTCGGCGGCGACGGCGGCGGCAGCGTCTCTTTCGTTTCGGTCGCATATTTCATCAATTCGGATCGATTTCTCGCTGTTGCGGAATTCGCAGCACTGAAAACATAATATTATATATATAAAATCCGCTGCAAGTGAAAAATAATAAAAAGTGAACCCCGTCGCGAGCGCGAAGCTTTGAGACGAATGAACATCGACCGCGCACATATTTAATTACGCGAGCTAATTAAATTTTCTCGTAGAATAATATCGCGCGCGATTAACATTGCGGGCGGGCGGGCGCGCGCGTCGGCGGCGGCGTAATTCCTCGAATATCTAAATTCAAACTTCTAAACTATTTGGCGCGAATTCAAACTTTTTTTTAAACGACACGACGAGAGAAACGGACCGCCGCCGCCGCTCGACAATGGCATTTGAAAAAATTATTACTAAAACGACTTTTACGGTTCAAAATTAATAATAATATACCCGTGTCTTTTCGACAATACCCCGCGCCAGACGTGTGTTCAAAGCGAAACAGACGCTTTGTGTTCTTATGCGACATAATTTCGTAAATAAATGCGTCCGCGCGAGTACGACGTTTAAAGTAAAATATTATGTAAATTCACATCGGCGGCGGCGGTAACGAAGAGAGAAGAAAAAAACAACAACGACATTCGGTACAAACGTTATTACTAGGGCTCGGATTTTGTAGCAAATGCTTCTTTTGAGGGGTGTGTAATAGAAAGACAATTCTCATAAATACGTTTTGAATCGTTCTGATTTCAATGAAGTAAACTTTTTTTTTGCTTTTTCCCCTATTTGGTTATTTTTTCTTAATTTTCACATATTTTTCTTGAAAATTTAACTTTTTTATATGTATATTATACTTGGACTGTAAATCATTATTACCAGAAATTTTAAAAATGAATAATCATAACAGTATAATTTAAATGATTTAGTTTCTATGAAATATGCATGGATTACATCGGTTGATGTGGAAAGGTCTTTTTCTACGTATAAATATAATATATTAGCAGCACCCAATAGAATGAGTTTTAATGAAAGTATCTTGACCAAATAATATGTGGTCGTAAATTCCTTTTTTAGTATTTAATTTTACGTGTAGTTGAAATTTGTTTTTCTTTTAGAATTAAATTTAATAAATGCTTTTTTTTGCTTTTTTCGGCTACTTAAAATGCTTTTTTAAGGATTTATTTTGCTACAAAATCCGAGCCCTAGTTATTACTTATTATATAATGTTATATAAGTTTATATACACTTTTGCGCCCTTGAGAAATAGTTTGTGTTTCGCGGAACGTGTCGATTCCAACTCGACCCCGATTTTTCAAATGATTATTATTTATTAAAATTAAGTTCATTTTTACAACGTCTACAGGTATTTATAACACATATTATATGAGTGTTATAATTTTATTTCGTTCAATTTCAAATGCACAACTTATAATACTTTGGTACTTTATTATAATATATAAAATAATTTTCTAAACAATCGCATACAATCGTCTGGTCGCGGAACCCCTGAGATCGTCCCGCGGAACACACTTTGGGAAACGCTAAATATCGAGAAAACTTTTTCGCAAACTATTATAAATATTCGCTCGCGGAATTGTAGTCTTTTTTTTGTCAACGTTATACGAACACTATCGAGTACCTCAGAGGTTCCCAACCCGGGTGCCGCGAACTTTATTTAGGGTTCCGCGAAATTATTTGAAATACATATTTTTTTAAAAAAAAAAAGGATTTCACGAAAAATAAAATATAGATATACGAATGAAAATGGAGTTCATTGAAGAAGAAATGAGAGTATGTCTTTCAACTATTCTCGACCACAAATAAAAAATTTGTGTAAAAAAAAAAAACAAGCCCAAGTGTCACATTAGTTCCATGAGTTCCCTAATTTTTAATTAATCTTGATAATCAAATTATATTATGAAATAATAATAAAAAATACAAATATAAAGTAAGTTAATGTTCAATGTAATAATAAATAATATAATTATTATAATATTTGTATATATCATATACGAGTACCTACGTCTTTCTACTTTTGTAGATACTTATGCACTGCTAAATAAAACCGAATTAGTCTATAGCAGGGGTGGCCACAAATCTAGACTAAAATTAAGAAATATAAAATTCTGTTAGAATCGTTAGAAACGTTAGATAGTGTTTTTATCGTCACAGTCGTCGTTATCAGGTTTATATAAGGTTTGGATTGGCACTTAATTTGATTTCAAATGAAAAATGTGTATTCATTTTATAAACATCGCTTTACAGCGTGGCTCGCCTCGAATTAGCTTTATAAATTTGCGGCTCTCAAAGTTAAGGTTAGCGGCCACCCCTGGTCTATAGGGTGCCCCGGATTTTTAGAAAATTATTAAGGGTGCCTTGAGTCAAAAAAGGTTGAGAACCTCTGGAGTACCTAATAGAAAAGCGGACACTAATGATGCGCGGAAATATTCGAAAAGATTATACGGGAGACAGTATAACGGACAAACGGCATTAGAATGTTATACGTATTATACGATTGACTGGTGTGAAACAAAGAATCGTATCGATTTTATATTTATTTATTTTTTATTCGTTTTCCGCCAACGCTTTACGAGCAGTCAAAAACCGTGTCAAAAGTTTTGACGTAAAGAGAGGAGGAGAAAACACTCGGAAAAATTTTGTGAAATAACGTTACGTTTTTTTCTCTCTCTCCGAGCACTCGATTTCGTTGGGAATTCTTACAAAGCCGAGCTAGCGCGCGTATAAGGGGGGGAGGCCGAACGATATTAATTCGATTTTCTTCTTTTTTTCTACGAAACTTACGATTTTATATATTTTATAACGCTGACGACGAGACCTGTCACGTACCAATACAGAAATCGAAAATTTCGATACGTATTTCTAAACGGTGAGAAGAGAAAAGTAGTAGTTTGAATTTGATTTCGTCGTCGATTTAAAAAAAAAACAGAATAGTTTCGTAAAAATACGTTTGGATGATTTGGTATCCAATTTTGTAGTATTTTTACGACTAATTCTCGTAACTATTATACCGATACGAACGTTTCACGATCAATTATAATAATAATAATAATAATAATAATAATATCTAATTAAGATCGGTCGCGCAGATAAAACGAAACAATATAATAATAATATCGCGTCGTTCGGAATCGCATTCGAACACGACAATAATTCGTTATTGCTTTCGACTCGTTTTTATTACTGAAATATCTTTAGAATTCAGACGGGTTTCCAATATATCTCTCTGCAAAACGTAGTATAGTCGGGTGTATATTTTTTTTTAATTTAATATTTATTTTTTTTATACTTAGTATACACAAAGGGTGTTTTTGTTCGTTTCGAGAACGATAATATTTAATGTTTTGTATCGGAAAAAAATAAAAAAATAAATACGCATATTTTTAATATCGAATAATAATAAATCATTATTTCACGGTCATTGTTATAGATTTATCAAATAATGATCTCCTTTTTTCATTTCGAAAAATAACGCGCCGCTCTCTCTCTCTCTATTATACCGAGATATTTATTTCGAAAAAAAAAATACATAAAAATATTTCAACGTATTTTAACTATTATTATTATTGTTATTTAAATAATTACCGATTGATTGTGATTTCGAGTGATCGATCGCGGGGGACGACACTTTTCCGAGGAAAATCAAAAACACAAACCGTATCGGATCGGTTTTTTTTTTTTTTTTTAAATATACGAGACGTAATAACAATGATTAGTAATAGTTCGTCTATACATTTGTGTACGCGGCGCTCGAAATCAAAAACTTCAGACAGTTTTTATGATTATAATAATAGGGTCGAGAGACGGACGAGCAAAATACACCGGAGATTATAAAGCGATCACTCACGAGCGAGGCTCACGAAAAGAAAATCGCGGACGATAAAATCGTGTAAAGAGCAAACTTTTTCCGACAACATTTGTTTTTCTTTTCGCATTTAATTCGTGCGCGTTTGATTTTACAAATTTTCTACGATTTGTCGGCGAAAACAGCAACACATAACCCGAATTATAAGTACTTGTTAGGTTACGAGATTCCAATTCGAGTAAACGAAAATTAACGACAAGTATTAGGCTCGTTTCACACTTATACGGTTCGATTCGGTTCGGTACGTATTCGATTCGTTTTCGGAAGCCGCCGGAAAAGTGTGAAACGGTGATACGGTGTGTGTTCGGTACCTAATAGATAACTGATAGAACCGAAAAGCCCCTCGACACGAATCGGTTTCGTTCGGTTTCCATACTAACCGAGTGTGTGTGATGAGTTTTTATTCGTTTTAGGCGCTACCGAAAACGAATCGAATACGTACCGAACCGAATCGAACCGTATAAGTGTGAAACGAGCCTTACGGACGTGTTGTCCGTATAATATGAGAATCACTTGCCGATTTTATCGTCAAAGATGAACACGAAACAACGGCTCGTAAAAAATATTATGTAAAAAGAGAAAAAAACGCGGGATTTTCCGAGATTTATCGAAAAACATGCGGTGCTCATGAATTATATATTTTCGAGTGCGCGTGAAATAGTCGGCGGCGGCGGCGGCGGCGTTTATCGCCACTTGTCGGCTGTTGCGTCTTTGAAAACAACGCGGAAAGGCGCCGCCGCCGTTAATACACTTACGAGGGATACGGTGTTGGGCAGCGACTGTTGTTATGGCTCCGTAGGCGAGCAATAAAAACGAATAAACGGATGAATAATGAAGCGTTTGCGTAGAGATTTTTCAAACGGCGGCCGGTCGAGCAGATGAGCCTCCTCTCTCAAAGGTACAACGCGAAACGACGACTGTCGCTGTCCGATAGATAAAAGTATCGATCCACCGACTCAGTGCCGCAATTGTGAATTCTGAGGCCCGTGTACAAGGATTTATTTAGAGGCCCCAAATTAATAATATATTTATTACTTGATCTTTGTATTACTACAGAAATTTTTTAGTATTTTTTAGTACTATAACTATTAGATATTTGACGGATTCGCGGAACC
Source organism: Drepanosiphum platanoidis (assembly GCA_948098885.1). Classification (NCBI taxonomy): domain Eukaryota; kingdom Metazoa; phylum Arthropoda; class Insecta; order Hemiptera; family Aphididae; genus Drepanosiphum; species Drepanosiphum platanoidis. Next base: position 7,869,292 of record OX402541.1, read on the forward strand.
GATCAGAAGAATAAATTATGTAAATTTATAAAAATTTGAGCTTCTAAATACCTCCTCTATAAATTAGTATAACGAATAATCAAAAAAATAACGAACAACTTAATTCAGTGATCCGAGTCTAGTATCCATACGATAATTATTTGAGAAATATTTCGCAATAACAGAGAGGGGCCCCTGCGCGATAATGACTATTATTCTACAAATTATGTCATACTTTATAATATCATTTTCGTCATTTTATTCCTATAATAATTTCTACGTTTTACTATAAAACCGAAATATTTACAGATCCAAAATGAAGCTTGCATGAAATTAATTATCATTAGAGGTCGGATTTTTATGATTTTACATATTTGTTTCTAGTCTATGCAGTTAAATGGGAGTGAGAAATCTTTACGATTCATGAAACACAGAATTCACAAGAAAAAATTTATTTTGCATAAAAAAGCATATTTTAGGGGTTAGAGAATATTTAACACGTTGGAGAATATTTGAGAATATTTTTCTAACATCGGCATATAATGAACATATTTTACGTATATCAGCACTTTGATAAATACACAATGTTCACTAAATGATTTATTTCTGGGTTTTAATAAAAATTAATCTCCTGGTATTCCTTATCGATTGCGATAGCACAAAATAATATATAGTTATTAATTGTTATTGTAAAATTAATTAAATTAAATATATTTAAAACCAAATTAATAAACAATAAATTTAAACTGAATTTTTTTTTTAATATTAAAAGAATATTTTGCATATTTAAGGACATAAAACATCATATATCTGGTATTTTAAAAGAATAATAAGAGAATATATTGCCTATTTTATGTGACATAAAAACATCATATTTTAAGGATTGTAAGAGAATATAAATCCGACCTCTAATTATCATCTACTTATGCTAATAATAAATTCATTGAAAACAATTACAAAAAAATCGAAAAACTTTCGAAGTACGAGCCACGAGGAAGTAAAGAATACCAATATAGGCTAAATTCATTTTGAAACGGACAATCTTCAATTTTTAGCTTATGGTTTGGGAGGCCCCTAAGAACCGAAGGCCCGTGTGCATCGCACACCTTGCACACCCAATTGTTGCGGCACTGCAGGACCGACTTTGCCAGGTGTTCTACGACTCGCGGGACGATTTTTCCCCGCGAAAACGACGGACGTCGTGCCGCTATTATTTAGTTATTCGAAAGGCTTTTTATTCCGTTTCACCTCGGAGTCCGTCACACGGCGTGTTTCCCCCCTGAACGATCGTCTATTTTCGTTCACGTCGAAAACCGATTTAACAGCCCGACAGACCTCCGAGGTCCGGTCGCGATAAAAGTATACGAAACGGGGTTACGAGTGGGTTACAAGAGAACAACAACAACGGTTATTCGTAAGGAGAATAAAAACGATTCGTTCTGTTTTTCTTTTGGAAAGACGCGATTAAGTTTAGTAAATCTTCACTCCGAAAAAGTCTCGTAATATTGTGTGTTACACTGCGAGAGATCGATTATATTTCACCCGGATCGTAATTAGAGTTTAGAGAAGTCGTTCTAAAAAACCACATTTGTAGCGCAGTTATCGTTGATAAAAAATCGGCGAAAACTTCGGTAATCTCTCACCGACGGCGACGTAGAGTTCTATAAAAAAATATTAGTAATCACCAGGGCTAGGATTTGTATGCAACAGCATGTTTTTTTTTTTGCGACTTCTGATTATTGATTTTGTCAGTAATGTCCACGAATCACCTAATGATGAGATAAATGGCGGTGTTTTTATTTTACATGTTTTTGCATATTTTGGATGAAATGCATATTAATGCATAATATATTGAATAAAACGAATATTATTGCATATTTCGATTATAAGAGAATGCGGAAAATGCATGTTTTATAGTATATTTCGACATCATGTGACGTTGACGACAACACACGTAGTGAATGTGAATTATAAATTATTTTATTTTATTTCTCAATTATATTAAGACAAAAAGCCAACCACTGATGTATTTCAATAAATAAATATTTTTTTTTAAACTATATTTTTGTGCTCATCTTATAAAAATTTAAATGCATATTTTTGCATATTTTGGTAAATAAAATGCATATTTTACAATTTTTTATTGCATACAAATCCTAGCCCTGGTAATCTACCTTCTACCTAACGTGATTTGTATAAACTCTCGCGCCAGAAGAATCTCTTCTAACGAGTTATAAATACGAGAGTGGACGAGAATAATACCATTCGCGGCGAGATTATATTTATCTAGGATTTTAGAAATCGCGGGTTGCCTGCAAAAGCGTCGAGATAATATTGTAATAAAATTGGAAATTTCAAAACCTTTTCCTTCGGCCAAACATTTATAATATCATTATTATTATTAGGCCCGGAGAGACGGCGCGCCTCGAGCGGTAGGCAATTACTTAAGCACTCGAGCACGTTCGTAGGCTCGGTGCACATGACGCGTTCGGCAAACATACATTACTGCAGCGGTGACGACGAGACTCTATTTATTTAGCCCAAAGTGACCGCGACTGGGGGGGGAGAAGCAGTTTACAGAATATATTATATTTATACAATTTGTATATGTGCGTTTTATTTTATCATCAACGTCCCGCGCGGTTTTTACTACTGGAACACACCTTCGTCGAATAATAGTTCTAATCCTCGAAAGGACGGAAAAAACCGTCGAAAATAAATGAAAAGTAACCGACAAGCGCTACCCTGCTGCCCGCGCGCGCGCGCCCAATATATCTATACGAAGGGCCGAAAAACGATTTTCCAATCGCCGCCGCCGAACGCGAGTTGACCTAAATTCGAGTTTCCACCCGAAATGCACCGTCGTTTAAACGCGCGCGCGCGCGCGCGCATCCCCGGCGCAGTCGTTGCCGACAATCGTCTAGGTCGCGCGGCGATATAATAATAATATCCACTGGTTCGTCGATAATATTCCACGTCAAACACCGCGAAGCGCGAGCGCGCGTTAAAGCCGCTTATTCGAGGAACGTTAGACTAAATGTCGATCAATCTATCCGAACGCGACGAAAATTTAGCGACTAAAAACAACGCGATTCCCGCGCGTCGTTCCGCGGGACGATCTCAGGGGTTCCGCCACCAGACGTATGCGATTGTTTAGAAAATTATTTTATATATTATAATAAAGTGCTAAAGTATTATAAGTTGTGTATTTGAAATTGAACGAAATAAAATTATAACACTCATATAATATGTATTATAAATACCTGTAGACGTTGTAAAAATGAACTTAATTTTAATAAATAATAATCATTTGAAAAATCGGGGTCGAGTTGGAATCGACACGTTCCGCGAAACACAAACTATTTCTCAAGGGCGCAAAAGTGTATATAAACTTATATAACATTATATAATATGTAATAACTAGGGCTCGGATTTCGTAGCAAAATAAATCCTTAAAAAAGCATTTTAAGTAGCCGAAAAAAGCAAAAAAAAGCATTTATTAAATTTAATTCTAAAAAAAAACAAATTTCAACTACACGTAAAATTAAATACTAAAAAAGGAATTTACGACCACATATTATTTGGTCAAGATACTTTCATTAAAACTCATTCTATTGGGTGCTGCTAATATATTATATTTATACGTAGAAAAAGACCTTTCCACATCAACCGATGTAATCCATGCATATTTCATAGAAACTAAATCATTTAAATCATAATGTTATGATTATTCATTTTTAAAATTTCTGGTAATAATGACTTACAGTCCAAGTATAATATACATAAAAATAAGTTAAATTTTCAAGAAAAACATGTAAAAATAGGGGAAAAAGCAATAAAAAGCAAGTTTTGTGGAAAAAAGCAAAAAACAGCAAAAAAAAAGTTTACTTCATTGAAATCAGAACGATTCAAAACGTATTTATCTATGAGAATTATCTTTCTACCACACACCTCTCAAAAGAAGCATTTGCTACAAAATCCGAGCCCTAATAATATGTGTACGTTTCCCCCCCCCCCCGCTTCTTTCGAACGAGATTAAATAAAAAGTAGAGAGGAAAAAAAACTACCGTAACGGCCGGTGACAGCAATACAATGTCGCATAATTCGATTACGCGGCGCGCGCGACGACGACGACGACGGCTGTAATTTGAATATTAAATTTTTTTTTTACTCCGCCGGGGTTTTTCGCGTTTTAATTATTTCGCGAGAGACCGTGGTGTACGCGCGGACGACGACGGTGTCGGACACACTGACCTCGCTCGCTCGACGTTTTAATAACAACGGATTTACGTGTGTTTTCACCGCACACGCCGTTTGCGGTGGCCGGCCGGGGCTCACACGACGACGACGATCGGAAATAATAAACACACTGTCCGAGCAGCGAGAAACCGTGTACCGGGGCAGCAGCAGCAGCATCCCTCGCCCCGTTAGTTAAAACAATATTTAGTTTTTAAATAAAAGCAGTAAGTCGTATGAGAATTTCCGGAAAAGTAATTTCGACGCTTAAAACACTCATATCTAGAGTTAGGATGTTGATGACCTAAAAAACACACAATAATGCCCTAAAAAAATGCAAAAAAGCCCTAAAAAAAGTGCGAAAATGCCCTAAAAACTTCAAAAAATGACCTTTAAAATTGCACTTGTTTCATCAATATATAAAACTCAAAGAGTAAATCTTATCGGAACGCCATAAATGTAATCACAACAAAAACCCCACAATAATAATATTAAAATTATTTTTTACTAATAGTCCAAATCCAAAGTTAGATTTTAAATAAATTAAATTTGTTACCAAACTTGGGTGTAACATTTGCCCTAAAATCTATAATTTGTGAAAAATGTCCCACATTGTATAAAAAGTACAAAAAATGCCCTGAAAGATGAAAAAATGACTTAAAAATGTTGAAAAATGACGTTAAAAAACAAAAAAAATGCATTTATAGCTAAAAATGCAAAAAATGCAAAAAAATGCAAAATAAAATTAGAATATTCTGCATCAAGGGAGCATGAAACAAATTTTTAGCTAGGATAGCATTATACAGAATAAAAGGAAAAAAGATGCAAAAGTCATCAACATCCTAACTCTACTCATATCCATAACGTTTAAACCAGACTTTTCTAGTGTTCGTTTTAGAAATATATTATCGACGGCAAAACCATTCGATTGCCAACGACGACGAGAGCCCGTCTGTTATAGAATTAATATTGTCGTGTGATTGAAATAATTTCGCGCATAACCAATAACTCATAACTTTCGTCCACCCCGATACCGTCGTGTCCCTGCGGTACAAAGAAAACACCGCGTATGATCCAAGTCCAAATTTAAAATCTAAACGAGGGGTAAGAGCGCGTTTATCTATCCGGCAACAATACACGGTTTTGACAAAGTTTTCAAGTAAAACACGTCGTTTTCTACGCGGCGATATATTGTCACCGTTCGCCAAGTCAGTCCCGCCGAGACCGTCGTCGCCGCGTCAGAGAAAAAAGAAAATCGAGATTTTTCAATACGTGCGCATACATATATGTAGGGCTCGGCTTTTGTAGCGAAATAAATTCTTAAAAAAGCATTTGTTAAATTTAATATTCTAAAAAATAAATTTCAATTACACATAAAATTGAATTTTTAAAAAAGGAATTTACGACCGTATATTTGGTCAAGTTACTTTCATTAAAAGTCATTTTATCAGTGATACATTTTTCACTGGTTTTATGATTTCTGGTAATAATAATATAGTCCAAGTAATAATATACGTAGAAATGAGTTGAATTTCCATGAAAAATATTTAAAAAATTAAGAAAAAAGAACCGAATAGGGGAGGAAAAAGCAATAAAAAAGCCAGTTTTGTGGGAAAAAAGCAACAGAAAAAAAGTTTACTTTATTGAAATCAGAACGATTCACAAAACGTATTTATATATGAGAATTATTATCTTTCTATCACACTGCCCTCTAAAGTAGCATTTGCTATAAAATCCGAGCCCTACTAATAACTAATTTACTAGACTCTAAATTCGTTCGGGCGAAAAGGAATTTACGACAGTATATTTGGTCAAGTTATACTTTCATTAAAAGTCATTTTATCAATCATACATTTACATTACTGGTTTTCTAATTTCTGGCAATAATATAATATACATAGAAACGAGTTGAATTTCCATGAAAAATATTTAAAAAATTAAGAAAAAAGAACCGAATAGGGGAGGAAAAAGCAATAAAAAAGCCAGTTTTGTGGGAAAAAAGCAACAGAAAAAAAGTTTACTTTATTGAAATCAGAACGATTCACAAAACGTATTTATGTATGAGAATTATTATCTTTCTATCACACTGCCCTCTAAAGTAGCATTTGCTATAAAATCCGAGCCCTACTATAATAACCAATTTACTAGACTTTAATTTCGTTGGAGCGAAAAATTCGAGAGAAAAGGAATTTACGACCGTATATTTGGTCAAGTTATACTTTCATTAAAACTAATTTTATCAATCATACTTTTACATTACTGGTTTTCTAATTTCTGGCAATAATATAATATACGTAGAAATGAGTTAAATTTTCAAGAAAAATATTTAAAAAATTAAGAAAAAAGAACCGAATAGTGGAGGAAAAAGCAATAAAAAAGCAAGTTTCGTGGGAAAAAGCAACAGAAAAAGATTACTTTATTGAAATCAGAACGATTCACAAAACGTATTTATGTATAAGAATTATCTTTCTATCTATCACACTCCCCTAAAAAAAAAGAGAAGCAATTGCTACGAAAAAAAAAAATCCTAGCCCTAGTTATTATACGCGTACGTTCCGCGCGAACGTGTGTGTTTTTTCCCCTGGAAAATATAACGATATTATACGAGTATTATCGCGCAGATACGAATTCGTTGCAGAGTGCGATTGTTTCGAGAACATATAGTATACGATGATTATTATTATTACGTATTGTATACTGTGCCGTCACGGACGCGCGCGCACTAGGAATAACCGCTCGATTCGTCCGACGTGCATTGTGTGTGTCCGAGAGTCCTAGAAATGTAATTATTATATTTCCTACGCCGCGCACAACACGATCGTTTATATTATAACGATATTCCGAACGTTTCACTAAAATGCTAAAACGCCAATAGTTGGCCACTTGTTTGGAGAGCGCGCGCAACTTTTACACGACGACGAGGGGTAGGCGAGAGGGCGGCGGCTTAGAGGGATTGATACGCGCGTATACGTATACCTGGCCGAGTATATTATAAAATATTTAGAGTCCGGATTTGTATGCATTTTCATATTTGTAATGAGTGTATGCATTTCGATGGGAGTAAGAAATGTGGACGATTTGTGTCACAGAAAAATGCATGGAAAAAAGTTTATTTTGCATATAAATGCATATTTTAGAGATTTTTGTTGATTTTTGTTTCGATTTCATCGTAGAAATTATTATAGTTTATTACGTATTGTTGGGAAATAAATGTCATTCTCCGTATGTTATATTTTGTAAAGTATTTGTTTTATTTGTTGAATATATTTTTTAAATATTTAGTAGTTCTTTAATAAATGTTTAAAGTCGATGTCTATAAGAAAAAAATTAAGTTTTTCAATGCATATATTTTGGGTATAAGAGCATATCGAGTGCATATTTTTGAAGTTTTTTGATGCATAAATGCATATTATTTTGGCCTTTTCGAGTGCATACAAATCCGGACTTTAGTAATGAGTGTATGCATTTCGATGGGAGTAAGAAATGTGGACGATTTGTGTCACAGAAAAATGCATGGAAAAAAGTTTATTTTGCATATAAACGCATATTTTAGAGATTTTTGTTGATTTTTGTTTCGATTTCATCGTAGAAATTATTATAGTTCATTACGTATTGTTGGGAAATAAATGTTATTCTCCGTATGTTATATTTTGTAAAGTATATTTTGTTTAATTTGTTGAATATATTTTTAAATATTTAGTAAAATATGTTTAAAGTCGATGTCTATAATAAAAAAAATTAAGTTTTTCAATGCATATATTTTGGGTATAAGAGCATATCGAGTGCATATTTTTGAAGTTTTTCGATGCATACGTAAACGCATATTATTTCGGCCTTTTCGAGTGCATATACAAACCGGGACTTTAATTATAATATTTGAAACGAGGTATTATAGCGACGTATAGGCGCGGGTATTAGGCGCAGCATATTTATACGACGACGACGACGGGGCAATAATAATAACAGCGGCGGCGGTACCTATATAGTTTTTCCCCCGGATGATTGATGGCCGATTTCCCGTCATAATTAATTTGTAATTTTTCCAACGTGCATAAAAAAAAATTAATAATAAAAAATAGAGATGCACGCGCTACCCTCCCCCCCTCCGATACACGTACGGGGTATTAAATGTACATGTATTATGCATATAAATTGCAATATGCGCGTGCGTGTGTATCGACGAGGGGTGGGCGGCGAAGGTCTATAACGCACGCAACAAAGGGAGCTTTGTCTTTCTCCCCAACGGATTTCGCCACATGGGCGCTCTCCGCGCGTATCCGCCCGTGTTGCGTAACACGGCGCGGCCAACCTCTGACCAGCGAGAGTTGACTATATAATATAATATTATAATATACACTGTACGTTATGCGGTACGTACACGTTGTACGCTATTGTGTGTATACAGAGCGTTTTGGAAAAGTAGGGAAACCGGTATAGAGTTTCCGTTAGCAACGGACCGTTTTTTTTATTTTTTGTTTTTTTAAAGTAATATACGTTTTCCGGGTCGGATGAATTTTACTCCCGTCTCTCGCGTCCCCTCCGCGCCGTTATGCAAAAATATAATATTATATATTATCCATACGCGCGTTTTATTTTATTCTTTCAAAATTCGGTGTAAATATCACAGATTGAATATCGACATTATCGGCTTTATTATTTAGAAAATTATAATTTATTTGAAAAAAAATCAACAGATATCGTATTTAGTAATAAAATAAGGCACCGCGCACTATAGAACGCGTATTAAAAATCGTGTTCGTTCCATAAAAAGAAAGTCTCCCGAAAAGGAGGGAAAAAATGTTGTAAATACGATTTACAAAGATCGCGCACGCTAAAAAAAAAAAAAACGATGACATTACTAGTCGCAATAGTGCCGGTTTAAAAATCGGTAGCTAGTGAAAATACTATCGTGTGATTCAGGGGCGTATATATGGGGGGCCGATGGGGCCCGGGCCCCCCCCCCCCCGAAATGAAAAACAAAATTATTAAAACATTTTTTTTTCGGACATGAATAATAACTTATGGCTGACCCCGGGTCTCGACCCCCCCCCCCCCCAGAAAAAAATTTAAAAAGTCAAAAAAAACTTGGTACGTGGGTACCTTCTTCAAATCTTAGTCACGCTACCTGTTTCCTTTGCAACAAATGAAAGAACATTTTCAAATTTAAAAAGAATAAAAACGTATCTAAGGAATTCCATGTCAGAGGTAAATTATTATAAACTTAAAAAAAATATTCTTGTTATTTACAAATTACAATTAAACACTTTGTTTATTTTTTTGTTTACAGGGAAGATTGAACGGTTTAGCGATGTTATCAATAAATAAAAACTACTCAATAAAACCGGAAGAAGTTATTGAAGAACTGGCGAGAAAAAAAAGACGTTTACCTTTTTTATTATAAAAAACTAAAAAACTTTGTATTAATAAATCATAATAGTAGTGAAATATACATAATTTAATATAAATAATATAGTTATTACATCATAACTCGTATGTGTTTTTTTATATTATAAACTTATAGGTACTTAATATTTAGACCCCCCCCCCCACAAAAAATTTGAAAATACGCCACTGTGGCTGAGGAGTAATTCCGAAAATTTGTTACGACACCGATTGTTATCATATCGTCGGGAACGAAACCGTCGCTTATGCGATAAGATAATAAAAATTGTATAGCCTGTAGTCTGTGTAGTCGGTAGATGGGAATTATCGTAATTTTTTTCTCTGGTGAATGATGATAGTCCAAATAGTCCAAAGGTCTTTTAGCGTTTAAGCAATATTTGTCATTGTGCCTCCCTAGACTCTAAATACATAATCGGCCCCCTCCGAAATTAAATCCTATATACGCCCACTGGTGTGATTGGACGTTTTACATATTTTTTTCAGTATAAAACGTGAAATTTCAAAACAACGAATATTGTGATTTAGTTATCGACGTGGTTTTTAGATTTGGTTTCGCGCGAAAATCGTATTCCCTCCGACACGCGACGTTTTGGAAATCTCTTTTCCTCTAAAAAAAAAAACTACCACAACGGAGAGCTTTCGTCGTCGGAGAGGGACGAGTTGCTGCCGGGTCACGCGCTCGCACTTGTAAAAAATAAAATAAAGAAGGAGAGAAAGAAAACGTAAAAAATAAGTTGTGATCAAAAACTGTAGTGGGGAGAGACACGACGGCGGCGAAACACACACACCTGGAAACGGTTCCCACGAGTTTCCACCGATTCGAAATGTTTAGACACGTTCCGAACGCTCTGTATACACACACACACGACACGCGCGACGCGTTTCCAGTCCGCGTGATCTCGAGGCCCAGCGAGTGTTAACTAAAAAACCACCTACCCGTATAAAAAAACGTACGGTAATAGAAATTTCGATTTGTTAATAATTTTTATACGACTGAGAAAACGAATATTTATTCGGCGCGTTTTCAAATACACCGCCGCCGCAACAGCAGCGGGACATTAATTGTCGTTAATTTCAAAACCCATTTCCGACCGGATGATTTCGCACACAGCGTCTACGTGAAATTCGTGCGCGATGCACTTCCACCGGCGGCGGCGGTACGGTTTTGTGTCCGTCACGTCCATTATTATTATTATTATTATTATTATTCACAGGAAATCGTCGTTGCGGCAGTCGTGTACATCAGATTACACCCTCGGTGCACTATCGTCACTACCCCCGTCGGATAGCTGATATAGGGTATACACGACACACTTGGCCATACACCGGGGCACACAAAAAAAAAGGATGTGTTCCTTTCGGTTTTTTGTTATTTTTTTTTTTGTCCGCGGCGCGGCGTACGGATTTATTTCACATTGTACGAAACCGAAATAAAACAAAAACAGCAGCCTTGGTCGCGTGGTGTATAAAAGGCGCGCAGAGGTATTCATGCGTGTGTCGCGCACAGATCATATCGCGGCGGATGGACGGGATGATGATGCGGACGAGATATTATATTATATCCGCACGCGGGCTTGTAATAAGCGAGTATAATGTATATGAATTCTAATATGGCGCGTAGTTTTATACGGTGGCGTTTACTACCGCGCGCCGTCCAAACATTCGCTAGGAGTATACGCGCGTCCTCTATTATTTTACGACGAATATAAAGCGCGATATGAAAATATACGTTTTTCCTTTCAGAAACTCCACACGCCTAATAATAATAATAATAATACGTGGGTAATGATTATTTATATGGAGGCATTCCGTTGAAAACTACGGCCAAGGTATATTATTGTGCGCCCGCGGCGCGGCGACGACGACGTTCGTTTTCCGCCGGAAGAGACAAAGCGCAAAAGAGACACTATATATATATTGTATATTTCTATTTCGATTTCAAAAGCACCCCAGAAAATTACGACTCTATGCGAGACGACGACTGGGGGGGGTTTTAATTTTTCAACTATTCGTTAACTACACCATATTCTAGAGTAACGATCAAAAAACGTACTCACGATCGATCCGAAAAAGTCCGTAGATTTCCCATCGAGTTGCTTTTTCACAGCGCCGAATGGTCGCTGAATTGCGATGTCGCATCCTGAAAAAAAAGAAAAGAAAACTTATTTACGTGTTCCGCGAGTATATTTAAATCTTATATATAAAAATGGATCGCAAAATGTGTTGTAAGCGCATAACTCAACAACCCCCGAACCGATTTCGCTAATTCTTTTTTTTATAATATTCCTCGAAGTACGAGGATGGTTTTTACGGAGAGAATTATTAAGAAAATTAACCCTAAGTGGGTTAAAAGGGGTAAAATCCCGAGTCACTGGAGCTTTGTGGTATTAAATTTTTACTATAAAAGAAGTTAGTCATTTTGAAAATGAAAAACAAAACAGGGTTTTGTACCTTTTATATCTAGATGTATATTTATAATAATATAAAACGCCGCCGATGAGGTTCTCTCCTAAATTTTATCCTCTATCAATTTCATAATAGGTGTTTCTACACTAAAACCATTTTTTAATAGCTATTTGTTTGTTTTGCGTAAACATGTTTAGGTCGTTGGATTTAATTTAATCATTGCCAATAATAATACTTGGTACACCACTTCATGTCGGAGCGTTCGCACGATTGATTATCAATAGTCAACACTTTAACGCGAGCGTCTATATATTTCGATAGATTTTCGATGGGAAATAATCGCGAAATTCGATACCGACGGCGCGCAGTAATATTTACATATTTACGATATTAGTTTTGAGAGGATAACCCAGTGCATTTTTTTAGAAATTTTCACTGGGCGACATCAAAATATATTTTTTTAAAGTATAAAGTCAAATATAATGTGATAGAAATAGTTCAAGGTCACCCCTCATAGTTATTAAAAATAAATCTTAATGCTAATATTAAACGGTAAAAATTAATAAATTAAGAAAAAAATTTCTTTTGAAAATTGTGTCGCCCACATTAAAAAAAATCTATTAACTTGGCGACAAAGTATGACCACTGGACGACATTTGTGTCGCCTAGTTTACTAGTTTAAAAAATGCACTGGGATAACCAATCCGTTATTCGTGATATTGATTAGCGGCGGTATTAAACGCGCATAAAACGTCGCGCAATATCGCGCCGCCGAGAAGGCATCCATCAACGGACGAGGGACGAATGTGTGAGACTAGTAGTTTTTTTTCATTATTTTTCCGCCAGAAATGTTTATCGACGTCGATTGATTGGAAAAAGCAGTTGCCCCCCGGCGGCAATATCGGTATTCTAATATTACCCGTGTGTGTGTGTGTGTGTGTAACGCGACAACGACGTGATCGAATCAAAAACCAGACAAACCGATCTCCCGATGAAACGACGAATTAAACGGCCAATTTAAAATATTTTTCAAAATCGATATTATCAAAAAGGGGAATTGTATCGAAGTGGTTCGATGGTATTATTGGAAATTTAACGTTTTAACGACTAGGGGGCGAGAATCAGAGTAGAATAATATATTATACTGCGCGATAGAAATATTATATGTAATTTGAAAGGGTAAAATTTGAAATTTCAAAAAACCTACGGCGTTGCAAATAGAATGAAAAAAAAAAATAAAAAAATATCCAGGGTAATTCGATGCCGACGGAGCCACGACGCAAAGTGGGGAGGTGGTGTGCCGGCTTCCCGGACGTGCGACCCGGGTTGTCGGCGGCGGTTTTGTGTGTTAGTAGGTTAGGATCCGACAATATATATTATTATAATATAATACGTATGCGTGTGTACCCATATAATATATCTGAGCGCGCGCGTGCAATAACGCATGTGTGTGCGCTGCAGTTGTGTGCAGCCTAAATTTATAGTCGTCCACAGAGACCGCGGCGGCGGCGGGGGCCTCTAATTTCGGTGTCGCGCGTTTGTGCTCGCGACGAGTGCAGTAATTTATTCGTCGGAGCAATATAGCCCCGATAATATTATGCCATTTGGTCTGCGCGAACCGATCGCGTCGGATAACGGGGGGGTTGGGTTAATGCCGCCGCCGTCCGAAACGAATTCAAACTTTTATTCGGAAAATAATAAAATTATCAACGAGTAAAATATAATAATAGTCGTTCTATTACGCCGCCTTGGTCGAGATCCAGATCCTCCGCCGCCGCCGCCGCCGTCACCGGTCATTATTATTAATGTTTGTCGTATAAAAACCGCGTGTTTATCTCAGGTCTTCCGAGCGAAAATTAATAATAATACGTATTAACCGCAACGTTTTATAATATTCTCTTTCTTTTTATTGGCCTTTAAAACAGTTTCTAATATTACGCATAATGCTACATTAAATTCGACCGTTATAAACCGAAACTCAAACACACACGCGCGCGCTCCAGTGAGACCCACTTACGAAAAAGTATAATATTAGTGTTGTAGTTTTTTTTTTTAAATATTAAACGTGTTGTATAATGAATTGCGTTCGAGGAAAATAAAATAATCTAATGTAATATGTATCGGGGGCTCGGAGTAGAGATTATTAAAACACAAGCGTATGAAAAATATATGATGTGAACTGTAAAAAAATGTGTGTGCGTTTTTTTCATGAACCCCGCGCCGTTAGTTTTATTCATTATGATTAGGGAACGGATTTTATTGTAATAAAAAAATCAAAATATATTGTAATAACTGAAGACTGAAGAGTGAAGACCGTGACATCGAATAAACACGCGTTACCTACCCACATAAGTCCACATAAGTCCATTTAGAGAACGTAGATAATGTGTAAGATGTTTAGATAATTATTTTAGGTTTTCATCGACAGCGTAGGCCAAGGCAAATATAATCTTTGACGTCGTTGTAAATTGACAAAAAAAAAACCGAAAATACCCAAATATTTACAAAATATGTGAATATACGTATTATGTATTTTTATCCAAATATTTAAAAAAAATATGTAAAATAAAATTGGGCTTATTTTAATAAGAATGGTCTGAATCGTGCACATTTTTTTATCAGATTAAAAATATCTCGTTCCAATAAAAATATGTATTTACGATAAAATCCGTTCCCTAATTACAATACTCGGGGAACGCGCGTGCAAAACTGCCGAAATAGCGACGACAAAACGAAACTCTCGTGTCTGCAATTATTCGTATGTTATACTAGCTCCTAGCTCCGCTGGAACAGTGTTAAAAGCCATAAAAAAATAATAATACCTAACAATCGTCTACTTATATAGACAACGATAACATACGAAACGCCTCGAAGGTGAACGACGTTTCCGACGGATCAATTAGAAAAAAAAAAAGAAAAAAAATTAGAAATTCAAATTCACAAGGATGTGTGGGGGGGGGGATATGTATAAATACAAAACGACAAATGGACACGAAATTATACAAAGAGAATAAGGCATTATTGAAAAACCAAAGTGAATAATACCTATACGATACACGACGGCGTGCATTAATATTGAAATAAAAAACAGAGGACATTGATTGTTTAAAAACTTACGCATTAATAAACGCAAAAGCGAATTTGAATAAACACAAAGATATTATACGCATAACCAACGATATTGATATTATGTTCACAAACGGAATATTATATACGTTTGATTCGTTTGGAGCGCTACGATCCGACAGTGGCGCAACCAAGGGGGGTGTTTTGGGGGTCTGGACACCCCCCTTGAACCGTATAATAGGAAATTTATATTTAATCTAGTGTTATAATTTATAACTGATAAATGTTACAAAGTATTTTGTCCATCTTGTGAAGCCGAGAGGTCATTTTCAACTTTAAAGCGAATAAAAACATACCTCGGAAATTCAACAGCAGATAATATAGACTAAATTTGGTTTAGCAGCATTGCATATTCACCGAGAAATTAAAGTTGACGTATAGAAGCCGTTATAAAAGAATTAGCAAAGAATAAAAGACGATTAGACTTTGTAATTTAAAATTTATAATATCGTTATACGTATGTATAATAATTATTAATTTTTTGTAAACTTCTTGACAATTACTAAAATTATATTATGTAACTTTGATCTAAACATACGTACGTGTCACGTACTCACGTGATATAAATTGTTTGGTTAATAAAACAACGTTGGACGTCGGTAGTGTATTCAGAAATAATATTATGGTGGCGGTTCGATTCAAATCGTTTGAATAAAATAATATATAATAGGTAAATATTTAACAGTAGTCAATCGACTGTCACTTGTACATAGTATACTAACAAATTTGGAAATGAATTGGCGAAATACTGTATACGCTCAGTGCCGGATTTACCCATTAGGCTAACTAGGCTGTAGCCTAGGGCGACAAAATTTAGGGGCGGCAAATTTTTTTCTCTTTTTTCATCTCTATAAACCACTGGTTCCCAAACTGGGGGGCGTGTACACATTGCTGGGGAGGCGCAAGCAGTTATTACGAAATACAATTTTTATTGATTAAATTTTTTTTATTTTAAAATGTAGGGAAAATATGAAAAATTATAATTATTATCATCAATAAAATTGAATTCATCCCGGATATTTTATAATTTCTTCGTAAAGTACACAATAAAGTGATATATTTTTCACGTTATAGAAGGTGGGGGGGGGGGGCGCGCGAGAGTTTCGAAAATATACAAAGGGGGGCATAGAATAAATAAGGTTGGGAACCACTGCTATAAACGGACGAAAAATTATTTTACTCTTTTATTAGCGCTTTCCTGGCCACGTCGACCGTTGGGACATATAGATCCGACGTCTCTAATCAAACGTACTATTTTTAGTATTTTATAGGAATCGAACGTTATTATTATTCTGGGAATTATTTTGTTTTTCAATTTTTGTTTGTCGTCGACCGTCGTCGTCAACTACGATAACGATTATTATTGTGTTTACATTTCATACGGACGCGGCACGATACTTTATGCTCAAACTATTTATGTCATTTTGTTTTTACACGAACACCCGCAATACGAGCTAACGATTATTACGTAAGTACCAATTTTAATTATTAGACAATTAATTTAATAATTTATGTATACATTTTTAATTATTATTATAAATATATTATATTAGACAATTTAACACATAGATTAGTGTGTATTTCTGAATTAGTATTCATAATATAACATATTATTTCATACTTATTATTGCTATCACAAAATTATTTTGTCAATACAGTACATGATGTTATAAGTTTTTAATTGTGCACTAAAATAACACTTATATGAAGCTCGTGTTGGTTTTTTAAAAAATGATTGTATGATTTTGAGGCGGCATTTTCCTAATAGCCTAGGGCGGCTGAAGAGGTAAATCCGGCACTGTATACTAGAGAACAGCCCGGTCCTATAAAAATGGGATCGGACCAGACCAAATATTTAAGACGATTTGTTTAACCGGACCAGACCAATTTCTAAAATATATTTTTCAACCCAGACCGTTTTTTAACCAAGCTCACGATTTTTTTAAAAGCCCGGACCAGCCCAGCTCGGATTTTATATTAAAAAAAAAACCCAACCCGGACCAAGACCGTTTTTATTTAATAACGAAAACCCGGACCAGGACCATTTTTATAAACGAGCGAAATAAAATAAAACAATTTTAGACATTCACATTTCACGGTATTATTAATTGTATAATGTATATAATATATACTATATTATATTGTGTATCGTTAGATAGTATGGTTTATTCAACAGTAAACAACGTTTATTTTTACAATTTCCTACCCGGAGGAAAAATAATATTAATAACCGATAATACACGAATGGTGAAATGGCCGTATTTTATAAAGTTATTTCAAGAAATACGAATATATTATGCTATTAATAAATAATTTAAAAAAATACTATTTTTAACCCAGACCAAGAGAACAAAAGACCGGACCGGACCAAACCAGTGAAAAATATATATTTATGATTAATCCAAACCTAACCCATTATAATATACTTCCAGGCCCCCGGAAACGCCTAAACCAAGAATATAAAAGCAAGTGACCGGACCGGACCTAACCCGATCCGGTCCGGGTTGACTCGGGCCCGGGCTGATCTCTACTGTATACGCTACTGGCGGACAAACCCCCTTGGAAAAATCCTAGTTGCGCCACTGTACGATCGGGTTCGCGTTCCAACTGTAACCGCGACACGTTTCAGTATATTTAGAAAATGTCCGAACGTATTTACTACGCGTAATATTATGTCGGTAGCAATGGCTTTGCCCGAAACGCAGCAGGATGACGAGATATAATCTTAACCCTTTTGAAATTACCATAGCGCGCGCCACAACAACCGCCGCGCCGCGAACCCGAATAATAGTAATTGTTTAGTATTAATGTGCATCAGACTTTACACTGACGTTCGGTAACAACACCACTACTAAACACACATTCGCGTGCTGCTCGGTATTATTACAATATGCGACCGAAAAGCCCAACGACGAATGCGTATACTTTTACCACGAGGGGCATATTCGATAATGGTTTTTTTTTTTTTTTAAAACGCGTCGATATACACATTGGCGGAATTCTTGGAGGCAAGTGTAAAAAACGTTCGTGGAGGGGGCCTCCGTTTTATTAAAAAATGTCGAAGAATTTTTTTTTTTATAATAATTAAATCGATTGTAAAATTAGGATATTAATTCGATCAAAACAGAATTACAGAATTTCGAATTCTATAAAATTTTATTTTATTTTTATACGCATTGAAAATTCGACTTGTAAAATGACTTTATATACAGTAGTCACTCGATAATTCAAAAAACTCCATAAATCGAACTAAACGCAAAGTCCCCTGAGAAAACCTCTATAATTAGAAAATAGAATACATGTATTCCGGTCCCCTCGATAATTCGAAATGTCTGTCGGTAAGGCACACTCTACAATTCGAATTTCTTCGCAAGAAAACCGACAAAAAAAAAAGTGATCGCACAGCAGTTGAAGCAGGTGAAAAAAAAAAGAGATGTTGCTCTACGTTTTGGTATACCAGCTTCTACGCTTTCAACAGTACTAAAACAAAAGGACCATCTTACAACATAAAAACCTTATTCATCGCGGATCAGACAGAGAAAATGTGAGTACCCCGATCTGGAAGAATGTATATACAAAATAATATTCCAATATCAAGACCTATTTTAAAAGAAAAATCTAAGTTGTTTGCTACCAACTTGGGTATCACAAATTTTCAAGCTAGTGAGGGTTGGTTGGAAAAATTTAAAAAAACGTCATGATTTAACTTTCAAAAAAGTATGTGGAGAGAGTGCAAGATTTCTTTAATGTGTAACATGTATGTAAAATAATATAATAATATTAAAAATGAATTTAAAATATAATAATATGTATGTATAATCAATAAATAAATATCATCTCTCTTTAATTCGAATTAATTTTTTTCCCCTCGATTATTCGAACACTCGGTAAATCGAAAACCTCTATAAATCGAATTTTTAACTCGGTCCCCTGAATTTCGAATTATCGAGTGACTACTGTTGTATAACTCTTACGAGCTTTGATTGAGTTAAATTTTTTCAATTGTAATTTTCCAAGTCAAACCGTCCGGCAGGCCTTTATTATTTATTTTTTTACTCGCTCGCGTAAGTATAATATTATTCTAATTCTCTCACTAAACGCACTAAAAATATGTGTGACATACGAATAAGACGAAAAACGAGTGTGGTTTTCGGTACATCGCGTCTTGTAAAAAATTTAAATAAATTAAACACACCGTCGTCGTCGTCGTCGTCGTGTACCCCCCGGCGGGTAAGGCGACGGCTGTAAACCAATAACAATACTACTGGCGGCGTTTGGTAATAATTTATTCTCACACGGCGCAAATAACATTATGATATCATCGTCGTCGCGTTAAACTCTCGACCGGCAAGAGTCTTTATAATAAATAATTATTTATATTATATAATAAACCGACCGATAAAAACTCGCGTCGAGGTACACAGGAGGTCTGCTATAATAGTAACACTTCAGCAGTGTATTATTATTTATATAATATAACGACGAGCCACCGACACCACACACATATGTGTCGGAACCACACGTAACTACTACTATATCGAGTGTATTACTACTCGCGAGAAACGCACGTGTTCAAATGACATGCACGTTGTTGCGCGGCACTACCACCAACTAGGTTTTCACGATCGTCGTTGCTCATAAACAAATGCGAGAATTTTTAGTGGAAAAAAAAAAAAAAAAAGTTTTAAAAAAAATTCAAAGTCACGTAAGACAAAAGAAACACGCTGTCGTCTCGTTCGTTAAAAATATAACCTACAACAGTGTGTTTTTGAATACTAATTTATTCGGTTGTCATACGTTTGTTTTTGGCAGTGTCGTTAATGGCGTGTTATTTTATTTTTCATAATAAAATATTACATTATCGTACGGCATAAAAGCGACGGCAAAACATAATGTGTGTAAACAACACATACGCTACGGTTTATTTTTAAAAAAAAAAACATTCCGATAAAAAATAATTAATAATAAAAAAAAGGGTTTTT
The DNA here is from genome assembly GCA_948098885.1 of Drepanosiphum platanoidis. Classification (NCBI taxonomy): domain Eukaryota; kingdom Metazoa; phylum Arthropoda; class Insecta; order Hemiptera; family Aphididae; genus Drepanosiphum; species Drepanosiphum platanoidis. The sequence continues at coordinate 7,889,424 of OX402541.1, forward strand.
AACGCGACGTCCATACATTGTATGTATAAAATATAAGCCGAGCGGTGCGTTTGTCTCGTGCAGGATAATTGTAATATTATAACGCCGCCGGGTTTAAATCTACTATTGCGCCGCCACGGTGGGAGGAATCAAACTTCTCTGGCCGGACATAAATATAAAATTTTAATGTCGCGCAATCAGCGACTATAAACTGAAAAATATTTATTGCCACTTATCTGTCGAAGACAAATATATCACGATATTATGCGATATTCGTTATCTATTGAGCCGATAAATGTAAGTTTGGTTAATTAAAAAAATAGTGATTTTAACGCAAAAACATGAAAATAACGTATACTGTTCGTTTTAGTTTGACGTTATTTAATGTTAAAAAGTACAATTTTTTTTTTTTAAAACTTAAAAATGGATCAACATATCATGGATATAAATGAGTTTGTTAATTTAGACTATTAATTAAAATATAATATAAATACGCTTAGATATCTTTAGAAATTAAAGAAATTCTACTTGTTTTTCATACAATGGAATAGAACAATTTTAAAGGGGCTCTAAGAGGTCAGCCTTATTTATTTTTTCGGTTCATAATCTTATTTTCTTTTTTTAAAAATGTATAGAAAGTTTGCCCTAACTTGCCCCCTTTTCGAGTTACATTTAAATTACAGTCATTTTTTATTGTTTTTTATGGAAAAAACTGACATTGAAAAAAAATACTTAAAATCGTCGTTTACTTATAAAATTAAATATTTAAACATTATAAACGTTATAAAATATTAAAAATTCAGAATATGCTTTACATACACAAGTTCTCGTGAGGTGCCATGATCCTATTGGACAGTTATCCGAGGAAGCGCAAGAGTCACTGAACAATGACTATATATACGATTCCGATAACATCGTTCAAGAAAATCACCACGCGTTAACACAAAAACAGATTAGTTTAACTTTCTTTTGATAACATATTATGATCCAATAATAATAGGATTAAGACCTCAGAGTAAAGTATTACAAACTCTGAATTACCTCCAGATGCTAAACATTTATTGGATATTGAAAACTCTGAAGGTAACGAGTCTAATGAATACGACTATAGTAGTGATTAGTCTTAATTTCAATGTTCATTAGTTATTACTTATTTATTAGTTAAATATGTTTTAAAATTTTTTTTTAAGAATATTAGTTTTATATTAAATAAAAATAACGTATTTAAGTGTATTTTAAAAAAATATAAATTAAATAGGCTAAATATCATATTGTTTTATATTTTTTCCGGCTAGAAGTGTGATTCCTCCCACTGTGCGCCGTCATTTCAACTACGACCGACCGACCGACGGCTTAATAATATAATACGATATCGACGCGTTGAACGCGTTCAATCCGAAACGTCTAAAATGAATAACTATATGTGACTCGCGGTTATATTTAAATTTCGCAGCGTTCGACTATAATAATGTGGTGGCGATTTAGAGTTTTCGGTTTCAAACGCAGCAAAGTAAATTTAATATTTACACGCGACGGTATTTTATTTTCACCGACGACGTAAATCCACTCGAGTGGACGACCGTGTTTGTTTAAACACGAACCGCGATCGTGGTTAAACGTTTGAAAAAAAAAAAAAACCACCAATAAGTCTCGAAAAAATAACGATTTGGATTTGAACTTCCTTTTGTTTTGTTTCACTGAAATAATGGTAAAGTAGATTTCTATTTCAATATCCCGAATTGTGAACGTCGACCGTTACTCGGCAGTACGTTATCATATCGACGTGAACTTTAATATTTTTTTTAATTTCAACGCCGCATTATACAATACGAGTACATGATGGCATTCGAAAAAATATGACCCTGAACAAACACGCTCGAACCGTGACAAAACAATCGATCCAAACTCATTTTCGCCGCCACTTTTACCGATTAAATAGAATATACCAAGACAATGATTTTTTATATTTCGACGACGACGCCCGCGCAACGGTTCGCGAACAACACACAGTGTTGTTGTATTTCGCACAATCGATTCATAACGCCATCGCGCGCGTAACCCCCTCGGAGCTTTTTTACCTACCCTACAGAAGAAAAAAAAAAGTGTCCGCCATAAAAGGGGAAGAGAAAAAAAACACACACACACATCTACAATCGTTATTGTGCGCGCGCGCGATATAATGACATAAGACCCGCCGCGGTATTATTATTATTATAATATACACACAAATAAACGACTTCTTTATTTCGTTTGCAAAAGTATAAAAATCGTGTCGTATATTAAAAAAAATACACACCTATACTGCTGCGAAAACGGCGAGTGACCAAAAAAGTTGTCCGGGGGGGGAAATGAAAATGAAAAAGTGAGAAAAACGTAGCGTCTAGGACAGTGTTTCCCAACCTTTTTACCACCACGGACCACTTCGACAATATTTTATAGGTCGCGGACCACCTCAATTTTACGCAAACTAGGAAGACCTTTTTTTTTTTTTTTTGCTCATTAACAAGAATACACAAAATTTATTGAAAAATGTTAATTTTTATTATTTTACTGTACTATTATATATAATTATATATAATTTATTACTCTGATACCTACACACTTATAAAAGTGAAAAATACTTATCGGTCGTCGGCAGAAACAACGATAAGATAATCGTATATTACGGTAAAATAAAATATTTTTCGCTGTTTAAAAAAAAAATAATTTTTAATAGAAAACGAAGAAGGTACCGCGGACCACCGGTTGGGAAACACTGGTCTAGGAGGAGAATTTTTCATACGTGACTTTTTATATACGTATAATAACAACATCTTATATATAAAAATGAATCGCAAAATGTGTTGCCAGCGCATAACTCAACAACCCCTGAGCCGATTTCGCTAATTATTTTTTTTATAATATTCCTCGAAGTACGGGGATGGTTTTTACGGAGAGAATTATTAAGAAAATTAACCCTAAGGGGGTTAAAAGGGGTAAAAATGGAAAAAATCCCGAGTCACTGGAGCTTTATGGTATTAAATTTTGTCAATAGTTTCATTTAATATAGCAGAGGCCCCCCTAAAGAAAGGATTAGAAGAAACTAGAAAAATTCGCCTGGCCGGAACCGCTGGAGCTTTGAGTATGAAATTTGGTCAACAGTTTCGTTTTATATAGTGGAGACCCTATGGGAAAGGATTTTTCGAAATTCGACTCCTACCGGGGTTCAAAGGGGTAAAAAGGGGTAAAAATGTAAAAAAACTGATAAAATAAAAAGTTATACTGCACACGGGCGAAGCACACGGGTTATTCAGCTAGTATATTATATAAAGCCGTTCGTGTTTATGTATACAATACGAATATATACAATATATAGTGTTTAAACACAGGCCGTGTAATATCTAATTTAATACACCGCCTACTGCGGCGGCGGGGGCGGGCGCTGGTCGTTATGACGTGTCCCCCGCTCGCAAGTCCTGTTTAGCATGCGCTGCACACGCCAGCTGCAGTTATCGTTTATGCGAATCGTTTTAATTATTAACTCGATTCGTGGTAGGTAGGTACGAATCGGCGTATACACACGTTATATTATTATGTTATTGTAATTAATAAATACGCCCCGACGACCAAGGACCCTGCCGCCCGTGTGCCAACAGTCAACAAGGTGGTACACCGGCGCGGCGTTTCGCGATTGAAATCGTTCCGGGTCACAGCCACCGCCGCCGTACCACCACCTACGGGCTACGGGCTTTCGTTTCGCACGACCAGAAATTACAAATCTATATCTATTTATTATAAATTAGAGCCCGGAATTATATTTTTTTTGAGTCTATGCAGTCAGACGGGGGTTCGAAATCTTTACGAATCATGAAACCGGTGTGTTAATGGCAAAAGTATTTTTTGCATATTTGAGAATATTTTGTATAATAAAGAATATTAGAGAATATATCGATTAATTTGAATAGATGTTCGATATTTTTGGTTGCAGTGACGGACGGTCACTGTTGACCGACCGTCGCACAAGTATGACACCAGAGCAAATGGAACAAAATATAGTTGTCAACTGTTTTCAAAAACAATTCTTGGTTAAAAATTTAAAATAATTAAATATTATTATTGATAATTTAATCGAACTTTTCTTAACATGAAATATTTTTTATTGTGTACCTATCTATATATATAAAAATGGAGACAAAAAATTGGAAATTGAATCAGTTGAGAACGGCTGGGCCGATTTGGCTCAAATTTTTTTAAATGATAGAGAATGTCGGGGAGCGGGTTTATAGCATAAATTATGGAGAAAATTAACCCTAAGGGGGTTAAAAGGGGTAAAAATGGAAAAAATCCTGAGTCAATGGAGCTTTGTGGTATAAAATTTTGTCAATAGTTTCATTTAATATAGCAGAGAACCCATGGGAAAGGATTTTTCGAAATTTGACCCCAAAGGGGGTTAAAAGGGGTAAAAAGGGTGAAACTAGAAAAATTCGCCTGGCCGGAACCGCTGGAGCTTTGAGTATGAAATTTGGTCAACAGTTTCGTTTTATATAGTGGAGACCCCATTGGAAAAGATTTTTCGAAATTCGACACCTACCGGAGTTAAAAGGGGTAAAAATGAAAAAAAAACTGATAAAATAAAAAGTTATACTGCACACGGGCGAAGCCGGGTTATTCAGCTAGTTTTATATAGTATTTATATCAGTTTTTTTTTGTATTATTTGCTTAATTTTGTTGCATATTAAGAATATATTAATAAAAAGCATATTTTCGGCATATTTTATTATGATTTTTAAAGAATATTGGAAGAATATTTTCAACTTTTTAAGAGAATATTAGCATCTTATTTTGGCTATTTTAAAAGAATATAATTCCGGGCTCTAATTATTATAATTATTGAATAAAATATAAAACACACACGACGTCCTCGTCCGGTCTATGCGACTTTACGTCGATACCCCGACGCAAATGACGCGGACGACGACGGGAGTTTTACCGAACAACAAACGGATAATATATTTAAATACTTTTCGTCAAATGTTTTTTACCGACAATTTTCCGCCGACCGAGTAGACCACATATGTATGTCATCCTAGGAGGATCCATCAAACGTCGCGATAACCTCATAGTCCTAGTCTATATTTTAAAAATCTAATTAACGCGCCAAACATGTTTTCAAATAGATTTGAATAATCACGAGAAACTCGAAGTAAAAAAACGAACCGAATTCGGAACCAACCTAATACCGATAGATTATATTATATTAAGAGCTCACGATTTGAGAAATCGCAATGAATATTAATAAATCAGATTTTGAAAGGCGCCTTTCTTTACGGCCAATATTTTTTTATTTACGCTGTAACGATATACTCAACAACACACGTCATACCGTGTCTGAGTTTCCATAGTTTTTTCTGCTCGTATAAAACAACAAACACACCGCGTAAAACTAATCGTTTAAAACCCACAAGGGTACGTTGTTAAAAATTCACTCATGTCGGGCGCGTTCGATTAATATCGAATTAAAAAAACGCGTAAAAACTTAAAACGCGTGTCTCTATTGAGACACGGAAAAATAAAAAGAAAACTTTAATCAAGACTTCACGTGGGGGGTACGGTAAAACCATTAGAACAACCTCGACTTTGGACGAATCAAGGACAAGGGTCGTCCAGATTTCTAGACGTTTTTTTTTTTTAAAACGTCGGTCTCGAATAATATCAACAGTTTTGAAAACAAATTATAAGACAAACAGAAATGCGCAGAAAAAATCAGAACACAAATAATTATGGAACGCGTATTAGTTTTTAGTAATCGATCATTTTGTTTTGACTAATGCTCTCAATTTCCATTTAAAAATCCTACAAATGATATGGATTAATGTTCCGGCAAGACCACCAACGAGGTTTTACTAAAATGTATATTATAATATTATTAAACGCCACGAGGCGCATTGTCGAGCATTGTTATAGACAGTTTTTTTTTTTTAATCTCTAATTTCCACCGTGAAATGCTAGAAATAATTCCAAAATCACTCGATTTATCGAAAGAAACGTTTAAAACAATTTTTTCTATCAATCGGAAAAACTCGAAAACGATCCGTTCAAATCACCGTCGCGTCGGCAGTGTCCGATCAGTGAAAAAATTCGCGAGACGAAACTTTCGATAAACGACTTCTCTACGGCCGAAAGTTAGACGACAGAAAAAGAAACACACCGTTGTAAAATACGCGCGACTACTCGCCCCCTTGGCCACAAAACCTTAAAATAACTACCGATATTGTACGGAATACGTCGTCGTCGCCTATTTCCCGTCGACTACCGATCGAATATCGCGTCGAGTTCAACGTTTGAAACCATAACCTCGATCTGCAGTCGTATAATTCTATTTTCAAAAATAAACTGGCGCGCGCGTGTAATAATAACATTACAAAACAGCGCTGTAAAGTATGTGTGTAATAAAATTATACGAATACTTTTCGCAGTATTGTGAATATATTTATTTTACTTTAATTGCAATTATTGCAACTACGTACGTATATATAGCTGCAGTGACTACCATTAACGAGACGAAAAGAATTTATTGAAAATAAATATTTGAAACGTATAAAATAACGCGCACTCGATTGTTAGTGGCACAAACTTTATATTTAATTTTCAACCATAAAACACATAATCAGACGAGACGTAAAATAGTATTATACTGTATGAAAAATCGTAAACCGACATCAGCTTTTCGATGAATAGTAGTAAAGAGTTTTGGTTATTTTTAAAGTTTAAAGTATGGAAAGAGGGAGAAATAAAAACTGAGAAAAAAATTACAAGTGAAGAAAAATGGGTGCAGCTGTCATTCTGTCATTTCAAAGAAAAGGATATAATATTAGCTCGGTTTTTTGATTTTTTTTAAAAAAAAAAAAGTTATTTAATAATATGAAGCCCGGTTTGGTTAGAATGGTTCAATCTGGCAACCCTAACTATACTGCAGGTACGACATTGTACCCACGCGGTATACATATAAAAATATCGTTTATTTCGTACGTAGACGAATAATGTTGAGAAATCGCGAGCAATCAATTTTCGCGCGATAAATATTGTTGGCACGCGCCGCGGGCGTAAAACGACCGACTCGAAAAAAACACGCCTTTGCAGAGATCCGCCGTTCGGACGCGCGCGCGCACGTGCTCGCCTAGACTCCCTGCGTCACGATAATAACTACGCTATATTACACGCCGCCGCACATTACGCAGTCGTTATTTATAAAAAGTATTTCTCCGACGAAAAAAATAAAATAAATACAAAACCAGCAGCAACAGTGTACGGAATTATATTATTATTATTATTATTATTATTATTAACTCGAGAGACGTTTTACATCGCAGACTCTTCTCGCACATGTCGAGGGGAGCGGGGTAGGGGGGGGCCGTTAACACGTCGTTGTGTGGTGGTGGTGGTGGTGGCCGTCGGTGCTGCGGAAATAACGAGCGATTGCAGTCGGCAGCGTTCGCGCGTTTTGGATTCGGCCCAATTTCGCCACAAGTAGTACGCGTCGCGGCGGCGGCGGCCTCGAGAGTACAACGGACACGGCGGCGGCAGTGTACGAAAATATATAAATCGTCATTATTTCATATTATATTTTACTAGTTGCATGGTACCGACCAGTACACAACAAAAGAACGCGATTTCTCGGACAGACAAAAGACCTCGCCTAAAAAAACAACAGCCGCCGCAGCCGCCGTCTGTGCCTTTTCCGACCTGAATTAAAACTATCCAAACTCTCAAATTTAAAATATTCAAAATTCTCATACGTATGCGCGTATACACCGTCCCGCGTGTTCCCGTGTGGAATACTAATTATTCGGGACCCGGCCGAAACGCAACCCTTCGCGTCGTCGACGACTGGACGTGACCGCGACCGCGCTGCTCAGAGGTATTCGCGTCAAACTACTAATCTCGTCACGACGAGGGGCTAAAAATCAACACCAGTACAAAGTCGGCCAATCGTAAGACTCTCGATCGACGAGCTCGAATAAAAGAGCGCAATAAAGACGTATAATACGCCGTCATAAAAACCGGAGAAAAATAACGGAGAATAACCAAAAGTGTACAACGAAATATTATTAAAAATATGTCACGGTGGGGTATTTGCCAATAACGACGACTTTACCGATCGCGGTATTCGCGTGTGTCTTATCGTGAGAATTTAGTCTAAAATTGAATAAAAATTAAAAAAAAATACCGTAAATTATATTATACGACCAGATCTGATACTTATATAATTTGGGAAGCGGGGCCAGATTCGAGAGAATCCCGGCCGCCGCAACGCGGTCGCCAAAATCACTCTTCGGTTAATTTAACAAAACAAATCGCTTTTATTTTTATACATATATATATATATATATCTAAAATTCCAAGTAGGTATATAACTTTTGTACATACTTAAAATTAAAACAAAAAGGACAACTCGACATAATTTTAAACTTAGAGATCGTGACGTGTCGAACTTTCTTTTACTAGGCGCCTCGTCAATAATGTTTTATGTATGACTGACAATGACCTTTTATTTTACATAATTTATTCACTTTCCCGGGGACCTCCTTTGATTTCGGGGCTCCTAAGCGACTCCGTAGTCTGTATCACTGGAACAGGGGTATTAATCGAAGGGAAAGCGGCCGTAAGCGGCCCGGGATCGGATGAAAGCCACGGATGTGCGATTAGAAACCGTACATTTATAAAGGATTCGAAAATTAATCGGAAAACTATTGGAACGGTCAACTTTTTTTTTTTTTTTTATAAGTCCTCGTTCGAAATACACCACTTTCAAAACTGTCCATCTAACATTTTTTTTTTTTTCTTCCGTCAACGAAAAGTTTAACCAACGTAAAAAAAAATTAAGTAAAAAGTAGTAGGTTTGTAAACGCGAGTTTGTCACGATTTACGAGGAAAATGAAAACATACTTTTAATCTCGTAAATTGTATAATTATTCAATTTTCTTTACGGGAAATAATTATACTATGCGTCTAAAAAACATTAAACGTCAAAAAGTTACTAATATAATTTTTTTATATTCGTTAAAATTCTTATTCAAAAGTAATAATGTGCCCAAGTATGAAATAATGCAATCAAGTATTATTATTCAGGTAGGTACGTTTGTATTTAATAATAATTAATAAGACATATTTTAGTTTGACGTTTAATTTTAAGCGACGGGATGGTAATAATGATGGGCATTTTGTATTTCTTTTATTTTAAATATTATATTTTCGATGCCTTTCAAAGAAATTAAGTCTCGAGAAGTATTGTCTGACATACTTATTAAACCTACTCGGAGAACGAACAAAACGAGAAAATAATATATATTAAATCTGATATTAAATTTGAAGTGGTTTTATTTCGAAACATAACGTCGACGACGGTATATAAGAAAGAAAAAAAATGTTGTTGAGAAAAATATATTTAACTTACGAGTACATAATTTATTATTTAAAACGTAAATTGCACCTCAAAACGTGGAAGAAAAAAAAATAAAGCGTAAAAGATACTCTCTCTCTCTCTCTCGAGCCATGTAATTTCAATGCAAAATATACAAGAAAAGTACAATAGGGTATCTTCGATAGGTACGTACCGGAATCGTTACTGGTATCTAAGGTCTTGTGTATAAAAAATTTAAAAAATATTTAGAAAAAATACAAAATACCCAACTATAGGTATACCGTCCACTTTACACGTCGATAAATCATTATTTTGCTTCGGCGGTTAATATACGTATACGACAACAACAGTGTAATTTTAATGAGAGGAAAAAAAATCGTACACTTTCGACGCGTATACACACCCCTACTAGCATCTCAACACTGTAGGAAGACGAGCGCGCGTAAATGGTTTTTAAACGGCGTCGAAATATAAATTGGACGGGCTCGAGAGCTCAGCGCGAGCACGAGCCCCGTCCCCTTAAAAAATATGACAGACTGCGGTGCAGTTAAACAAAAAAAAAAAATAAAAAAATATAGAAAAAAAGAAACCGATCGTGAAAGTGAAGCGTATGCGACATATTGTTTGTGTAGGTACGTGCACTATTGTAGGTGGGTATATGATATTATGAATAGACAATAAACAAAAAAACCGAAACGAAACGGGGGGGGGGAAGGGAAGGGAGGAAAAACGTTAAGATTTTTAGACGTTTCAATTCGTTTGGGATTCATAAAACAAAAACTTTGCATTGTGCGCGTAGTAATATTTTTCCCCGCGCGTCCGAAAAGGCACGAGAGGAGACTTCGAAAAAACCCCGCTATCCGCCATAAACAAAAGAGCATATTTACGACCGCGTTTTATAACTAAACGCGCGGCGGCGGCGGCGGCGGCGACGGTAGAGCGGAGGAAATACTACTTCATATCGTAACGAACGACACTCCGCGAGTATGATATAATAATAATAATACATCCGTCGCGGTCGGCGCACGTGCAACGTGTATAATAATATAATAATGCATAAATATGTACGCAGACGTCGTATTATTCGTTACTTTTTATTTCGCTTTTATCCGACGAATCGTTCGCCCCGACCGCGTGCGGCGAAAATTAAAAAAACAAAAAAAAATCACAAGACGCAAGACTCCGGATTAGATACATACGAGACGGACGATTGTTTCGACAATCGATTTCGAGCGAAACAAGACGGATCGACCGTTATTTCAACAGAAAGTTGTTATATAACATTATTATAATTTTCCATTAGATAAGTTGAACATTGACGGGGGGGTAAACTAAATCCGTTTTAACGACTCTGAAAATCTGGCCAAAATTTAATTTTCAAACTCTCGTAAAAAACCGATCGCGTCTTTTCCGTTTTTACCAATTATATATTAAAATGTGAAAAATATAATTATGAAGAAAAATAGAAAAATAATTTTTTTATTATTATTATCACTTCAATTATTATACCTAATCGTTTGAAAATGTTGATAAACTATAATTTTTTTTTTGTTATATTTATCAATACTTTGTGTTAATTTAATAGTGAAAAAAAAAATCATTGATTCGAAAAAAAAAATTAAAATAAAAGTCGACCACGTCAACCGGGGCCTTTGGTTTTTAGATAAACTTAAGCCCCCCCCCCCCCGTGATCGTATCACGTCGAAATAAAATGTCGGTCACGGGACCACGGAATCAGCAGCGCTACGATTACGCCGCGGCGAGACGAATTATTCGGCGGCGGCGGCGGCACCACTTCCGAGGGTATTATGGCTCGAAAAACGCAGTTTCCGATGGAATTTTAAATTTATTATATCTCCTCAAACACCTTATATTTTAGACACGCGCGCGTCGTCGTATAAACGTATTACGCGATAATAATATCAAATAAAATACGCTTAATACGACTTTACGCCGCGCGGTACATTAACGCGCGTCGAGGAGATTTACAAAACAAACGGGTTACCTGCCGGGGATTTTCTCGGCCGCGCGCCACAAACTCGCCGTTTGTCGTCGTCCGTCGACCGTAATAAACACACGCGTCGTTTTAATATCGTCGTCGAATTTATTTAATATATATTTCGTTTCCATCGCGCACAAACTTTTTTCCATAATCACCGCAAAAGCGCGTATACTTAAAACTAGGTTCTATCGGCGGCGCCTACGACTACCTACCTACCTATCTATAAATTGTAAATAAATATATAATCGGTACACTACTTACGGCTTGTCGGCGGGTCGCTGTTGAGAGGAGGTTCGGTGGTGGTGGTGGTGAATTTGGCTTTTGAAATAAAGTAACGCGTACGAAAGAAACACCACGATTAAAATTTCGACGACGAGATAAAAATATATGATAACGCGACGACGACGACGTCGGTCCACTATCGCGGAGAGAAATAAAAACCGAAACGCAAACGCACTTTCCGAACCGCAGCGGCGGGCTGTCGACACTACACTGGCCCGCGCACGAGCTGCTCTCGACTTTCGAGCAGTGTCGGCACGCTGTTCGCGCAATGCGCGCGCACGCAGCTCGGATGCCATTGGTCCGGGCGGCACGGACAGCGTGGCGTTCATTGGCCGCGTCACTCACACGCCATTTTGTTGTACTTTCGACTCGTTTCGATTTCACGCACAACCAGGGTTGCCAACCGTCCCGATTTTTGCGGGACATTCACGATTTTTAGATTTTTTTCCCGCGTCCCGATCAAAATTTATGCGGGACATATTTTTCCCGGGACATAAGGAAACTACCAATTTATCTCTTTCTTCAATTGTATAAATAAATTGTATAATAAACTAAAATGGACAGATGTTAGAAATCGTTGTTCAGTGGACTTAATAAAAAACGAATTAATGATAACACTAAATATATTGCCTTCCACAAATAGTTCCTGTACTGATTTCGTGAACTTAGTGAAAGATGATACAGCTTTTTTGAATGCCGTGAAGAGCCAAAAAAAAATACAATTGGAAAAATGAATAATTTTACAATGCATAATACTTTTTTTTTTATTAAAAATTCCATCTAAATTATTATATTATTATTATTTTATTAAACATTATTTTTGTTATACAATTTATAATAATAAAGTATTTACATATAGAAAGCAAATATATCCGTATTATGTACTTATATCTTATATTATAATATGTTATGCCTGAAATGATTGCCTTTATAATAAATTAAAACCTGAAAAAAATGTTCTCATATTGGAAAAAAGTCCCGATTTTTTTAACTGGATAGTTGGCAACCCTGCGCACAACTCACACGTTGTTATTAGTGATATTACGTAACTTATATAATTACATATTATCATAATTATGACGCATTCATAACGAACTATATCGATTACATAATTAGGTACCTATTGTACGCATAATGACCGATCTGTTGTTATCGATTGTTATTATGCGTTTCTGGTGCATTAAAACCACGGATCGTTACGGGGAGGAAAAAACATAATTTTGCTACCCTTCGCTACCCCCTCCTATCGGCGCCTATGATCGAAGGGGCACTTATCGTTTATGTTATTTCCACACAAGTGGAAAAAAGTTAAGGGTGGCCGGCGCGTTTGATCAAAAGTTAGGAGACTATGGTGCCCCCCTGCGTTCCCCTCCACTTTAAACCTATTGCACGCCTATGCGACAAAATCATAAAAAAAAAAAAAAAATGCCTATATTTATAAAAAAAACTCAGAAGCATACAGCTTCTTGAACGTCAATCATTGACGAAATACAAAACTAGACTAATAAACACGCGTTTAAACGCGCTCTTCGTGTGAACCTAGCATTATTTGTTTTTTTTTTATATAATTCAATTTATTTTAAAGATTAACGAAAAGTAAACTTTTTTTTTTTACTTATAGTAGTAGATCAAAGGAAATTTTGTCAAAAAAAAAATAAAAAAATAAAAACCATCGTGTGGTTTTGTCGAAATAATAACCGATTTCTAATACTCGTATTATATTATATAATAACGCATATGAAAATTTATTTACGACTTTCCGGCGATTCTTTTGTTTGGTTTTTTTATTTTTTCACTAGAGAGAACAATAATTTGTGCACAACCTTTTGCTTATTACATTTTCAAGCCATAAATATTACAGTTGAAAATACTATATGCATTTTCACACAACTGTAAAAAGTATTAAAATATAATACACGAGTCATTACATTTATTTTCATAGCATTCATAAAGATTAGGAATATTTCTAAGGTGCGTCCGCGATTTTTTCAGATTATTTAGAAAGCCTTTGAACACTATATTTTGTTCGCGGGGTAGAGAGAGGCTTAGAGCGCCCGATGATTTCTTTTTTTTCGAATATTTGCCCCACCGTGGATACGACTTTGATAAAATATGAAAAATTTACAATTTTTACGTACTTTCTGGGCGTATTTTGGTGATTTTTAGTGCGTTTCTAAATTCCACGTATACGTTAACGGGAGGTTTTGTGGAGGGCATGTGTATATATATAACGCTCTCTGCCTTTTTCACTAATATCATTTCGATCGAGAGTAAATTTCATCATAACTATGAACTCCCCCCCATCTCGTGCCGAAAGGAAAAAAAAAAAAGAAGAAAAAAATCACCGAAAGTGGTAGTCATTAATCATATATACGACGAAAGCCTGTTTGGATAATTTTTAAAAGAGCTGACGACGTGCGAATAGTATTCATCGAGATTGTCGTGTATATAAGTATAGATATATTTCATTATTAATTGCGTCTAGAAAAAAAAAAGAAAAAAATGTAAGCTTTTGTGCAAATGCGACGTTTTCTTCGCCCTTAGTTATACGGGATTTTTTTTTTTTTGTACACACTATTATATTATATAGTTTACACTCGCACCGCACAAATAAAAATATTATTACTTTTTTTTACATACAAATAAACACTAAAACCCAAAGAAAAAGCGTAAAAGTTTTTATTGAAAAGAAAGAAGAAAAAAAAACGACGTTTCGTATTTATTCAATATATACGAGTAGTAACTGCATTGATTAACACGATAAAATGTTACGCGCGATGTGTGATCCACAACAACAACAACAACAACAACCGGTGAAAAATCGCAAACCATCATCTCATACGACATTATTATTTATAATTAAAGGATAATCACAAAAACGGTTGAATTAAACGCAGGACGATGGTTCGGCGCGCGTAGTATTCGGTGCAAGGAAAAATAAGACCACCCTTGCACTCGTCGGACGCTAGTAATTTTGGCACCACCGGCGCGGAAACGAAATTTCTAAACGTAATTATAATCGGGTGACAAAACGGAATATTTATTTTAAACGAGAAAGCTTCGTTCGTTTTATATTCTCCAACGTTGTTCGGACGTACACGATTATTGTTGTTTAGATTTGATTTTTGTTTTCGTCGTAGCGCGCCCAATTATTGTCCTAGATCCGCCGCGCGCGCGACCCGCAATAATAACGAAAAACTACACAATAATTCTTTATAATGATAAAACGTTCCGCGGTGCACGCGGTGATTGTATATTATAATTTTATGTTTTAACATATCGTCCGTGGCTCGCGAAATAATTATTAGCCGGTCGTTAAATATTTATCAAACCGGAAAACTTTCCGCAAACCGAAACTTTTTTCAAACATTTTCATTAAAAGGTCCGCCGCGCGACATGAATAATACGTTACGTTTTTCAGATTTTTCTTGTGCGAAAAATCAAAAAAAATCGTAATTTATAATAATATGGGAAATACGTACGTATATTCATGCGGCGGCGAGCGAATAATATAAACTTTCGCGCATTCTCAAAGTCGAGTCGAATAATTAAAATCGTTCGTTATTCTCGACAAACGGAATATCCGCCTAGAAAAACCAAAACAAAAACGGTGCGTAAGAACTATTGTCACGTCTTGCAAAACGACACGGAAAAATAATAATGCCGACTCGAATCGATCGCGATTTGTAACGCGACGACGACGTCGCGCGTCGTCGTTGTAATTCTCCTCTCCGATGGGTTTTCCGAAAACTTTATAGCTCGCGCAATAATAATAATAATAATTATTAAGGAAATCGACAGAGTGAAAACACTGACATTCGCGGAATTGAATTTATGTGAGGAAAAAAAGAACATGTTTTAAACATTGATTTATATACGACCGCGTCCTTAGAAAACGCGAAAATATATTCAGCTATTCCGCGTCATTTACCTCCTGGCGAAATATTCATAATATCGAACACAACCAGGCGGCGGCAGGATTACAATATGATAATTATTTGCTGTGAATTTGTAGGAAAATGCATTATTTCCGGCTCGTTATATAAAATGTAGTTTTTTTTTTTTTTTTAGCACACAGTTTGAATCGGGTATACGTATACCAAGAAAGAAATTCAATTTTAAAACTGTTGTTTTGCATTTTCGACAATTCCCCCCCCCCACCCCACCCCCTTTTGTATTTTACGAAGTCTTTGAGAATTTCCATCTATTAAAATATTTTACAAGCGTTAAATTAGTATAATTATTATATACTTTTCGTATATTACGCGCACAAATAAAACAGTGCAATAGAGAGAAGATTAAAAAAAAAATCGGTAAAAATCATAATTGTGAATAAAGTGCGTTTTTTTTTTTTTTTACAAAGCACATTTTTATACGGGTTTTCGGGGCCCTAATTGTATACAATATGTAATAGTTCTATAATATCAATGTTTTAGACGCGTTTTTTTTTTCATTTATTCTCAACCGCTTTAGTTCGACGCACTGCACTCGCTCGCACGATGATAATAATAATAATTAGGGAAATCGACAAAGTGTGAAAATATAAACCGCCCGACATTAGTCGGGAATTGAATATTATTCGTGTCGGGCGGGAGAGGAGAGAAGAGAAGAAAAAAATTATATATTATATAACTTTGCCGAACATATTTTTAAACATTGATTTATATACGACCGCGCGGTCGGAAAACGCGAAAATATATTCAGCTATTCCGCGTCATTTACCTTTTCGAAATATTCATATTGAACGCACAGCAGAAGTGTATACTGCGGCGCGGCAGGATTACAAAATAATATGATAATATTATTCAACGAAAATGTCCGTCACATTTTTTTTTACGAACATGTACGGCAATATATTATTATACGTTTATAATAACACCACGGAAATATATAATATACGATAGTAACACATGTTAAAACTACACGTATATTCACGGGGACGGTGTAATTATTGTTGTTTAGGCGTATAAATTATATTATTATCGTCGTGGATACGTACGTACGGCGCATGGACACATGGCGTCCGATATTTATGATAATTCGAACGGTTTTTTTTTTTCAGGATCGGGGGGGGTGAACACTAAATAGCCGCGTGTTACGCACAGATACTTAATGTTATATTAATTTAGTGATTTTATTGTTTAGTTTTAAAAATAAAAAAATTCGAATTTATTTCGTCGGCGCCGAGCAAAACACGTTCCTATACAGTTGTCCTGACAAACGTCACTCAGGACGCTTTTTATCCCGTAATTTCAAGTCTGGTCCCTTATTAATCCTTTTTTGTCCTACTTACTGTTATTAATTGATAAAATTTTGAAATTGATTTTATTGTGAATATTTTTGTATATGACATTATTTTGAATAGAATAATATAATAATCTATACTTATCAGTTGTATTTTTGTTTTTACCATAATTATTGTTACATCACATTTTCGGGGAAATTCGGGCGGCCAGATAGTTCGACGCAGCGCCGCCGTGACGTTTCAAAATAAAGTTTTATGTATTTTAATTTTAATCTTTTATAGTAAAATATTGTATTTTTTACGATTAAAAGTCAAAAAAAAATGTACGAGTAATAAATACTTTTTAATTTAAAAATATTATGGATATTTTATTTTGTCCTGTATTTTATTTTTTTAGAAATGGTCACCCTACCTTATACTCCCCTCTCGCGGGTAACTCTAAGATTTCGATGACGATTTTTACCACGTTTTCCTCCTCCGAGTTCTACGCCATAACGATTTGTCATTTTTACGTTTGAAATTCGCGAAAAGCGAATTTAAAGTTTCACATTTCTATTGGGTCGATATAAACTACCAATAATTGTCGTCGATATCCTTTCCTTAATTAAAATCGATAAACGAAACCGTCGAACACGTTATGTAAATAAAATACACATTACACCGTCGCGGTCGTCGGATTGTGTGTACTCCATACGGAGTCGATATAATAGAAATATCGTACGATTATGTGGTACCCACTTGGTCGTTTAACGCATAATATATAGGACAACAAAATAATACGTCCGCGTATAATTAAAAATGTCCTTCGGTCATGTACGCATGATTACAATACACCTAACGATTATGAGAATTTAAACGTCGTCGACGAAACCGAACATTGTCGTCCGACATAAAGAAGCATTGTGTCTTCGTCTGAAAAAAAAAAACAGTTTATAAAACTGTGTGTGGCGTGTGCGATATGACGCGATGTGTCTGAACGCTCGCTCGCGTATTAAATGCGCACTGCGCGTGCACTGAGGTGTACGTATATGCGCTCTAACAGGATGTCTCCTTCCCCCCCCCCCGCCACCACATAATCGTCTCCATAAATAACTATTTTTCCCCAGGAAAATATTTCCGAAATATCGTTTTTCTAATAATATTACTAGGGCTGGACATCTACGTAAAGACCGTGTAAAAAGATACGAAGAAAAATATACTTTTATACCCTTAAAATTCAAAATAATTAAATCAATGTAAACAAAAAATAATACGCTACGTTTTAGTCGAGAAACGTCGACAAATTAAAACTATTCATATAATATTAAAATCCGTAAGAGCCGATAGTTTACGAATTTTCACAAAAACAAACGTTTGTCGCGTGCGTTAATGAAATTCAAATTAGATTTATAATAATTGTTTATCGCTGAATTTGACTTTGATGAATTAAAAAAAAAGAGAGAGATTCGAGCCTACCGACCGCCGCGCCGGTAAGAGCTATTTGAAACTCGTAATTTATGCAACACTCCGGTTTAGAAGAAGAAAAAACATCAGGAATTTCGAAAATATTAGTTTTTCGCGGAGACCAAACACAGCACGACACCCTGTAGACCAGTGTATACTTTGCGCACTCCTTATTTTCATATACATATTGTATAAAATTATATATATATGTGTGTGTGTGTGTTTGTTTTAACAGCGTCGAGAACTCGCTCTTATCTGAGTGGCGCGATTAATTTAGGCGGAACACGAAAAAAAAAAATTAAAATAAAAATAAATATATTTATCGGTGACAATGTGTACACTCAAATACAATTTATGATTCTCTTCCCCTTTTACGAAAAATGCGCACGGGATGAAGCACGTCAGACGCTCTCTACTCTGAATAATAATAATAATATACCTACGCAATCGTATATGTTTGAAAAAAAAAATAAAAAATATATAATAAACATTATACATATACCGCTCGTTTACACTCGACGGAGCTCGTCACGAAGGATTATATTATCCTTTGTCGTTTTTCGGTGTCGATCGTCACAGTATTATAAAATATCGACACGTTACAGCCTGACGTTTGCACTATATAGTTTATAATATTTTAACTACTCTCCGTGTAATGTGTACGTAGTGAAAATATTATCGTTTTAACCACTTCTCATTGGTTTTTATTATTATTTTTTTTTTTTTTTAACGTTTCGACATGTTTGTCACAATACAAGTTCGAAAATACAACACTTACAATATAATTATTGTCGTTCAAACTCGGAAGCGTTTTAATATGCGCATTAAAAACGTTATAATTTGCACTATTATTGAGAAATGTGAATGATGAACGTCACGCGTTTTATTGATAAAAAAAATCAGAGGATATCCATCCCGAATTTATAGTACCGCGCGTTTTGGGGAGAAAAAAATTTCGGATGACTCGGTCGCACAAATCTCTAAATAATTCCAATATTCTTGATTTTACATTCCGAATTAAAAACGAGATAAAAACCATGGGAAAAAAAAAATCATCCAAATGTTGTATTTTCATTTATATACGTGAAATATATGCCTTACTATATTATCTCACTTCAAATTCTAATTCGGTAAAACTAGAATTTCTAAAACTATAAACGTATAAAAACTACAGGACTTCCGAGACTCTCTGTTAAACGGTGAAAGTCTATATAACAATACGATTTGAACGTATTTAATACGAGTGGTCTGTACTTTCGAGATAACACTATATTTAAATTTAGGCTATAAAACGTAATATAAATCATAGACTGACCTACCTGCTTTTGAGGAATATAATTATCATTTTCACCGCACAACATCTACAGCGTCGTTTCCACCTCTGTAATCGCGTCCATCCGTCACACGACTGGAAAACTATTCCATTCCTATAATATGGTCGACGTTCTGAAAACAAACGAAATTGCTCGGTTAAGCTCGACAATAGAAAAAAAAACCCTCCGTTTTTAATTTCATAAGAGATGTAATAATTTATACGAGTCATTTTACTCGTCGACATGGAAAATAATGCGACGTCACGTCGTACGCGGGGAAATCGGAAGAGTATTCGCAGCACTTTTCTAGTGTGAATCACACGACTGAGAAAAGAAAAATCCGACGATACCCGCTGCGAATAAAATAGTTTATTTTCCCTAAACGTTTGGGAAAATTAACACTGGACAGAACGACGATATCGCAAGCGTTTCATCTACGACGACGGCTGACAACTATTTTTGATATCAGAAATTGCTTCGAACACATTTCGTCGGTAAAAACATACGCCGAACACGACGTTTTTACACCACAATGAAAAATAATACGTATTATACACACGCGCGCGCGCGCACAAATATCATACTCGTTTGATATTATAACGTATGCGTTTTGAGATCTAATCGGTCCGCGCAAACACGCGGCAAAACAAACAAAAGTGTTTTTTAGGGCGGACGGAGATTCGTCGGTCGTACGAAACGAGTTTTTTCGGTTAGTTTCAAACGCCATCGATTTAAAACGGGTCGACCGACCACCCCGTACAACCCCCCCATGCGATTAGTGTTATTCGGAGCCAGTTTTATGAATTCGAATGCAATAAGATAATCAATTCCGCCAGAAATATTCATTAGACAACCCCGTTTGAGGAAACCCTTGAACTAATAATTGTGACGACAACACAATGCGCACTTTTTCCTCGTGTTCGTCCGAGCGCATCCGATAACTGCGTATACAGGCGATCGCGATACGAAATGTCTTTTTAAACAATGTTCCCCAAAGTAAATAAATGGTGGAAAAAAAAAATCGTTATTCGAAATCAGTATGAACACTATACACAATAATAATATAACGTTTATCGTTTACCTAGGGGTGATAATTGTACGAGTATAACGTGAAAATTCGTAATAAATGTATGCGTAGTAATGAAAAAAAAACAAACCGTTTTCGACGAGAAATAAAATCGTAATAATTATAAAATACACACCGCGCGCGTATTAAATATAAATATAAATACGTAGGTACTCGAATATTTCGCGGACGTAAAATGGAAAATTTAATCAAATACTACATTTTGTAATCGATTTCCGTCGTTAATTAAACAATTTTTTTAATGCACTTTGAACATTTATTTTTATTTTATTTTATTTTTAATACGTCGGGTAGGTAGGTAGGTAGTAAAAACGTCACAGCGTAGCCATTTCCTTTTTATTTATATTTATTTTTTTTTTCCAAATATTATAACCGCCGAAATGACCTCAATCACCTATCGCGTTGTAGTGTACCTACCTCTATAATATAGTAATGAAAACAATTTCGTGTACATACGCCGAACGTTAATATATTGTATAACACGGTCTAAACTAACTCGGTCGGCGCACGCAATATGTGACCTTTTTGTGCACGCCGTAGATCATAAGCTATTGTCTCTACCGTTCGAATTACACGTGGCGATGATGCACCGCCGCCATTATCCGATATGCCTATACATCAAACCGTATTCAAAACGGTTCGCACGCCGGTGTTCCTCAATATAATAAACATGGAAATCTATTTGAATTTCAGCACGGCATGTGCCGCATATTATAATGTGTTCTGTCTATGTACTGCGCACTATACGTACGTATGCGTTTCGGGCGTTGAAAATATTGCGATGTAATAATTACTTAATACGTATGTACCTACACGTTATGATATAGATTTTTTTTTTTTTACATCGGATTGTGTACGCTATCGATCTGTCACCAAACGAAATGGCAAAACTAAAAGTCAATGCCAAATCGTTACATCGTGTATATAATATTTGTTTCTATAATAATATTAGTACCTGTATAAAAAAATATATACCGCGCGGTAAAAGGTCGCGTTTCAAAATTAGTTTCGCTACGAAATGAGATATAAAAATGGCAAACGATAAATCGTTGGATTATTCGACGTCCACACGAGTGTATAGGTACAGGGCGCGATGATTTGAACGCGAATCGATTGTTTTCTCTCCGAACGTTTCGGAATTGATTTTTCTTTCTTTTTTTTTCTTTTTTAACGCGATTTCGATTGGTTTTCGAGCGCAACGTGTCTCAACACCACACCACCACAACGCTACGATACCATAATATTACGAGTATTATCCATTCGATCGGCAACGCGTACGTTTGAAAGTATTACCCGAAGAACTCGCGCTTTGTTTTTAATCTGAACACGGCTGCAATTAAGAGACTCCGTGCGGTATGCGATCCATTTGTATTTGTCGGGGGAGAACGCGTCTATATAGGTTTTGTAAACATTTGTATTTAAGTAGCCGCACAAAGAAAATATTGGGTCGGTCAAATCAAGAAAACCTAGTAGCGCTTTTAGGAAACATTCTCTGGCCGAAACGACCGCAATTTATTTATTTTAGAAATGTGTACAATATATACGAAACGTGCAGGGTATGCGCGTACGGTACGCGGCGGGCACGACGACGGCCCGATCTCTTTAAAGTTCCAAATGTTTACCCATAAAGCGTACATAAATATACTACAAGGAGGAGACACGCGCGGCCCGATATCCCTCTCGCTCTCGTTTTGTTCGTGTTCGCGGCGCGGATCTACGTAGCGTTACCCGGGAAAAGGTATTAAAAATTTAAAAATTACGAGGCCGAGAGTGCCGGCGAAACACTGCGCGCTAGAGAACGTCCTCGAAAACGAAATAATAAATCGGGTAAAAACTCGATTATAAATTATTGACCATTCGAGAGTGTCTACGCGGATTAAATCGATTTCGAGTGACTTAAATTTTCGTCTGTTTTCAAATCGTTTACATCGAGTCGTATTGGAAAACAAAGCGCCCTTTTCAAATAACTATCGGCTTAATATAATATACTCGTATATATATTCCAACGAATTTACAGGTCTAGTAGATTATTTCAACGTTCGAATTATTGAACTCTTTCCACAAGGTCACAAAACTCGAATATTGTCGCGACTCGTTGCAACAGTTCTGTTCAATAGTATAATAATTACATCGATGATTCGATTGAAAAATTATATTTTTTTTTTCTCTCTCTCTCTCTCTGTCGATACGCCAATAATAAATTAAGTACAGTCGGGTGTACACCGCGCGATTGATTTGACCGACCCGATACACCGGTAGGTATTGGTACCGACACACGACTACACTACACGCGTCATCGCTTCGCGCTGTATAGTGGCCGATCTGAATAATTCGATGCCAAATGTCGCGGCGTATCATTTGCGTATGTCTTTGCCGCCGCGAGACGACCGATATTATAACGAACCGATATTAGATCACTGCCAGGCCAAGAGCTTTCGAGTGTAACTATACTTTGGAAGGAAATAAGTTGTTTTTCTCTCGTACAAACGCGCCACGGAAGGACACAACAATATATTGTATAACGTATCGATATAACGAGATACTATATACGTATTGTGTTCGCGCGCGCGCCGAAGAATAAATTAACTCGCCAATATTATTATAGTTGATGAAAGCGAAAACGCAAACGAGACGAAAAGAAAAGAACCGTTCGAACTGCAGTCAATACGCACACACACACACATAAACATACGTATCCGAAAAGAATTTGACGAAGATTTAATGCGGAGTTTACCTACCTACCTATGTGTTTAATATACGGTTTAAAAAAAAAAAAAAAAAAACCAATATTTAAATTCGAGGACATAAAAATTCGACTACGTATTATGTACATGTATAGTAGTATCAGTACGGTATATAAATATGGAAATTTAAATCGGTATTCATATACGCATATATCCACTGCGGTTGAAATGTATTAATCAAATCGCCGTTGACAAATGTATATGAAAACCCAATTGTTTCGCTCATCCGTCCACACACCACCCCGACTGTCCCTATCTCTGTCTGTCTGTCTGTCTGTTTCTCTCTCTCGCGGAAATAATATATATATATTATAATTGTTATGCCGCTGCCACCACCACCACCACCACCGGTCGTTCGGCCGAGAGATCGCTTAGCCGATACGAGCAGAATAATATAATAATTCGGACAAAACGGTCGCAGAGAAGCGGCGGCGGAAAATCCGCGGAAAACGTTTTGTTGACACGACGACATGTGTGTGTGTGTGTGTGTTTATAACAGGAACGACGAGTAACGGGTCGTCCCGCCGACATTACCATACACACGACTAGTGTGTGTGTGCTCACCTATAATAATGATATAATACGAGTGTTGTACGACAATAATGATATTATACCTGCGCGCGTATTACGAGCAGTTATACACCGTATGTACTACTATTGTGATTTGATAAATAAAATATCGATCGACTTGTACGAGCCCCGGACGTTCGGCGGCGCCGCACCGCCGTTGCCGATGCCAATGTGTACATTATTATATGCATATATACGTGCGTGTGTCGATCAACACGCCGACAGATTAAACTCGAATGCGTCGACTACAAAGCGCAGCGACGACGTGTTGAAGGATCGCGAATTCAAAACACAATTATTTATTTATAATATCGTTATCCGCGCGTGCCGATTGTCACAGGACTTTAATATCTTATATACTGGTAGGCCTCGGATTTCAACGTGTTAGTGGCGTAACTTACAAAATGTAAGTTGAAATAAAAGTATAAAAGTATTTAAACATTTTATTTTTTTGTACGTATAAGAAGATCGTTTTTAAACTATTTCCAGAATAATCTGACGGAAATTAAGATATAAAGACTTTACTTCGAAATAAAACGGGGGACAGAAAATGAGCGTTTAACGGGACTTAAACAAACAGAACAATTATATATTGTAAATTTAAAATTAGTTTGAATTTGATTGTATTTGTAATGTTTTAAACGAAAGGCAATTGAAAATAAAATGTTTTTATATCACGAATATACGAAAATTGTATTTAACATTATTTATTATTGTAATAGGTTCTGATTTCGGCTTGAGAGAATGAAAATTTGCTTAGACCTCCTTATCCCCCTCAAAAAAAAAAAAAAAATAAATAAAGTTCAGTCTACGTGTCTGATAATAATTAGTGTTCAAGAGTTAAACGAGCTAAAACAGACAAAACGCGCACAAAAAAATAAAATTAAAAATATGAAATACGCAAACAAAAATGTAAAATGTGCGAAAATCGTGTTTTAAAACAAATAGTCAATGTGTTTAAAAATATTGAACAAAATGTGGCGGTTAACTGGTTGACATTTACTGTTTATTGAAGTGAAAAAAAATAGTACGAATAACACGCGTCGTTTGGTAGGTGACGAACAAAAAGCATTTTTTATTTTTTCGTAATAAATTATTCTCTTTCGTTTATTTACGTTATAATTACAACGCGACTGTCACGGTAACCGTACAGCGATTTGTACCATATTCTAGCCGACTCGAAAACGTACAACTGCGTATTTTGTGATATTGCGATGTACAGGCAGCAACAAAGTTGACGAGCGAGAGTTATTACGAGTATTGACAAAAAACTGTTCGAGGAATATTGTTGTATACTCAAAATCAAAACGCCGTCGACCGTTTGATGAAAAATAATAACGAACGGCACTTTTAAAATTCGCGATAGATTTCTCCTAGGTTATTATTATGCGGGAAACGCGAAGCCATATTTCAACTATTAATTTTACACCGACACACGTCTGGCCCGCCGAACGGATGAATTACGACGATTTTAGGTTTCTAAGCGCGACCGGTACACGGTGGTCGAATAATACTATACGCTAATATAATATTAGAGATGTGTATTATTTTCTACACAGAAAAAAAAAAAAAAAACGGAAACGATTTCAACGACGGGTGTTGGAACACCGTGGGGGAGGGGGTGGATTCGGCACGCCGCCGCCGAGAGTGGGCTTTCTCGACACGCGCCGGCTAAGACTTCCGGAGAGGTTACACGGGCATTTACGTTGTATTATTTATTATTATATTATTATCGGGCGGGCAGGAGAGATTGAGTGAGAGACCTTTGCGGAAACGGCCTCCTCGGCGGCGGCGACGGCGGGCCGCCCGCGTCGGTTTCGAAATACACGATGATATCTCGTAGCTTCGCCGAGGGGGTACGCGAGTCGACGGCGGTATGTGCGCGGGCGCGTCGTAAAAACACATTGGCCAGACACGCGCACACGGCCGCTCTCCCGGGGGGAACCCCCGTTTTCACCCGAGCGGCCGTGTGGCCGTGCGCGGCGGCCGCGGCGAGCGTTCCCGGCGGCGGCGGCGGCTATTGCTCTGTACACGCTCGCGCACGCGCGCGCACACACACACACACAATACCATAGCGACACTGGCGGCGGCGGCGACGGTGGGGGTCGGCCCGCGGCGGTTGGGGGGGTGGTGGACGGCGGCGGCGGCGGCGGCGACGACGATGACAACGACGACGACGAGGAGGAGCCGCCGCCGCCGACACTGCGCGCCGCTTGCAACGCTGCTACCGCCGCCGCCGGAACAGCTGCACACGCCGAGGGGAACCGAACGAGGCCTCGTACGCGTACTAAATTTAGACGGGCCCCGCCAGAGTACAGTTGGACGCGCACACACCAGCCGCCGCCAGTCAGTGACGTTACCGGGATCCCTTCTGTACGCGGTGCGCGCTCGCTCTCGTCTCCGATCCGAAACGCGAAAAAAAATTAAATATATTCAATTTTAAAATAGTCGATAAAAACGAAAAAAAAAAAAACACACACTCACACACCACACACATACACACGGTCACTCACTCGCTCACGGAAATTCTTACTATAACCAGAGGAGCACACGCGCGCGCGCACACACACACACACACACACGCCGTCGTCGTCGTACAACAACACACGCGTTCGCGAAAATGTTTGTTGGGTGCTAAGTTCGTTTTCGTTGTTTTAAATTTTTTTTAATTTCCCTTTTGTTACGACGAAAAATATTATAGTTACTACTACGATATAATATTACATACATAGAGGTACATCATCGTTTTGATTTTATATTCGCTTTTTTTTTCTTTTTTTTCTGTCTGTTCCTCCCTCGTCCGCGTTTATTTATTCGTTCTCCACGATCGTAATATAACATCGCGCATATTATACCGTCGTCATGTTGATGTCCGGCGCCATGACTAACCCGGACACGAGCCTGTTGGGTACGGCCGAGGGTCTGGTCGGCAGCCTAGCCAGTCTGACCGCGGTGCCCGGCACCGGCGGCGGCGGCGGAGGCGGTGGCCAACAAAAGGACACCACGTGGACGAAGCTGTTCGTCGGCGGCCTGCCGTACCACACTACCGACAAGTCGCTCAGGGACCACTTCGCCGTGTACGGCGACATCGAGGAGGCCGTGGTCATCACGGACAGACAGTCCGGCAAGAGCAGGGGCTACGGATTTGTGAGTATAACTGTTGTCTAATGACTTTCAATAATAACGGGAACGTCCTTAACGGGTCGGACCAGGTCCTGAGACTAGCGCGAATGAAAACCATTTTTTTTTTTTTTAATTATTAATACCTAATAATATAAATTATTGTTAAGCCCGCGCGAATAATCTCGCCCTGGACCCGCTCTGATCCAAAGGACTGTCCCCCGCGCATTATTACCGACACGCGACAGATAATATTATCATAATATCATAAAATATATGTAAATATTTTACAGTGATATTATAAACGCATTTCGGGTTATTGTGTAGTGTTAAAAATATTGTAATTTTTCGTGCGCGGCGGCGGCGGCTATTGCGTCAACGCATACGTCTGTGTTTGTGTTTGCTCGACAGATGTTCTGGGTGTGTGTATGAGTGCGTTGTGTGTTTGTGTTTTGTATTTGTGTGCGTTATCGAGGTGGTTACTGGCAAAAGCCGTTGGCGACGACGACGACGGCAACGTTTGTCTCGACATCGCCTCGGGAAAAAAAATGTACAAAACGGGAAAGAAATACCGTCCTCGTCGTTATAGTCCGGCCCAGTTTTAATTAACTCGCTTATTGTTTGACTCGCGCGTTTTACGAACAAATTAGTAGACTTCGGCGGCGGCGGCGGCAATATGTGCCTATATTATATCCTTACACGTATACAGTTACCGAAATCAATGAAGGTACACTGAAATCTGTCACCACAAAAAAAAAGTTATAGGACAATGTCATTATACGAAACGAGCCGACATCAAAACTGGACGCGTTGTCCGAAAGGTCGAAAAGGGACACTCGGACGTGTCAAGTGATAACGATAATAATTAAGTCGTAAAATATTACGATCATCATTATTGTGTGTGCGCTCACGCGTGACGTCAGATCCTATCGAGATCATTTTCTGTCAGAGGTATACGTATGTATATTATATATATATATACGCATTGTACACCCGATGTAGTAGTTATGCGTAACCTCGTTGCATAATAATCGCGCCTAGTTATCAACGTTTAGTGTGTCGCCAAAGACGAAATGCATAATATTATGTATAAATAATAACTCGTAAGCATGCGAACAAAATTAAAATTTCGAAAACCGTTTCCAACTGCAACACCACACGCGTTACACGAGATGACACTGATATTATATTACTAGAGTGTATAATTATAATGTAATACTTGGTTTACAGACATATACGTACGTACACATACTCGCACGATGCACTATTCCCGACATCCCCGTTTTCGTGACAATTTACCAAGTCCAATCACGTCCGTCGACGACGGCCGACGCACCGCGTTATAACTATATTATATTTGTATATTATACAACAATACCACCGCGTCGAGGGAACCTAGTGGACAAAATGATTCGAATGGAACCGAAATGAATACGTTTTTTTTTTTTTTTTTCGTGTGCGCCGCGCCGGCGACGGCGACGACGACGACGCTTTTTGTTTCCCGTACGTCTGTGCAGAGTTTACGCTCGAGTGGTGCCTAGAATTTCAGTCATATAATACTACCGCGTAAAATATAATAGGCAGCCCGAAGCCCTCAAATACGAAAATGTTGAATACTTCAAATAAATTGGGTCCCGATATTTCGCGCTGCACAACCGCGTATACATATTGTTGTTGTTGTTGTTGTTATTATTATTATATAGCTTATTATTAATATCGTAATGGAAACAAGTTTATTATGTTTGCGTGCTGTTGGAGTACTTAGAGTAATTCACGGTGTGCGCGCCGCCGCTGCAGTTTGTCCGAGTCGACGCGCATACAATGTGTGTGTGTGTGTGTAGAGGTAATATACCTCTCCTCTCTGTACGGTAATAACGCGAACGGGAACGTTTGAAACCACTTGCACGCGCGTTAAAAAAGTTTCCGACAAACGAATAGCTGCTGTGTAGGGGAAAAAACGGCGAGTGTCGCGCATACATACAAAGGGAGAATTAAAAACGTTTTCGCTTTCAATTCCTCGCGTCCACGGCGAAGCGTTGAAACTAAAAAACACTCGATGGAAGACAAAAGATATTGTTTGTTCTCGTTGTAAAAATCAAATAAGACCCGTTATTTATTTTTTTTTTTCCCCTTTTCTTTTCTCCGGCCAAGTGTTTAAATAATTTCGTTAAAATAATAATAAATCCTTCGAGGCTAATAATATTCAATTAAATTTTCAAAAGCCTTTTTACGTAACCGAATTCTGCCAAAGTCTACTACTGCTGCTGCTGCTGCTGCTGCTGCTGTTGGGGCCCGTGCGAATTCGAAGGTCACCCCTTCGTCGTTGTTTTTAATTACTTTTTCTATTAAACTTTCCGACCGGGCGGCAAAACGCGTACCTACCTACAACTTTACCGGCGTAAATGTTTTAAAACAGTCGCGGTCGTGCGAAATAATTAAATGCGCGGGGCGTTATACGTACCTACAGGTATACACGTACACCGTGAGAATTCGATTAAAGGCAATTATCGTCGCCACGATAGTCGTCGTTTTTGTACGCACACGTCGAAACACGACTTTCGCGAGATTTTATTCCACTTTTTTTTCTCTGCTGCAGCACGCACGCACGACCCCGCCACACGAATTTCGTACAATCTCGAGTCCATCTCGGGCGGTTGTGCGGAGGACAAATCGCTTTTCCGTCGCAAGTACTACACACGATTGCGTCGCCGTTCGTCCGCCGCGAGAACACGACCACCTCGCGGAACAATTGCATTTGTATATATTACATGCTTTACGCCGCCGCCGCGCCGTCCCGTTCGACGACGACGCGAAAAAAAAATATTTCTGGTCCTTATCGATTTGAAAAAGAAAGAAAAAACTACTTGAAAATCAGTCCGGTCACGTGCTCGCGCGAGTACATTATTATAAAATTCTATGGGTACCGGTGAAGATCGACGAAAACGATGATCTTATAAGTTTTACAATCAAGTGGGAGGAAAATCTCGACGCGCGTAAGTCCTGCGACGGAATCCTTATATATTATTATTTTACTCTCTTAGGTTTTTCGGGTTTCGCGCGCGCGACAAAGGGTCCATAATACATATATATATATATAAGTACGTATAATGTATATACCCGACAAGAAATTCGAAAACGCGTGTCTATAATATATATTACAAAAGTCCCACCCTCTCGTCGCGAACGCGCACACAAGTGCCCTTTTATCGCGTATATATACTTTTGTCTCGCGCGCGGAGTTTCACGCGCGCGCCAGCCAGCCAGGCACACTAGCTGCTGCTGCTGCTGCTGCTGCACAACCACCCTCGGATTCCGTTGTATTATATTCAATATATATATATTTTATTATTATATTCTTGCTCTTGCCTTTGCTCTCGACACGTAATTCAATTTCACCCTTCGCACTTTATCCACCACCGCACACCCTGCTAACCCGTCATCGACCGCTGCCGTTCCACCACTCGCCCACGCGCCACGGACTCGCGCGGGGCAGGGGGCAGCGGCCGGGAAAGTCCCTTCAACTTGGATTTGCCTTCGCGCATACTTTTTATCATAATAACGATATTGCGACTAACGAATAATAATAATAATAATAATAATAATATTAAATCGTACACAATAATGTATATTATCAAGTAATAATACATCATGCAACGATGACGTTTGATTTACGCAGGTAATCATGGGCGACAGACCTGCGGCCGAGAGGGCGTGCAAAGAACCGAACCCGATCATCGACGGGCGGAAAGCCAACGTGAACTTGGCCATACTGGGAGCGAAACCTCGCGGAAATTTACAGCCAGGTAAGATATAAAATTATTATATGCACACACGCAGACCGCGTGTAAAAATAATACGAGAATACGTATTTTTAAGGCTATTAAAATTTGTATATTCAACGCTTGTGTACGCACAATATACATCATACGCCTATTATTGTTGTCGTACACACTTGCCCACGCGGGTAAAACGATACGGCAGCAGTGCAAATAGGGTCGTATTAAGGGGGGGGGGGCACGTGCGGGGGCACATGCTCGGAGGTGGCAAAATGTGTTGATAAAAATAGTCAAAAGCTTGATTACGCGTCTAATCGGAAATAAAATATGACCAGCTGAAATTAGTATTATGATTAATTCAATTTTTGTTTTTTTATCTAATAAAAATATATTATATATATATATATATATATATATACGAGCCTGCAGTTATGTTACAGCCATAAAAATGTGGAAATCAATCAATCGAACGAAAAAAATGACTAAATATTGTGAATTTAAATATCATAAACGGCCGAGTGAATATGAAAAAAAAAAGAAGAAGATTTTTAATAGGAATATCGTGTGTGTAAATCGCTTATGAATTTGTTAGATTTTAACGGACATAAATAAAACGGACGTTAAAAAACATACGTCTAGGAATGTTGAAGAATCTCGATTCCTCCGGTCTCAACCTCTGGTGGGTGAAATAAGTATAATATTAGTATTTAAGAGAGACATAAATAATGGCGGTATGGCTCGGGAATGCAAAAATTCTATTTACGGCCCTGAGTACGTACACAATAATGATCCGTCCGTCCGTATATCGCGTGATGCGGTTTAATGATATCAAAAACGTGCTCCATCAAACTGCCGCTTTCCTACCCGCGCCCACGCAACCTCCGCGCTAGCCGTCCCCGCCTCACCTCCTCGACGCCTCGGAAAATTAATATTCCAAAATTTTCACGCATCGATTTATGTACACATATATATACGTATATATTCCGAGGTATACTCAGAGTTTTACCGCTCGACGTAAGCCTATGGGAAATTTCCGCCCTCGGATTACCTACTTGAATGAGACTTTATCCTATCTAATTATGCATTTTTTATGGTGGTTTTGAAGGGGGACTTATTTTTTTTCAACTCGTCGTTAAAGTTGTAATAAAATGCAAAGTTGAAACTCACGATAATTAATGAGTTCAGACGCACGCGGTCAACGATTCCACTAGTTTTTTATGTATTATTTTCGATAAACTTATTAAGAAATTATTTAGGAAAAAAAAAAAACGTAATAACCTTAAACAACGTCATAGTTTCGATAATTTTTGCTAATTTTTATAAAAGTTCCTAAAAACGTGCCACCGTAGGCGCGTGCGATCGGATATTATTATTTTGTTTTGACGGCCGGCAGAGAAAGAGATAGAGAGAGAGGGAGAAAGAGAGAGCACCATAAATCGCGTACACGCATTACGAATACGTAATGAGACAATTATTATCATCGACCGAGTGAGTTAAGCAGCCAAAACGATATTATGTACCGCTGCGTGTGTGTACATATTATAATATTATTATACGTTATATGTACTCGAAATGATACACACGCGACGAAATAATAATTACTCTTCGCGGAACGCTCGTCATGACGTGTAATATTGTTCTCTGTAGGGACGTGTATACTGTATATAATATTGTAATCATTTTTCAAACGCGCACCTATAGCGACGCCGAACGTGTGACGTGTAGTATCAATTATTAATATTATAGGTGCGTGGATACGATGTAAAAGCTCGATTGTTATTGCCGTGAAGACCTAGGGGGAAAGAAATATAACACTGATGAGAGCGATCTAGAATTTCGAATCGCCACCAAATGAACCGAGGGCGTGGGAATAAAATCGCGAGGAGTATATTATTCTCGTTGTCGAGAAACGCGTCGTCCAAACGAATATGACGCGTTTTATTTTCCACGAATTTCCCAATTTCTTTCGTCGATTGATTTAATATTATATTACACTATACAACGTTATTGTGCCGACGACGTACATGACAACGCGTTTGTTTGTATATTCGACTTCGAGGCGCGTCGTCGTTATTATTATTTTCAATGAACCCGCGAGAGACCGCCTCGTAAAACCGGAGGAGGGGGGGGGAAGGAAAAGAACCTATCGAAAACAAAAGTTTTAAAATGTAAAACGAGTTTCGACCCGAGTCTCGTAAAAACTTTTCGCGACGTAATAGATATATCCGCCACCCTAGCTCATACCTGCTCCTTATACGTAATATCTACGCGTACACACACACACATACATATTATATATCCGACGGAATGAGATATTGTTTTTGTGAATATATAAATTCCCGGTGGCGTGATAGCACGACGGTACCGTAAATCTGAAAAGTAAAATACGAATACGAGAAAAAATCCTTTTACAATGATATAATATAAGGGTCCGTCAACACGTCTCTTTAGTCGGACCCTGCGCGCTCGACAGTTTATATACCTAGTACTACAATGCCTGTCTGGCGGCTGGCCGCGATAACACCGCGAGATATAATAATATGCGACGGCGGCGTCGCATTCGGTCGACACACAGAAAATACATGCTTTTTTCTGAATTTTTTCGTTTTCCAATGTTAATAAAAATATTCAAACCCAAAAATCCGTTTCCAAGTGTTCAATAATCTATCGAGTCTTCCCTTCCCCTTTCCCCTCTGTTCGATCTATAACAAAAATGTCTACTTATCTGCAGAGCTAATACGTTTTTCAGATGATAGATGTTAGATCGGAAAACAACGATTTTCAATAATATTATTGTGAAAAGCATGAGTTTTATGCTCGTGAGGCATTTGTTCATTTACGAAAGTAGTAATATATTTAATACGACGTAGTTTATTTATTATTTTCGGTAATAACGTATGGTAAAATAATCAAAACAATTACGAATCCGTACGATATAAACGTTGTTTTAAACTTTATTTTCGTGGTGAATTAGATTTCAGACCCCAGAACAGAGATTTCTTTCGAATATCGACGTCTTGTATAGTAAAAAACAGCACTCTATTTCATTAGAGAAAAAACGTATGCCCCGCAGTAAATATGCACTAATAAAAAAAAAAACGGACTGCCCCGTGATGATAACCCGTCGCAACGCCGCCATCATAAAAATACAATCATCTATATAATGAGTGTACAACATTAGAGGTATATATACGTTCGCTGGTCGGCTATAAATACTGCAGACTTTTACAGACGTTTACTCTAGCGCGTTATCACGTCGATCGTGATAGCTCGTCGTGTGAACCTTACGTTCCCCGGACCACCCCGATCGGCGGACTTGGCCAAAAAAAAACAATAAAGGAAGACGTTGATAATTTTTCTCGAAAAATCGCCCGAAAAAAAAATGTACTGCGATACGCGGACGCGGGTTCGTTATGTGCCTCGACGGCGGATATATTACGTAGTATATACCCGCAGCAAACGCCCGATGTATTATAATCGCGCTCACGCGTGTGTACGTACGCATACCTACACCGTGTACGACATCATATTTTTCACCTTTTCGAAAATAAATAGAGAAGGAAAAAAAAAAACTGTTTACGGCCAGTCGCTGCGCGCCGCGCCGGCTGGAGGGACCCCGCCGCTATAACATATGGTTATCCTGTTGGTCTCTCGCTCGCGCGCGCGCGCGCGCGTGCGTACGTATACGGCGTGCTGCAATAAACGGCGACGGCTTGCCGGGAGGGGTACACCAAAACTGTTGGGTGAACAACACTCGGTGGGTCATTGACACGAAACCAACTGCCCCTGGTGCTCACGGGCCGTGCCAAATTAGAACGGAGACATAGGCGGAGAGAGGGAACAACACTAACCCCGAGTTTTATTTTTATACGTAATAATAATCATTCACAGTCGCACGTTCCGTCCGTATACATAATATTATAATATGATATTATAACGCGAGCGCTTATATATATACGATATTATACTCTTTTTCCGTTTCACCCCCCCAAACCGGATTAACCGTGCAATTTTTTTATTATTTTTTTTTTCCACTCCGGCCGATATCTACGTATGTTTGCTGCATTCATGCGCGTTGTATTATTATATTGTTCGGTAAATCTAAACCTCCGAAAACACGAACGCGCGCACAAAATTTTCCGCCGGGGGCAATGAACGCTGACGATGGAGTTTGGACGTCGCGCGTCGCGACAATATGCTATATTATAATATACGACGGATACGGGTGTGTAAAAAGTACCAACGTTCGGACGATATCGTTTGACTTTCGACTAGAAAACAATAATGATTCCAAGTAGCAGCAGAGTATCGCGAAATTTTTCGAAAAACTAATGTTTGTTGGATTAACAACGTCGTCGTCGCGACTTTCGTTTAACTAAACAAGACCGAGACCGGAATTTTTACCTCGTTCGCATAGCGAAATTACAAATGCGACAAGGTTTTGATCACGCGTGCGAATCGACAAACATCGGGAGCACAAAGCGACCGACTTCAAATTAATTAATAAAACCATTTAGATCGAAGGCGAATAAATCGCTACCCGCTAATAAACTCGGCAAAACAATTAAGACGAGAAAATCGTTTTTATTTCTTTTCTATCTCCCGTCGTTGTTTGAACTTTATTGATTGCCTCGTATAGTTTACATTAAAAACTACTCCGAAGAGTTTCGTCTCAAAAACACAACATGGCGGAAACTTTTTTTAACTTAATTACATCATGGCTATTGTTTCTTTCTCGAAACTTTAAACTCACTGAGATATACACACGTATCCTGCAGTAGGTTTATACTCTCGTATGTCACTAAAATTACGCTTCAAACTCACGAGTCGAAATACTCGTTACACAATTAATAAATCATTGCGTAGTATATCAATATCGATAAACGTGTATTAAAATAATATGCTCGACCGAGTTTAACCTAACCGACGACGGTATATAGAATTCACCACGGTACCTTTAAAATGATTACTATTATCCATTACGCCAAACGAATTATAAAACCTAACTTCCGAGCCAAACAACGTTTTATCATCAAATAATATTACATTCGTTCGTCAAACATACATCTAATACATTAAAAATATTAGAGACGGCGAACAGTTTTAGGTCTCAATCTTGAAACACAATCTCCCGTATATTAATCTAAGTGTCACGACGTTATACACGAGCCCTACAACACTCGTATATAATATATATATTAATTAGTTAATAGACCCCGTAGGATTAATTTCCAGTAAAGCACTCGCGTCAAACATGTTATTATTTTTGTCCGTGAATGTCATTAAAATTATTATCGTCGTTGGAAACGCATATTAATAATGTATTACGTGACAGAGTCGAAATTATTTCGACGGGTGGTGTGTGTGTGTGTGTGTGTGTGTGTGTGTGTGTATGTATAAATCAAAACGCTTGTCAGAAATACTATTTATCCAAATACACGAATATTAATATAATGACGGATAACTCGTAAAATACCTATCGGCAGCAGCTGTTATTTTCCGCTAAAATATATATAATATATCAAATATATACTCTATCATCAAACCGAATAAAACGGCGAAAAAAAAAATCAATAAAGTATATTATACCAATAAAGACGTAACCGCCGAACCTCGTTTGCGCACCGACTCCTACGCGACGGCCTTATATTCGGCTTCGAACGAAATAATGAAAGCGTTGAACTATTCCGAAAAAAAAAACCGCGCGACGAATTTCGATAGGAGAAGTTTCCGACGCGCGCCGAGCACGCGTTTTCCGAACGATTCTGTTCGTTTTTCTACCACGATATTATTTTCACCGACGAAAAAATCTCGCCCCGAAAATCGATTTTCCTTCGCGGCGCGCCGTTTACGGGACGACGACACTCGGCGGCGGTGTCGGCCGTAATAAAAACGCGTATTAGTCGCGTCGTCCGCCGCAAACGGTGTATAAAAGTGTGTGTTGTTTGCACACGTCGCGCGTCCGCGTCGTCGTATCGATGCCCGCCCCGCGCCGAAACGTTTTCCCGTCGCGCGGATCGCCGCGCCGTTGCAACGTTGCGCCCAAGAGGAGAATT
Organism: Drepanosiphum platanoidis; assembly: GCA_948098885.1. Lineage (NCBI taxonomy): Eukaryota > Metazoa > Arthropoda > Insecta > Hemiptera > Aphididae > Drepanosiphum > Drepanosiphum platanoidis. The sequence continues at coordinate 7,926,441 of OX402541.1, forward strand.
TCACTATCCTAGGGGCGGGCGGGTTTTCGTTTAATAATCGCCCTGAGGGGAGGGGGGGTTTTAAAAATGCAGTCGCGTTTCGACCGTAAACACCCGTGTGGCCAGACCGATAAAATGGACGACTCCCTTTCGACTACCCACCCTCGCGCCGCCACAACTTTCCCCGTCGGCGTCTCTCTCTCTCTCTCTACATTTCTCTCTCCGACTCGCCGCACCATCGCGGTTACTACGGTAACGACAAACACATTTGGACACAAAACCTCGGGAAACGTATATAACAAGTAAAATAAATTTCCCTTAATCCCCGGGTTTTTTTTTTTTTTTGCTACCAATAAAACGTCAATGTTATATTAACTGTAGTCGGTCGTATTTTTTCCCCGTATACATACGTACTTACTTATATACATATAAATAAATAAATATATATTATTAGATAACGCCGCCGCGAAGTAATAAAGGCCGAAATAGATTAAGTGCGCGCGTGTTTTAAATTCGAATGTACCGCGAGTAAAGAAAAAAAAAAAAAAACGGCAATTTACATTTCGAAATCGATAAGCGATTCTTATTATACTAATATTCGTGTATGTGGTGGTTTTACGATTTTAATTTTTAATTTAATATATGTTTATAGACTTTTTTTTTTCGTACATTGAATCTTTATTTATATGTAGCACGACTCGTTTAGCATATTAAGTGCTTCGTATTATACTAATACGGAATGAAGTTCGCGGCTATATAATAATTTAAAGACAAACCTGTTGGGCGTGCTACTGGCAAATAGGTAGTAGTACCGTTTGTGATTTATTATGCCCAACACGCCAAAAGTATAGTCGTTCGTTTATGAAAATCATTCGAACAATTGTTCTGCTTTCACAGCACAGACAATAATAAAAGGAACTTACAATTTAGAAACAATTATTACTTAATCACTCGATATCCCTATAAAATGTATGCCTGAATTCGATTTCGCAATGATTGTGAAAAAAAAAACGAGCGGTAAAATAACAAAATAATTATACGTTTCTATGGAAATGAGAATGTGAAAATAACGACACTATTTACTAACGCTGCAGAACGAGAAGAAATAATAATCGAGTCAAAACGAAACAATTTTTTTCATTTCATATCGATTTCAAATCGTAGACGGATAAAACCTTGAATAAAATGAATCTTAAACGTACTTAAAGGAACACAAAGACAATAGGTATTTTCTTATAAGAGATCCCAATACACTCGATGATGTATGCTACCGTAAATATAATTATTTTATACTAAAAAAAAATTCACGAAAGTATGTCACACTACCTTAATAGATTCTCTCTCGGTAATATTCATAAAAATCATCAGACATTTTATTATGTTATTCACACGGTCCCGGTGTATTAAACACAAATGAATAATTGTCTTTTTTACACAAAATGATTAAACCGTTTATGCGAGACGATAGCACAATACCATCTCTTATTCCGTTTTACCTTAACCCGCATGCATTTTGAATGAGCCCTTCTAACCGTTTTGTTTTCCTCTCGTCTTGTCGCAGTCACTCGACGTATCATACTTCATTCTCAGATACATTCGCATTCACTACCTACATCCAGCCCTTCAAGATTATACGGCACAGTATTATTCTTCATTTGTATTCCTTATAGTACATAAATTCTATATTTCGTTTGACGATTGTCACAACACAGACGCGCAGAGTAGACGTACAGACTAAGTAAATGGATAGTTAACTGTTATAAATATCATTAAGCGTCAACTCGTACAAAACAACGTCGCAGCCCGGCGTTTACGTCGCGTTGACATGATTACCACAAATATTCTTGGCATTTCATTTAATCGTTCGTAATTTTCATCGAATTTAAAATGTTCAATATATCGTTAATAACTAAATCGTAAAGTTTAATTTCAATCGCAGTCTTGTTGTTGTCGTTGGAAATTCACGAGATGGATGTTTAAAATCGCTTATCGGTATAAAAAAAATAATCGAGTGAAATCCCAATCAAAAGTAAATATAAAAAACCAAATAATTTTACGCTATGAAATTGAAATGAAAGAATATATTTTTTCAACGAATCTTGAAATAATTTTAAAAAAAAAATAAATAAAAACTCTTTGAACCTCGACATTTACATTTATAATGTTTCATGTACATTTTTATTAGATTATAAATAATACATTTAAAGAGAAAATAACCTATCGTTACTGATTAGACGTTTCGTTTTTAAATATTATTTTACGAATTTAAAATGAAAATCTGGTGCACAATTTCTACCGGAAAAATAATAATGACTTTATCGAAGTACGAAAACAAATGAAAGGTATTCGAAATATTCGATGATTTATAAATGTTTTCCAAGCTTTAAACCGTGACATGATGTAAGTATGTAGGTATGTCATATTTAAAAGATGTAATTTACATTTTGTTCGTTTATCAATACAACACCAAAACATATCATAAGAACATAATACGTATGACTTATATATCAGCATTATATAATAAACGAAGTCAAATATAATTAAAGGTCAACAGCGAAAAAACAAAAAAAAAAAAATTATAACTTTGAAAATTAAGCAACTATATATTTCTATAATTGTTCGGTTAATAACATCGTTCGTGATAATTGATGATAATTGTGTTCAATAAAAGTGATAAACCGTTACCCATAATGTGTTTTATTATACAATGGTTCCAAAATGTTAATGTTTAAGAATCTTTAAAATCCTACATTTAATTTGAAATATATCTTAAAACACTTTCAATGAAGTACCTATAATGTATCGCTTTTTCTATGAAAGAAACTAATATTTTGGAATTATTACAGAAATCCGATAGGTTTTAATTTTTAAAATGTATTAATTATACCTGATAACTGCACAAGTTTTTTTTTTTTTTTTTTTATAATTATTAATTTAAACAATCGTATTAGACCATAATAGCTGTTGGTATACTAAATAAATATAGATTACGATTATATCCAATGAAAATACCATACTAATATACGTATAATATTTATTTATTAGCCCGACGCAATTATTAGAGACAGCTGATTTATATCACGCGAACGAATTTATTATAGAATCGTAGAACACAGAAGAACACAGAACACATTTTTTTTCCGCTTAACTCCGCCTCCGTTCGTTACTAAATTACAAAAACTAGGCACGGATAACTTCATTAAGTTTCCGGCATTCATACGTCTAATAGAGGGAACTTAGAACGGTTCACCTGAGCTACTTGAGCGGTGTCCAATTTATTTTGGACTAAGTTTATTTCAAGAAACGCTCCGTATAAGAAACATTGGCCTGCGACATGTGACAACTGACACCTACCTTATACACGCTCCTCCGCGCAGTTAAAAATATGTCTATATTTAAACCTAGCGTTTATCTGTGCAGCCAACGCGCGTGTGTTCGGCCATAAAACGTTTGAAGTTTTTTTTTCTTTTCCCGTACCCGATTATGATATTATTTTTACGAACGTAACGAATTTAGATCCATACACGTGCAAAGTATTAGGAAAACGAAATAATTGATCACCGAGAATTAACGAAACCGTACGTTTTCTTCCAAATGTGCACCAGCCAAACGTGCGACCGTATCGTATTATAGAATATATAAACCGTTTTTTTTTTTCGTTTTTTTTCCCGTGCCCTTATGAAATTTACATAACAAAATATTATACAATCACATTATATTCAACGGGTCTTTGCAGTATAATAATTGTTGTCGCGCGCGTACAATATACCATAGCTATTGGTACCTCTCTAAATGAGGTATGCATTTGTTAGAACGAGAGTGTTTAGCACATGTACGTCTGCATACGTTTGTCTCCTTGGCCTTCGCTATTAATAAATTAAAACAAAACTGTATAGGTTGCCACTGCGGCAAATGATTACGTAGCCGTCTATAGTTTTACATACATAGACCGTACGTACCCGCTATAAAACTAAAAATCTATCGATTGTCCTACTTATTTAAAACAAAACTACTTCATAAACTACTCGTATTTCTTTGTATACCACGTATATGTGCGCGTACGCGCTGTCTGTGTGCATACATATTTATAAATGTTGTCGTTTTCGAGGTTACATCCGCACAAACTATATGAACAATACTTATGCATTATTATACACTTGGACTGTTTTCAATATGATTTTTTTTTTCTCTGCCCTCGTCAAAAAATATCAGTGCGTAGAACTAAGATTTTCATATCCCTAGAAATAACACCACGCCATTCCAGTGGCCCCAAGTGCTTGGCAACGGTTTTCAGCTATTTATACAACACTCGTCGACGGTGTTTTTTGTCAACAGCACTACTTTATACCGAGCGACTTATTATTACACTACGGTGGTTGGCGGTGGACATACACATACCTCTCTACCGACTCTCCAACAGGTCACACTACTACCGAACGAACCTCATCGCTGCCAAATACTCGACACACTGCACACATGTGCTTCTTATGATTCAGTTAGATCTTTTGTCCATTTATATACGTTTTTTAATATGAGACAATTTTTTACTACGGCGATATTCTCGCCAATTATAATACAGGGGCCTTTTATAGATATTGTACCTAATGTTTCGGGTTTAAACGCAGCTTATGTCAAATAAATAATGAAATCCTACCTTATTAACGCTTTGTTTCGCGTTGAAATCGATTCAACTCGGACACGTGAATTCATGATGGCGGATCGTGTTTTCCATTTTTTATCAAACACCTAAGACAAAAAAAAAAAAACATAACAATTAAAATATGACTGTCGAATACATTTCATACTTCAAATCAAACGTTTAACGTTTTTGTTATTGCGCCGTGTTTTAAAACGGGGCGCTAACGGCCGTAGTTAGGATTTAAATATAAAAAATAAATAGAAACTATATATCTTTCTAGCATTTCATACTACGGTGCTTATACAATGTACGTAATAGGTCTGATGTATTTATACATTTATGTAGAGATAGAACACACTACTTTACAATTTATAAAAATCGTCGAAAAAACCTCGGCCGGTGGTTAGTATAAACAGTACTTATAGTTTTAAACTGAAAATGTATAAAGAATTACCATAAAACGAAACGGTTTTAAACCCTAGTCCAAGCTTAATAAAATCACAGAAGAAGCCATTCATAGTAGTTTAGTCCCACAGCATACATAGGTATTCTCTATTAGTACATGGACCTCTAAACTGTTACATAATTTGAATGCATGGGATAAAAATATTCTGTTTGCCAATTCTCAAAAATAATCAATCATTTGGTTAGTTTTAATTTCATTTAAAGGCATATAAAACTTTTATTTTTATTTTTAAATATTTGTAGTCAAATTTATAGTCATAAAATCCTCAGTTAATAATAATTAACCGATTAGTAGGTCAACTTAGAAATGACGTTGTGATTTTATTTTAATGCGATTAAAAATTTAAAGGAATCTATGTTCTTTAGGTATGAATTAGATCTTCTATTCGGATTTAATCACTTTGGACATTATTTTTCGTCCAAAAATAGTCTTTTCAAGAGTACCCGTACATAGGTGAAAATGGGGGTTACACGTATAAAATCAATATAGTCAGAATTATGCTTAAAATGTTCACTCCCTTTAATTTTCTATAGTAACGATTTTAACATTTATAACGTGATGTTTTTTTTTCTTTTTTTCTTTTATCACAAAAGTTTTACAAAGTTTTTACTAAATCGTCGAAAGAAAAAACAAAATATTTTAAATTTTAGAACGTTTAATTACTTTCGTGAATTAAAATTGAAACGCGATATGTAATTAAGTAAATTGTCGTGTTTTAATATTTTAATTAAAGAATGTATGATTTGTACGATCATTAGTCAGTGCTATAATTTTACACGCCATTTCGTGTGTAACCGATCTCTGGGTGTGTGGATATACAGTATTTTATAAAATAAGGTTTCCCTTTCTGGCGTGTAATATTAGCGAATTTCTTCGCTTTTTAAACCATGCGCACAATACGCGCATAAAACACCGGAAAATCAGTAGGTGGGGGTAGTGTAATATTTCACAATGTGTTGTATTTATGGCGATTAACATCGTTGATTAATTCATAAAAATTCGTATTATTGTGTTTCAGCGTTTGCTTTTCCAAGTATAAGAGCTGGATACTCGGCTGTGATACCAAGCCAATTCGGGTAAGTCCAAATTATTTTTATGTATGCTTTTGCACAATTATTTATTTTATCTTTACGCTAATGTATCTAAAATATATATATATATATACATATACATATACATATTTATATATATATATATATATATATATATATTATATACATATAACATTCATAAGGACTCGCGAGATAAAAACATAACAGGAATGTTGGTCCACAATACAAGTATATCATTACCCTAACAAAACAAAAATAGTGAATATCAATTAATACTTAAAAAAAAAAATTATCAATTTTCTAATAGTACCTAATTATATTATGGCTGGTTGGCCAAATCCCAATTAAATAATTTAATAAAACAAGGGTTTGGCCCAGAGTCAAATTTATGCAACAATCTTTACAGGCACGCAATGTTATGTTTTCGGTCAAGTTTATTTATTTTTATAATTATTTAACAATAAATATTAAAAGTTACATGAAAAATAGTGTAGTCGTTATTTAACACCATATAAAAAAATACGATTGGTCAGAAGTTATTATTTACAGGCTCCGTTTTTGGGTTTGTGGACTATAGAACCTGATTAGGAGTAGCGGATGTTCTGGATGAAACAAAATAAGAAACCGGTATATATTCAAGTAAATCATATTAAAAAAGTTTCAGAGTTTGGAGGTTTTTAGTAAGGCTTGAGTGTTTTGCAATTCTAAAAAATAATAATAAACCAAACATTTCAAACAAAGATTAAGTAATTTTGTTTTTTTTTTTTTTTAATTTTTGGACATTTTGAAAGTGTGTTTGATGTGTGATCTTTTGTTTTGAAACTAATTTATACGATAATTTGTGGATTGCGTAGTTAGCACACGATTTTGTCGGTAAAAAGTGAAATTCGTTCAAAAGTCATTGAAAAAAAAAAAGAAAAAGGAAACCCACAGTTCGATAAAATAAAAATGAATGTATTCACTTTTTTGCTAAAACATCATTTTTTTTCTCTTTTGACGTAAATTTATTCGATGCCAATTCAAAGTTTTGGTGAAAATACGCATAGTTTTCAAAGAGGAATATAATAATACATTGAAACGACGCAACACAATTTTCTCTATAAACCATCTCCCTACAAGTATTTTAACGAACTGAAAACTTCTGATCGTCAGTAGGAATTACTTGAAGTTTTACTTGCATTCGACTGAGCCTCAATACATCTGTTCATCATTTATACGGGTGTAGTCGTGTTATACTCATTATTAGCAATAGAATGAATAGGTAGGAGGTATACACTACAAATACTTTTCATCTCTTTTTAGTTTTTATTTTATACACATGCTTTTGACATACGAGGGGATCCAAAACTACCAGCTCAGGCATGAAAAAAAATAAAAATAAAATAAAAAACAATGAAACACACTATTGAGGTTTGCGAATCACTACTACCACCCCAAGTACCGTCGAAAGTTTTTTGGAACTCCCCTTCGCTCATAAGCACGCCAACGATAATGCTGCAATATAATATGGTGCGTTTCATTTACAAATTTATCATCGTACGTACGACGTATATAGGTACTTAATACTATTATAAATTCGCAATCATGCGCGAAAAAACGATACCATTTAGAATTTGGATTCGAATAATAATTACGTATTCTAAAAATTATTACACCGCTCCGAGTCCTAATAGTAATAAACTACTAGCTGTATTGTAATAAATTTCCGTTTTTCTATCGTGGCTCGCACCACACAGCAGGGAGTGAAATTGAAGAAAAATTAATTTTACAAAATTACATTAGAAAGCATTAGAATAAAACGTAATCCAGAAAACCCGCAGGTGCTCGACTACTACCACCGCTGCTATTGGCATACACAATTCGTAATTGAGATTTCCCCTCTTTTTCGTCAAGAGAACCGTATATTAACCCGGACAAAATCGTACGGTTAGAATACACTTCTATTGAGAATTAATACCGTGAACAAATTAAACTATGCACATTTACGGAATTTTATTATTTTTTCAAATTATGTATTGACTTTCAAATATGTTTTGATAATATTATTTAGCAATTCAATATCGAAAACTAGGAAAATCTAAAATTAGAGGCATTATTTTGTTTATAATGTTTTCTAGGGTCTAAAAAATCCCCTCAGTATAACCTAACTTAAGCATACTTTAATTACTATTATGTATATGAATTCTGAAAGCGTTCGATAAACATCTCGATGAATGATTCTTAATTGAAAATTGTTTTTAGCATTTTTTTCGTTACAATCTTTATTTATTTACTCTATCAGATATAAATAAATCAATATCTCCTCTTTTTAAACTAGATGTTGATCTAACGTTTTACGTAAAACAAATATTATAGATTTATGCGTTCGATATTATTTTTAATATCATAGAAATAGGCGTTCTTTTTCAATTATTTAAAAATAAAAATTTTTAAATCACAATTAATTTTTTAAATGTTTTAATAATGTGTTTGTACTTTGTTCCGTATTCTAAATCCAATCGTATTGAATTAATATGTCAATCGAGTCATAAAGTGTAAAAGGAGAAACTTATAAATGTTTCTGTCATTTTAACACGTACAACGTTAGTCGCAGTTTTTCGTTTTATAATACAGTTTACAATTTTGATTATTGAGTTTAAAAAATATAACTGCACTTAGTTTACATAATTCATTCGTGACATTAAATTTTCAGAGTAAAATATATGATAGACGAAACACACAAAAACCATATTTTTACTAAACAAATAAAAAAGTTAAAACACGAAAACGCATCGTAACAACATAACAACATATTTCATATTTGTTAAATAATATTTAGATAACTGAGAAAATCCCTATAGGTTATACTATATAGATTGTTTTGATAACCTATGTAAAAAAAACTGTTTTATACGGAATATTTTATTTTTCATATAGTGTGTTTTTAAAATATTCAGACTTGAATGTCATTTAAAAAAATACTAGTGTGAAAAGTCATCATTTAAATCCCAGAGCAATTGCAATAAATAATCCTGAAATTAATATTCTAAACGTATTGATACATTACATTTCTCTTTTCTCTCTCTATCTCTCACCCGGAATATATGAATTAAAATATTATACGTATACTTGGATAATTTTCGAAATTTAAAATAATATCATATCACATGTTTGTAGTCCGATCCGGACAACAAGACTACGTTTTTTTGATATATCTCTGTTATTTTTGAACTGATGCGTTAGCCAAACGTTTTTCAGAGTAAAGAATATCATTATACTTTTACATAGTACAGATTTAATCTAAAATTCATTTTAAAATTCTATTTACTTTATGATGTTGGAGGAAAAAGTTCGTTTGTCTTTGTGTTTAGTCAAATTCACATAGTATAGGTATAGGTACTTCTTATGTCGAAATCACGCGATAACAAGAAATTCTCAGATTCATAAATGTAGTAATAGAACCCCGGTAACACAATGTCGGAGCAGAGTTACTCAATCTCAGTAAATACATGCTGTATTAATTATATTAATAATTTAATATAAATTGCGTTTACTCGAAGGCGTATAAAACAGAGTGCCGTGATATATATTATTATTATAATAGTTACGATTATGAAACCGTCCTGTCATTTGCTCATCTGAATTTCTCGTGCGCACGCAAAGTATATATATATATAAATGTATAATATACGACGCCGCCGTCGCTCGCAAAATTAGTCACTCTCGGCCGCGCACTTCATTCAGAACACAACGACGTTATTAATAATTGGCCGAGGCGGCGGCGGCGTAACATTTCAGTATATTTTCACCGGCTACGAGCTTTTTACTTTACAGATTTTTTTTATTTTTATATTTACTTTTTCTTTTTTCTCATTTCCTTCCCCTCTACGCGCGGCGCGGCGACGGGCGGGGCAACGCGCAACAAATTGTCATCAAAGTGTCCGGCGCAAGCACACATATAATAATATCAACTATTCAGCACGCGTCGTCGTTCGTCCGTAACGATACACTCGACAATATTATGATCTACGATATACGGGGCGAAGAACGTCTGGGCACACTAGTGATCCCAATCACATTGCATGTCTGGGCACTTTTTTAAACGCCGTTTGGCACCAAAAATTATAAGGACCGTGACGTGTATTAAGTACTGGAGTTAAATTTATAATACATACATAAAATTATATTTATACTACGCATTAAGTTTTTTTTTTTTTTATTCTGTCACCCGTTATTCAAGGGAAAATGAGCACACACGTTTATAATAAATTTAAATCCAGCGCTTAAAAGCGCCATAATATACGATGCTTAAAATGTTCAACGCCCGAGTACCTGCCCGGCGCGCTTTATATTATAGAAGCCCCGCACTCGGGCTGTGACTTTTTCAGGTGAAATTTTGTCTCGGTGCCCAAACGACTCGACACGTCCTCGTTAGTCAGTGTACAGTAGTCGTCCGGTAAGGTTTATTACACCACGCTCGACGGACATTACGCATACCTATTTTTAATCGCATCGAAACTACTACTACGACGACGACGACGACGACGACGTGTCGATCGATCCGATGACATTATTATACCGTATAACGACGCATCGTTATTATTATTAGTTATTAGTTATTACTATTATTACGACGAGTGTAATAATTATACGATAATATCGCGTAATAAATAAATAAATAAAATATACTTTGTCGTCGGCTGCGCTCGCCGTCGCCGTCGTCGTCGACGTCGTTACGCCGTTATAATAAACGCGTGTCCTCGCCGTCGCAGTGGTATAAATATGTATAAATATATTTGCGAGGGACAACCCTACCACTCCCCCCACCCCCGATGCGCCCACCGTAAAAATGCCTAAAAAAAGAGAGAGAGAGGAAGAAAATAAAAATAAAATAAAATAAAAAAAAAAACCCCTACGCCACGTGCGGCGCGCCGCCGACTATAATAGTGCGACGGCGGCGGCGGGGGTCGCGCGATGAGTCATTCGACCGTGTTTTGAGTCATCCTCCGACCCTCCTACCTACCCCCTCGCGGTCCTTCCGACACGAGCTCCGGCCTTCGCTCACCCTCACTCACTCCCGCCGGTCACCATCGATCAGCGCGTGTGTGCGTGCGTGCGTGCGTATATTCGCGAGTGTGTGTGTGTGTACTCGGCGTGCACGCGTGTGTGTGCGCGGCGCTCGGTGCAACCCCATTTTCCGTTTCAACCTCTTCGCCCCGCCGCCGGCACAGAACCTACCACCCCCTTGTCATAAACACTTTCGCTCGAATCCCGGAGCCCTTTTGCCCGGGACGCGCACGTTCGCCGCTGCAAAAGTCCCTCTCTACCCACCACACCTCGCCGCCATTTACCGTCCCTCGCGCCGACCCTTTATCCCTCCCTCTCTCTCTCTCGCTCGCTCTTTCCGCCGATTCTTCTTCTCCCCGTCCCCCCGTCACACCCCCCGCAGTTCTCTCTCTCCGTCGGTCTTTCCGCCGCCGCCGCCGCCGCTCCCGTCGTCATTATCCCCGGGCTTTTGTGAGGAGTCGCCGCCACGCGCTACACCCCCCGGCCACCCACCGACTCTGCCACCCTCTCGTCCCGCGGTAAAGCGCACACGCTCGCCAGGGCTGCTGCTGCTGCTGTCGCGTTGCACCGCGCCGCGTATCAAATACACGCAGCGGTTCTCAAACCGCGTCCGGCGGTGCCCTGGAGGGGGGGGGGGCTCCGGCGAGAGACGTCTGAGGGAACGCGTGTCCCCGCACATCGAATCCGAAATTTAACGTTTTTTGTCTTTTTCGTACGCGTCGGATATGGAAAACAAAACACTATTCGTACGCGTCGTATTTTATGATTATAATAAAACGCGTTGTCTGCGCCCGGTTTTTAGAGGGCTCAGCGACGAACACACGACTTTGAGAGCCACTGGTATAATATAATATGTCCCTACCTCTCGGTTTAAGCGCGCGGGCGGTGTAGTGTAATACGACCGGTTACTACGCGCGTAGTAATACTACTACCACTGACGGATGAGACCCGGGGTGGGGGAGAGGGAGAAAGGATAAAATTTAAATTTAAACCCTCTTGCCTTCAGGCCGCGTTCCCCCTCGCGCGTGCACGCGCGCGCGTGCTGCCGCTATTCACTACTCCCGGGCAACTTTTACACCGCCGCCCACAATACGTACGAATCCCGCGAGCTGCAGGTGTGCGAGTGTGTGTATATGTGGGAAACTGCAAGGCTTCCGTCACACGCGTACGGCACGCGCGTAAATTAATTATCGCCGTTGAAAAAATTCGCGTGTTGACACAAAAGCGCGCGCGCGAACGTCGTATTTTACCGTCGCTGCAGTATCACGTCGCGTGTGCGGTCTATGTACTCTTTTATTTATATATAGTATTAATACCTACAAAAGATATCGTATAGATTTCTGCAAGCCCAAACGTTTCCGGTTGTTCGCGATCGTTTTCAAACCGCGACGGTTTTTAAATGGTTTTCGCGGCAGGCGTTCAAAAGGACCGTATAAGCGATCGAAACGAATTTACGAACGCGTTATTTAACGCGTTTGAAAAGCGAAAAAAAAAAGTAAAAAATTATCAAATCACGCGCGAGCGACCCCCGCCCGATATAGCTTTGTCGGAAAAAAATAAATAAATAAATAAACCTCTCGTCAGATCCCGACTCGATCCGCTGAAAATATCATGTGCGCCGCTTCTCCCGGGAGAAGAGGATACGTCCCGAGGGACCCGCGTCCGTTTCCGAGGTCTAATGGACGGGCGGCGACGGTGGGATGCGAACGACGGTGGTGAGGAGACGACGTTAGCGGTGGTAGTGTTAGTGGTGGTGGTGGTGGTGGTAGTAGTAGTAGTAGTGACGAGAGACGAGGCAGAGAAGGGTTGTGATACCGGAAATCCCGCCGAGGGTCCCCGTGCGAACAAAGGGATCTTTGCAAGTAATTTGAAAAATTTACGAGCAGTGTGTTTGACAGTATTTCCACTTCCCGCGCGGCAGCAGACTTTCCAACGCACAATTCTATGCCACGGATCAGACGTGCGCGTATGCAATTCGAAACTTATTACGCACACGCCGACAAAGTATATCAATATAATAATAATATAATTCGCGCTATTTTATGTTTGATATTTCAAGTTCTTTTGTTTCCCTCGAATAATAATTATAACATCACCCGAAGCGTTCGTTTTACCCGCGGAAACCCCCCGGTAAATATATCACACTATAGTGTATTACCATTTCACACGTCAACATGTCGCTTAATTTCTATACTTGTTTTGTTGTTTCACAAAAAGTCATCAGACAATATTAACAAATTCAGTTGGATAATTAAAATGTGTACACGTTCACGTCCTCCCCTTAAAATATATACGTTTTGTATCGTTTTAACGAAAGAAATTTCAACCTATCGTAATATATATTATTTTTTGTTAATCGAATTAAAATTTTACGTTTAATAGAATATCGTATGCGGTTCCGGGATTCTAATTAATAGACTTTTATTTTTATTTTTATTACTTATCATAATCTTTGTCTCGGATAGCTGCTGAGATGCTAGCATTTTATGTTTTTAAATGTAACAGCGCTGTACAAACAAATGAAATATATTCGAGATATAATTATAGCTAGATAAAGACTGATAAAGATAATGTCTGTTTAGAGATAATTAAAATGTAATTAAAGTAGTTTTAACTTAATTTACAATCAGATAATTTGGACAACAATGAAAATAAATTTACTGGCAACTTCACTACAAGCTGTTCGCAATAAAGTCGTTTAGTTTTAAAACTCATCAATAACCATAGCTTGTGATTCAGCCCGACACATCATCGATAGTTGTTTACGAAATGTTTTTGTTATAAAATATGATTCATTTTATTATAATATATAACTATAAAGTACGGTTTTTTTTAATTTTAGTATAGTATTTACGTTTATACTTATGTGGCCTCTACCAAAGTGAAATCGATCCTTTCGTGAATTTTATGTCTTTATTATTCAATCAATCAGATAATGAAATATAACGAAAACACGCATTGTATTATTATCCAGATCATGAAATAAACTAATTATTTGTATGCTAAAAAAATTGACTATTAGATTCCTATATAATAAATCATTTTTCAAACAAATGATTGAATGCACGATTTTATTGTCTAACAGAAACGATACTATTTCAAAAGCATCATCAGATAATGAATCTAAACTGAAAAAAAATCTAAACAAATATTGAATTACATTTTTTTTAAAGTTTGAAACAGATATCATTCTGTTTTAGATACCTAATATATAATAGCAATTTATTCTACCTAATTCTATAATTATAATGAAAACGAATCAGTTGTGATAGAGATGTATTCGAATATTTCGAATGAATTCGATGTTTTGAAATTTAATTCTTGCCCAAATGTCTACGTTCTATAAGGCCATCTGAATATCAGAAAGAATTTCGTACACAGAAGTATCTTTATTTTTGATCCATTAATACATATAAGTGTCTCGATTGTAATTATATTAACTATACAAAGTGTACAAAATATTTGTCCATTTCATAAATTAAATGTCCAAATTACGTAATTTCGTTAAATTTCATTATCTAGATGGGTTTTACCATCTGGACATTTAATTCATAAAAAAAAAATCAATTTCACCAAATGGATGCAGAATATTAAAGGCAATGGATTTTATAAACTATTAATTTCTGACGCACGGATGATATACCATAGAAATAAATGTGTTATTAAAAGCAAAAAAAATATATGTATATATATCGATATTAATTCGATATACAGCAGTTGTTTGCGGATACACTTGTTGCGAAAATTCTAAATAACCCACCACAACGAGTTTCTCTATATAGAACAGAACGACAATTAATTTTACCCCGACGCACATACAATCCCCCGGACTTCCTGTAGTACTTTTTTTTTTTTTTACACGACCCCAAGTTTGAAGTTTTAACTACCTACACGTGAAACGATAAAAAAAAAGAAAAGTAGGTCCGTACATTCAAATATAACATAATAAGTATCTATTGTCTACTGTGTATTTGATCAGATGGAAACAAGAGACGAAAGATTGAGGAATAAGATGTGTGTACTGGAGGTATCATGATAGTACATCAATAAGCGAATTTGTCGGTTTAACATGGATTTCTTTTAACTCGATCGCAATAAAAACTACATTAAAAATATAAATGTATAGTTAAAACAAAATACAGTCGTTTAGAATTTTACCAATAATCTGGTCAAATTAGTCGATCACGTGTGTGTGTGTATATACAAATAAATACTATGTGTGCATTTAGTACTGTCACATTCCTAATCTGTTGCTCGTCGGATTTTCAGATATTCAGACAGTGTGTAACTGTGTGTAAATGAGAACGCAAAAACTAAATGTTTTGCGTGTTTATTATGGGCAATACAAGATAATTGATGTTGCTACGGCCATCACGGCAGAGATCAACCCGGCAAAAACGTATATAACTACCAATAAATAAATACATATCCGCGCACATATTTATACATGTTAACACATATATAAACTATGTGCGTCTCGTGTGGTTTTATTTGATATAATTTTTTTTATTTCTTTGTTTGCCATGTTTTGTTTTTGCCACCAAGTGTTGATGACAGTTGCACGTGTGGAAATATTATATACATTTTCTAAATCCCGGACAGTTTTCCGTTGTTCGTTTTGGGATTTGTTTTATTTTTATTTTTAGAGTATATTATAACAATACATCATCCATTTATCATCTACCATTTTAGTTAATATGTTATAAACGTTCAATCAGACCGTTTTATAACAACTATTACAATATTTCTCTAAAACAATTTGTGTTATCTTAACGCATAAACTGTTTTTACATATATTTTTATTTAAACTTATAATTACATTACTTTTACTTGACTGACATATCATCACGTGCTCATTATTATTATTATTATTTTTTGTTAAAAGATTTTTTTTAAAACTCATTTTGGTGTTAATCCTATTTTTTAAACATACGTATGCGTGCTGTTGTGGTGAGAGCTTTTTGTAGGCTTTGGTGTAATAAATAATTTGATAATATAAACAAAACGTACGAATAAATAATATTATATGTAACGTTAAAACACTCTTAAATCATTGTTTAAAACATATTATTTACATTGCATATACATAGTTGTTTAATTTATTTCCTGTTTGGTGTGCAGGGTTTTTGGTTTGCAGTGTTTTACATTTTGTTTTTATTTATTTTTTAGAAATGGAGCATCGATTGATAATATTATATGCTTTGATATTTAATCATTATTATAAAACACGAATTATAGTAATATTTTAATCACGGGAAGGTTTTTATGCCACATTTTAATTGCCTGTGCCTTTTTCAAGTCACGATAATATTACATTGGATGACAATGCTTTAGGTTAATTTTGATATATTGTTATAAACGTTAAGTAAATTAACTCTGTAATATATTGTTTTAAATTAACACAGTAAATGTTTTCATTAGCAATGTATAGTAGTTTCTGTACTGTGTAAATTAATGATTGGCACGATATATATTATTGTTGACATAACGTCACCAATGTCTATAAACATTTAATTTTTTTTTTAAACATAATTTCGAATGGCAATTGAAGTGGAAATGTTCATGTGAAGTAGAATGATTATTTGAACATGTTATCATTTTCTAGATTACTAGGGAAAAATGGCATGGCACTAAATAACGATCCCAAGTAACACACTTTTAGGCCATACACGATTAATAATGTAACGCGCACAGTGAGGGGATATGAAAGGGTCGTTGAGCTTCACTGAGTATTACAAACCCTCCTCCCACTACCCTCGCCACTTCTTCAAGGAGTAACATTAAATGTTTCGTGACGTATCTATTTAAGACAAGTGCAGTTTTTCTTTTTAACAAATTAAATACTAGTGATTATAAATTTATTACATACTTCAACTGCAAAACACTAACCGACTGAATGAATAAGGAGTACCTACCTATTATAAATTGAAATTCGCAAAATAATGGCTAGTGTAAATATGGATAGGGTGTAGAATTAGAGTATAATAAATAAAAACGAATGTTTCCATTGCAGCAAGGTACAAGATAATAAACTTTCACCGACAATTTATATAGGTATATATTATAAATTAATATTTGTCTGAGACGTATGTTATTCAGTAGTTAAATTCATCATAAATGTATAGAAACTAACAAAACGTAATCAACTATGGATGATAAAATTACAATAAATACCTCAACGACCAGGTAGATACTATACAATCAACTATTATGGTCGATTGACTATAAAATAATGAATTTCCTCTCAATTTTCCGGTATTTATCTATAATATCCGGTGTGAAATAATACATAAATTCAATTTGGTCCTGTATAGATAGCATAATATACTTTTATAAATATATTTACAAAGTCAGACTTCTCATCTGTAGTCATAAAAAATCTTTATTGATTAAACTTTTATACCAAGTTAAATAAACGAAACCCCATTCAATAGAGAAAATTAATTTTAAATAAGTTGCATGGCCGGGATTTTATACTTTTTGTATAACATATTGTATACGCATGTGCATATATAGTTATACTACGAAACATAAAAATCAATAGTACTTACAATTGCTGAAATTCAATTTGCTACGTTTGTATTCGTTAAGTCCCGTAATGCCTTTCATTGAACATTGATTTCATATAGCATACCATAATAACGTTCTAAAGAACTTAATGCCATCTCATAACAAAACTTGTGGAATCGAATTTAAATTATTTTTCAAATGTAAAGAATAGTATTTACCTATAATTTTAATTTTAAACTGATTTCATCAATACTAAAAATGTTTGTAAACCTTCATCATAATTTTAGTTTATAAAATTTTGATGCTAATGAATATCATAACATTTTTTAAATCTATTAAAATACTTATATTTACTATTTAAACCAAAAAATTACTTTGAAAAAAATCTATCATGGTTGGATATTTACTCATCAATTAAACACCATAAAAACTGAGTATTGAGAAATGACTTTAATATTCATAAAATGATAAAAATACTATTACAAAAATAACTATAATATAAAATGTATGTTCCCCGTCGAACATTTCAATTAATCCACGTGGACAGGAAGTTCCTCAAACAATAATGAGTTAGACCGTAACGATTTTCGTGTACCCTATAACCTCCACAGATTTTAAAATACCACATGCAATGACCAGATAATAAGCGTACAAAAATTAATTAAATCCTATACTGAAAACAATGAATAACTGAAAATGAAATGAGCTAAATAAATATTATAGTTTATAAAACAGTGTACGTAAATATTCATAAATAATTAACAACTACGTATCTTATAAGAGTCGATAAAATATTTTAATATATGCATTTACATGTCTACATACGAGTACAGTTAGGGACGTCTGTATATATAATTATTTGGTGGCAAAAGTCAAAATACATACATCACTGAAAACAACAAAATGTTTTTCTCTCATTCTAGTAGGTATAGAATTCACCATTACTAAACACGAAAAATGATGTACATTTTTAAACACACTGCACGAGCGACTGGGTCAAATATTTAATAACTTTTAAAACTTAATATTAGTAGTTAAAATCTTCTGCAAGATCGATTCAAAGTACGTTGAAAGTTTAATAAAATATTTAAGAATTATTATGATAATAGTTTTCAAAGATAATTTAAATAACTATTCATAAGGAAGGTAAATCAAAAATCACACAAATTAATTAAACAATATTATCTAATAGAAAAACAAAAAAATACCACACTCTTGTATACAGATGTAATTTCTATACTTTTAATTTTTATAAAACAACTCTTAATTGCATTCAAGTGCGTTATTAAAAAGAAAAAAAAGACCTCTACACTTTGACGGTGTAACGTTTATAATGAACACTATAGAGTATAAGTACTATACATAATATAAACTGCGTCGCCATCTCGATTATATATGTAATATAGATTAAATAATCCCCGAGCGCCATAGTGCTCGCTGAAACCCAAAGCGATGCGTTGTACACTTATCAGCCGACGACATAGATTTATGGAAGCTTTTCGGGAGAAAACGTATAGAATAAATCTTTTGACGCATTTCTGATAGATATACATAATTATAAATAAACGCATAAATTATTTGTATAATACATTTATACCTGTCTTGCTTAAGCTAATATTTTAATGGAAACATGGGATTTGAGTGACTTAAGAACATGCCAATTTTCCCTATAACGTACAGTTATATTTATATATTATACTGTATCTGTTATTTATAATATATATATATATATATTTATAAAAATAATAATCTGTCCGTATATTCCGACTACAAACACGAGCCATTTTACACATCGATAAGTGCATTTTTAAGAACGATAAAAACGTTGTAAAATAAAATGCTAATTTAAAATCAACAGTTTTAAAATGACAAATTTTTAACCATATTGGAACTATTTTATTATGCAGTACGAGTTTGTCGTTCTTAAAACTGAACTCGAATACGTAGTCACAAGTACACAACATCACACGCGGTGCATTCGAATCGAGTCAAAAAAATAATCATAAATATCCTTAGAAACGGTCCTGATCGAGTTCCGAGTTTTGTAATCGTGTGTTGAATTTAAATATTAGTCGTACTAATATTTACTATATAACACTCATACGTGTATATTATCCGATTCGTCGTATCTGGTAATTTTTAACGCAGCGTACGTATTTCGTTTTCACGAGTGATTAAAAAATGTTTCTATAAACAACGAACAAAAAATACGACATGGTTGTTTTTCCCAGAGGGAATCGACCGCAGTCGGAGTAACATTTTTTCTCCGAAACTCGATTCGAGCCGTATGTGTATTTTATTATTTTTTTTTTTTTTTACTTTTTTTTCGTTTTGGGACTCGATTCGCGATCCACCAAACAAACACACACACACACACACACACACCAGACACACACTCACACACGCGCGACGAGTGTTATATTATTATTGTTTGTCTTTATGATACGAAAAAAAAAAATAAAAAATACAATACAATAGTATTCGTGTATTACCATTGTCAATCTGTAGCGCTACCGTCCGAATACCGAGTGAGACAAATTTTGATCGACGTCGATTATGTTTCAGGGTGCAGCCGAGCTACCTGTACCAGGCCGGCCAAGCAGCTAGCGCGGCGTATCTAGGCGGCGGCGGCGTCATGCCACTGGCGCCCACACACGCCGCAGCCATGGCCGCGGCCACATCGCAGTTCTACGAGTATCAGAACGCCGCCGCCGCCGCGGCCGCCGCGGCGGCCCTGTCGTCCTATCCGTCGCAGTACGCTGCCGCAGCCGCAGCGGCCGCATCTTTCGACCCGTATACATCGGCAGCCGCAGGTAATTGTCACGTCGTCGACAGATTATTATACTATTAGGAGGCGGCCGTGGTCCCCCCCCCCGTCGTTTCCGCCGAAAAACGAAAAGGTCCCCGATTACCGCCGTCTGCGTTTGAAAAAATTTCAAAATACAAAATAAATAAAGTGCTACGACGGTATTCGGGAACCCCTTCCGGGTCATGTGTTTGTCGGGCAATTGTACGCGTACTAATAATAATAATAATACCTGCAGGGTGTCCGAATCGGTTCCCATAAATAATAGCCAAGTTAATTGTACAACGTATACTGTACATAGATAGTCCTAGATCCGTATAAAATGGTAAGGAAAATTGAAATTGGTTTCTAAATAATCTGGGAACCGATTCGGACATGCAGCCCTAATACTAAGCCAGCTGTACAATATGTAAATGTAAATTTGTCATAACGGTTGATCGCGATGAACTCAACACAATAATAATACACAATAGTAATACGAACACTACGAGACGGTAGACTGTAAAAATATTTTGATAATACGAATAAAATACCCTAATGCCATTGAGATCATATGAATTTTTGTACCTAGTACAATAATTTTATAACATTTGTACTTCTCAATGTATAAATATTTAGATACTTAAAAATAAATTACTAAATAAAAAATATATTATCATTGTTAAATTATTTATATGTGATGATATATTATTTAAAATAATATGGGATTTGAAATCTAATAATATTACTATTATATATATATATATATATATAATTTATACAACATAAATTATATTATGTTTTAAAATGTGTTATTATGATCCCATTAAAGTTACAAGTCTAGCTCCAACAAGTGTATAAATAATGATTTAAACTCTTAAAACTTGGCACACAATGATAAAAACGACTAGCTATAGCTTTTTAAATTATGATTTAAATAATTATAAGAATTAAAAAATTAAAGAACATATTGCTACATCAATCATATTAGTACTTAAATCAAATTTAGAATTCTTATAGAAACGATAAAAACGCGCCATTAAAAGTGTGTTCGAATATCTATTGCACCTAGCTACTGCAAAAATAATCTTCTAAAATTATTTATCATATTATAAATTAGACGACTGTTTAAAATATGAAATAAATCTGAAGTTTTATAAGGGTAAGCCGTGCCTCATAACTCGTAAAAAACTAGAAAAATATACATACAACTCCAAAAAATATATTTAAATGAAAAATGAACACTGTTAGCTTTCCAAGATTTATGATAGTGCGCATGTAGTATTTGTTCAATTGCATATAATATTATTATTATTATTATTTAATTTAATGACGTTCTTATTTATATAGCTGGCGCTGCTAACTACGTGACACCGTATTCCTACGCTGCGCTACCGAGCAGTACTGCCGGTCTGCCGACTGCAGCAAGTTCGGCAAGCGCGTTTACCGGTCTCTCGCCGTACACCGCAGCCGCTGCTCAACAAGCAGCATCGCTGCAAGAAGCGCGGTTACAGTAGCATTGTCAATTCAAAGCTCGTGCCCTCCGTCCTAGATTACGAATTTTTCAGAGTCAGGGACCTCGGTAGTGTGTCGTAACATAAAAAAAACTTAGGAGTAAATCGTACGATTATTATGATAAAAATATACTAATATTAATTGTAAAATGATAAAAAAAAAAACCAAAAAAAAAAAAAAAAATCGTTACTAAAAACGAATTTGTCCACAGCTTACCAAAAAAAAAACTTTAGTCTAGAAATATATTAGATAATTATTATTGTGTAGTGTTTAACCAATGTGGTCAAAACCTGGTTTATGTATATGTATGGATTTAGGAATGGAAACGCACTTTAATGGCTTTTCGACGACCATTTGTGCGTATTTCCTTCCCGATTTCGGAGGGTATTGATTACACGATATGACGTATAATTATCCACATATATTTTTTAAACAATCGTCGACCTCCCCCCCTTGAAATAAAACGAAATCCATACGATTATTTACGGGCTATTTGAAATCACATTTTATATCGATAATATAATATGTAACCAACGCAAAATATTATAATATTTTACCTGATTTACGAACGTTACAACCGTACAAGCCTTTATTATAATATACTGGTTACGACCGTGCAATTGCATCTCAAACGCATATTATTATTTTGTTTAGTTCAATTTTATTTTATTCAATTTTATTATATTATATTTTTTTCGATTATTTATTTTATTTGTGTATACAAATTATTGTTTATTTGATATTTTAGATTTTAATTCGTATTAGTTATCGAAAAATGTCGTTTTCACGTTAATTCTAGACAATTATTTTTGGGCAATTACAAGTCGAAATGCGAAAGACATTATATCAAACGGGTTCAGTAAAAATCGTTTTTGTGCCAAACATTAAAAAAATATTGGACAGTTTTAATGTGATATATTTGATAAAAATAACTATCCCAAAGCAAAGTGCAAATAATTATACGTGCAAGAACGTTTATCAGATAATATATATTTAAATTAGATGACCTATTCGGTATGAATTGGTATGAATAAAAATAATATATACCTAAAAATGCATACTAATATATAGCCATCCAATTATTATAGTAAGTGGTTATTGTTTTATTATTAAAAATAAAACAACTAAATAACTATTTAAGCATATATAAATGTAATATTGCATATTATAATAATTATGTTTTTATTTTTATCCATAATTATTATCGTATAATATATATTTAAAGAATTATCGATAAAAATATATATAAATACCTATATATTATATACCTAGTCTATAACGTCATTTTATTTTTTGTTTTAACTTTTAGGTTAGTATAATATAAAGAATTTATATCATAATTTTAATAACAGCCACATCTCTAGTCATGTGTACAATAAGATTATTAATCAATTTTAATATTAAGAAAAAATATTGTATATTTAATTAGTTAACTTAATATTATTATTATTATTATTATCACGTACCTATACATTTATAATGTATCTATACATATGTATATATATATATATAGATATATAAATATATATATACGTATATATATATATTATTAAATAGGTTTATTTTATACATGTTTAATATTTTAAGGTGATATTTAACGTCAACTCTATTAAACCAAGCACAAGGTAAAGTAATCAATTTTTATAAAAAAAAAAAAAACAATTATTTACGAACATTTTTCTCGATTTATAATAGCCAAATAAAGGGCGGCCATTTTCCAGATTATGAACAGAAACACTCCTTTCCGGGTAGCTTTGTTAAAAAAATTATCTCCATAATTTGTTTTATAAATATTATATGAGCTTAAATTTAAAGAAGAAATTACAGGAATATGTTTTCTATTTTGAGCATTTATAGATTAGAAATAAATCTCTAAACTGGTGCCACCCTCTCTTATATATTTTTTTTATTTTTTACCTATATATTATAACAATCAAGCTTGTAGTTCATTTTTTTACTCTACACACTCATACATAAAAACTCTAATTTTTATAATATAAAAAAGACTGAAGATTGTTTTTTACACTTAGAACCAGTTATTATTACGAGTGTTTTTAGCATTTAGATCGATGTTGTCGACCAGTTGATTTTATTTCCATTTTTAAGAGTAGCTGTATAGTATTTTTCTAAAAGTGGGGTATATGAATCGAATTTGTTTTATCGTAGAACCATATATAACAATTTTTACCAGTTTAACTTAAATACCGAGTGCAGTGTCCATAACTGCCTGCGCGCAAGTGTTAAATTTCCCTCGTGTGGGATAAATATTAAATGTTACTTAATTAATTTCAAAAGGGTTCGAACTCTCTCCCCTCCCCAGCCCAAATAACCAAATTACTACAATATATTATACTTCCATAAGAAAATATAAAGCTAAATGTACAAAATAAAAATAAATTTATTATTATGTTCAATCTGGTGTGCCTTGTAAATTACATAAAAGTGAATAAAAAATAAAAATAAGAATAATAGATGTATATTTTGATATATAAAAAAAATTAAACGAAAAAAAAATGATAGTATTGACGTTCATCTATATATAATTCAATTGTTATTGATTTGTTACCTACGAGATAACGATAATTACTTGGTAATCCGACAGATTTAATATTATTTTTCGACTAATTGTAAATATTAACGGATACTACAATGCGCAGGAAAAAAAATGTGTTTTTGTGTACTTAAAATTTTTAAACAGAACGATGTACGAACATATCGATGTTGATTATAATTTTTTTTTTAATTTTTGAAAATTCATTTTTGTGTAATTTTTTAAAAAAATAATTTAATATAATTTCATTTCACATGGCTATTTATAAAACTAAATTAATACAATTTGTAAAAAAAAAAAAATGATGTAATAGTTATTGTTGGCAAAACATAGCCAGTGGTGAAGCTAGTCATATGGAAAATATTCCGGTGCACCATATTATTTTACGAGTAAATAACGTAATATTAACGTTATATAAGAATATATATTATAAATATTATTATATTATAAAATTATTTAAATATTATTAGATATGTAAGCTTATAAATGTGGTGATCAATTATATCACATTAGTAATTATAATAAAGATATAAAAATTCAATGGAATTTAGTCAATATTAATGGTTAATTTTAAGGTATATAGTTGTATAATAAATTAAATACATGTTTAAAAACTCATTTTGTCCTATTTTATTTTATTATATAATGTATATAATATATATATGTGTGTGTGTATGTTTACTATAACTATACCTATGCATATGTATATATTATTAATAAATAACTTCTGGATCCTTAAAACTCCTATACCTACACCAAATAAAATATTATGTACTTACAAGGTACAATGCAAAAGCGACAGTTATTATTCATAATTGGTTGATGATATATAAAGTGGCCATTCACGAGTTAGATTGTTAGACTGACCCACAGTACTAAAACCTTTGGTATACCACTGGTCATCCCCTTTCGGAGATCGCCAGCGGCTCTGCGGTTTGTTCGTTGTCGTCGCCGTCGTAAGCACCGCAATCGAGAACAGCCATTAGAAAAGAAATGAGAGAAAAAACACGTACGTGTTAAAGCGAAAAAGAGAGAGAAAAAGTAAGTAGAGAAAACTCGTCATCGATGGGTGACCAATCCGACAAGGGCACGTAAAATTGCTTTGCTATTGAGGTTAACAGCGACCTAAGAGGAATCCGTGCGTTTGGCAAACTACAAATACGTATATATATTTTAGAAAAAAAATATGTTTTATTAATATAATAGTAGGTGTATGGACGTATGGTGTATGATATTAATAATAATATACACTCGTATTATAGTAAATATATCTATCGGAGGGATCGTACACGCGTGTAAGTAATAGGTACAACCGGCGCTATACTCGTATAAGAAGACCGTTTTCGTTTAAGCACACAAAATTATTCGTTGACGTGACAATTGAAATATATTGTACTGTTGTATGATGTATTCAGTGGTGTATTAAGGGGACTTAAAACCCCCGAGACAAAAAAATACCTACCATACCGATTACAACAGAAATATATCAAATATTATATAAAAAATTTAGAATGAAATATTGTTTTATAGTGAAAATTATTTATACACATCAAGTATAAATTACTTATTTTGATTCGTCAGCAAAAGTGTAATTTTGTTCAGGACTCAAACTATAAGGTTTACTTAGTTATAATTAGGCCAAATATCAAAAATAATTATTTTTGAACTCATTGAAACAATATTATTTTGTCAGACCAAAATTAAAAAGAAACATAATTATTTTCTTTTAATTGAGTGGCACCTTACTCAATTTTCAAAATGACAAATGAAATAGATACTATAATATCTTATGTATTATAATAATTTATTCAATATGTATGTATGTACTTCGAGGTAAACATTTAAAAAAAAATAAAATACTTCAGTCAGCTATGTCTCAAATTGATTATGAAGAAAATATTCATGACTCTACTGCAAGTAAGCTTATTATAAATAAATACCCAACATTTTTCTAAAAATGATGTCAATTTATAATAATGTAATTGTACAGCTAAATGTTGTATTAATACCTAGTTATTTATTTTATCGATTTATTAAAAAACATTGACTGTAAAAAGTATATTGTAATTAGTAATTACTAATTATATATTTATCTTTGGGTTATATTGATTAGTAAATTAATAGGTATCTATTTTAATAAATAAATACCTATTATATTGATGATTAATTATTTTTACTTTTTATTATAACTTTATAAGGTTTTAATATGCATAGTAAGCATCCAAATAACAGAATACATTAGAGAAAATTTACTAAAGAAAATAATAAGAGCAATAATAGTAAAAGATATATTTTATCATATGGACACCTTATAGACCAGATATTGTTTGTCAACTGAAAAGGACTAGATTTGCTACTCAATAATTTATTAATAGACACTATTCCACGTCGAACTTCATTGTTATATATATATATTATTGTAAAAAACATAAATTATTGGGCCCTTCCTTCAAAATGACACTGGGCCCAATTTAGCCCATTTGTGCCACTGAGTATACGCGCGTTTTATAGTTAAAAAATAAAATAAAACCGTTACTATTTTTTTCGTCTACGATGTATACGTTACACACGGATAATACAATACGATAAATATCATGATAATAATGTTTCAATAATAGGTAAAAAGAATAGTAATTATTCAGTGTAATATACTAATAATTTCAATAATCATGTACTTAAATAATAATAATAATAATAAGTTGCCGCCTCGTTGGCACGACCGAAACATAAACAAGTTGACTGTTTGACACAATCGGAATAATAAATAATATACAAATGAATCATAGTATTATTATTATAATAATAAATCTTACCTCAAATTAGAGTTTGTTTGTGGCGGCATGACAACACAAGAACGAAAGGAACGTGATGTACTTATTGTGGCTGGCCCGATTTGAGCGATCGCGTTTTCTCGCAAAGAAAAATGTAATATTTTATTTACACAGTTATGTACGCACAAATCAAAACGTTGGAAAATGTTACGCGAAACGTTATCGACGAACTATAACGTTATATTTTTACCGTCCGAGCCGTGGAGTTTGCGACTCGCGAAACACGGAGAAAAAAAATGGCGGACGGTAAAACCGCTTTGGCGAACGGCGCACCGCGAACGCGACGGTGACGAAAAATACGCCAAACACCGAATGCGCCGATACGTAGTGCAAACGGCGGCGAATACGATACGAAACGAAGACGACGTCAAAAAACGCACACTCGAAGCCTTTATACCGGCTTGGATTAGACGTCGTCGTCCGAGCCTCGACGGAATCGTTGAGAATCCGAAGGCGACGGCCATTACGGTCGCGTAATGGATCGCGCGCACCGGACGCGACGGCGACGAGACGAGACGGAAAATACGAAAAATACCGAATGTCGATGGTACGGTAGTATTTTAGCGACGAAATAATTTGGTTGCGCCCACGCGACCGCCGTGAGACGTGCGATTATTCGTCGACAAAACACTATTACCATCGCCGCGAAAGGAAATGTAGAAACCGCGAAACGAGATTATGGCGGTCGGCATAAAATTCTCGAAACGCGGACCCGTTCGGAGCACCCCCACGACATACGCGCGAACCGACGAAGACTGAGGCAACGGATGGGAAATTCCAGCGTCCCCCTCGCGTCGGCCGAGAAACGGTCGAAACGAACAGCCAATGGCGAGTCACCCTTTTGTTTACACCCATGGAAAGTAATTTTTTTCGTAACGGTCGTTTTTTTGAAAATCCACCCTTCCCTTCCCCCCCCCCGCCCGGTAACCGAATAACCGAAACGACGGGACGGACCGCGACCGCGGTATCCAGAGTTCTGTCCGCAGCGCGCGAAGTGACGATGTGTTACCATTGATTATGGAACAGACAAATAGCCCTATACCGTGGTATAAGGGGTTTAAGGGTTACTAAAATTATGTTTTATACATACTGCCGTTAGATGGCGTTGCATAATTGAAAAAATAATTTTTTCTGAAATTACATTTTACAAAATACAATTATTTATTCGTTATTATCTCAATACGGTCCAGCTTCCGCTGTATATTACATAATATCAACACATTACAACTTGCCCCGCCGTCGTCGTTATCGGCGTTTTTACCGAAATAGGTTTTCGAATGAACCAAGCCCGCCCCGAAATCATCATTTGAACGCTAAACTAAATGATAAACCGATTTGATTTAATAAATACAAATTTAATTCAATTCGATAATTAAATAAAAACTCACTGCAGTATTATGCATGATATTGTTTATTACAAAATAAATATAAATGATATCATGATAATAAATAAATAAACTTGTGATATATTAATTAAAAATGTTATATTAAATTATTATATTTTTTAATCATTTATGAGTTTCTATTTACTTGTGACAATTTTTTTGTTTTTACTATATAAAATAATGTTAATTTATAGTAGATAATATTATGTTAATATTACCTACTTACCATCAATGTTTACTAAAGTGCAATGTGCAAGTCTAGATTAAATAAATATAGGCTGGGTTAGATAATATTATTAATAAACATTGACTGTAAAAAGTATAATGTAATTACTAATTATATATTTATCTTTGGTTATATTGAATAGTAAATTAATAGGTATCTATTTATAAATAAAAGTACCTATTATATTGATGATTAATTATTTTTTACTTCTTATTATTAGGTTTTAATATTCATAATAAGTGTCCAACTGACAAAATCATGTTAAAAGATGTATTTTATCATATGTATACCTTATAGAGCAGATATTATTTGTCACCTGAAAAGGACTAGATTTGCTACTCAATAATTTATGAATGGACACTATTCCAAGTTGAATTTCATTATTATATGTATATTATTGTAAAAAAAACATAAATTATTGGGCCTTTCCTTCAAAATGACACTAAGGCCCAACTTAGACTAGTTGGGTCCCACAGATTTACCTACACATTTTTTATAGATCCTTTCCAGAATAGGTATTACTATTTTAATGTCTTTTAAAAATTGTATGCTCAACTTTCCAATTTAAATGATGGTAAAATAATGATTTCATTGGCATTTTAGAACAACAGTACATGGAATAATTTGTTAATTTATTAAAATTAAAAAAAAATTGTTATCAATACTTAATATAAAACTTAAAACTGTTGAAATACATTTGAAGGGTAAAATCCCTGATATGCAGTTATTGAATTTTTGTAAGGTAAAACAGTTGTATAGAAGTAGTAAAAATAAATGGAGCCCAGTGGTAGAAGTGGCTGAAAATAAGTGGAAGGATGCCTGTGCATTTTTAAAAATACTTGTTTCATATCAAAAAAACAATAATAAACATCACTGTATTATGGTAAAACACCAGTATAAATATGTGAAGGGATGAAAAATGTAAATTTTAATAAGTGGAGGGATGCCATATCCCCCACTTTGACCACTGGATGGAGGTTGAGTATTATTTTATTCTATAATCAATGATATAACTAAAGGTACAGGATAAATATGTTAAATGCATTATCATTATTCATTAATCATTATGGTAACTAGACTTATTAGTGTGTCATTGTAACCTACAAACGGCTATAATACCTATTACAAAAAGAGACAAATTACAAAAACCATTTTTGAATGTTTTTACAATTTAATTGTATCCACTATACACGAATCTACGTATACGTCTACGTGTATATTATGAGACCAAACACACATACTTATAGTGTCGAAATTACGCACAAAAAAAACGAGCCTAAATTATATGCATATCAGCGTATCATACAAATTACATCTACCTACTATGTATATAATTTATCTTATTTCTAGACCGACTAAAACATAATAAATACCTAATTGTGCGTTACCAATTACAATATTAAATTAACTACGGGTACTTACCAAAGAATTATGGCCATCGAGTTGTATTCAATAGTGTGAGTTACAATATGTCTCCATTCGACTGATCAACATGGCAAACCCGCAGTGTGGATGAAAAATAATAATATTATACTATTCGTTCTTCCGCAGTCGGATAAAAAATCGAATTCGCGGTGAACATTTTACACGGCTCGAGATTGAAATTACTTTGCGCCAAAGTCAAACTATAGTCCTATAACGAAAATAACACTGCTCGGAATCGGAAAAAATCGTAACTAAATGAACGATTGTGTCATTGAGAGAAGACGATTAGCCGTTAATTTGCTGCTATCCCCTCCCGGCTGATTCTGAAAAAGCAATCGAATTTCATATTAGGTATTTCGTGGAAAACATCAAATTCGACGAGCGCCCGCTGGAATTTCCGTTTGCGAGCGTTCATAAATAATACCGACTCGATAGAAAAATTCCGTTATCGTTTCTAAATACAATTATTACAATAAATATTTTTGTAATTTTTTTTTTCCAGAACAAAACGATTATATTTACCATACAGATGCAAATAATTATACAAAACGTAGATTATTATAATATAGACCAAAGATTTATTAATTATTGTTGTAACACTTATCTAACTGGCTAAACGTCTTGTATTAGCTGTGAACGATATATTTTACGAGATTCTACCGTAAACCTAATTTACCAAATTAATGACTTATTAATATATAAAGATTTATTGATTATGGTAATTTTATTTTTAATTTATTACCTACCACCTCATAGTCAAAGTCTCAAAGATCATATTATTATGAATACGATTATAGTAGATGGCGTTTGCATTAATAATTATATTATTATGATTTTGATGAAATACATAATAAGGTTACTTTAAAATACAGTCTGAAAATCGTTAACATTTGTTGAAATTTTAGATAGGAAGGTATCAATAACTGAAATGTTTATGCGATGAAAACTTTAAACAAAAATCAACTCATTGTCAAATCAAAGTATTAGGCAAACATTAAAGAATTAATTGTCTTTAGTCTCCGATAGAATAGAATAAGTACACATAATAATAATATATTCATAAAATCAAACTGTAACAGGTCTTAATGGTCCTTTTATTCAAAAGTAAATGGCTTAATGCCATTTATAATTCCATGTTACTATAAAACTTGACCAATGCCCACGGTCCGAAACTTGTAATAAATTGCTTTTTTTCTTTGATCGTCATGTTTGTGAACATTTATCATTTTGATCATAGTTTAACACATCATTAGATCAAATTAATATTCAAACATTGAAAAAAATACTTTTTTTTTGATAACTTTGTGTGGTAAAATTAAAATCAAAATTGTACCTTTTTTTTATAGGTATATACTATATACACATATATATTTAATAAAGATACCTAAGAAATAAATATTTAAATGTTTAAGCTATTATTGTTTTAGTAATATACTTTTAAATTTTAATAAAATAATTATGGATCTTTTCATTTAAAATATTTGCTATGAACGCAGTTATAATTTATACCGAAGGAAATTTAAAGAAAACTGGTATTGTTTTTATGTTAAAACTTTAAGGTTAAATTTTTATTAAAGATTTTAATCATTTTGTAAAAATTAATTATTTACACTTGATTTGCTTCAATGAGATTTGAAAAAGAATAATTACAACCATGTTGTCATAATTTCAAAATTCAGTCTACGATATAAAAACTAAAAATCTTTGTATAAATCTGAAAAATAAAAATTCATTCGATTTATCAGCTTAGATATTATAATTAGTTTATTTATTGAACACTAAGTATGTATGTAAAGTACCGTGTAATATTCACTATTGTACTCATAGTCATAATGAAACTGGTAAAGAAGACCGTGATTTAAACACTTTTTTTTTTTTTAAAAACTGTTCGGTAGTTTTTGATTTAATATATTTCATTCAATTGTGCAATCCTAGAACTAAACAGTGAGGTTTTTATTCAATAGGGCATCCGGTAGTAAGAGTTATTTTGATATTGGCAAGTTGCCACGTACAAAATACAGCTTCTAATATTGCAGTAGATACTCGTTACTATAAATTAGTTGAAATATAATGAAAGCAGTGGCAATTTGGGCCAAAGTAAAACTGGAATTTTTCTTGTGAACATTTGTACTTCCCGTATCGAATGACATTACTTTTTCTGACTTGACAACTCGAATACGTCTAAAAACTGTAGAAAATAACAAACAAGTATTTTAACTCTTATCAAACATTGATTTTCAATGTAAACTTGGTATCATTCAAATCCTATTTATATTTAATAAGAATACTTACATTTATGTTTCTCCTCAATCAAAATATGTGTATGTTCAATGAGCAACATAATATCCATTTTAGTATATTGTTAACATATTATAATGAATTTCAAAATCAAAATAAGATTTCAAGCAATTTTAATTGTACCTACTCGCTCGGGTAAGATTAAAATGATCTAGATTTTACAGCAAGTATAGAAAAGTAATTTCTAGAATGTGAACAGTTAAATCAAACATGTTTAGTAAAAATGTTTACTTCATAAAGTTTCAATATCTAGAAAAACTATTATTTTTGAAATAGAATACTGTAGAATGTATAGAGTTTAATTACTATACGTAAGTATGATAGAAAATGGTAAGTATTTATACATTGTTAAGAAAATGTAAGTTCATAGACGATTCGATATTGTTAACAGACAATACTTAGAATATTCTACAAATGAAATTGTCTTATTATATAAACTATAAGACGCAAGTTTTCTAAATATATTAGCCTCTTTTTCAATATGAAAAGCTATAAATTGAATTATGTACTTACAAATATAAACTATAGTGACAGTTATAAATTAAATAGAAAGTAATAAAATACCATATTAAGTTAAAATTAAATTTTAAATTGTTTACATAAATTGTACTAATTATTTTATATATTTTTCTTCGCTTGATTTAAGCCATTAATAATTATAATAAAAGATGACCATTTTAAAATTCATTTTGTTTTAAAAATTGCTTCAATACTTAGCAATATTTTACACTAGTCTGTAGTCAATATACTGGAGATAATAATTATACAAATTCATTAATTCTTGAAGTAATTATATAAGACCTTAATTAAAATACAGTTCTTTTTTTTTAATGAAATGAAAATATATTAAGAGTTTAAATGATAAACATTTTTAAATTACACATCAATAAAAAAATAACTTAAAGCTCAAATACACATAGAATTTGATTGATTGTTAATATTAAATAATATATCAAATACAAATGTATACTTATATATTTCATACTTCATTAAAAAAAATAATTTGATACAACATAATCATTTTGAAGAACTATCTTTCAACGTAATTGTTCTGTTAAACACTAATTTAGTATCATTAGAATCAAAATCAACACAAAAATATCCCAATCTTTCAAATTGGTAATTTTTCAGCACCGGTGATTTCAGTATACATTTATCAGCATAAGCAGTGACTGTTTTCAATGAATTTGAATTGACATCACTAAGATAACCATTGGGTACTTGATTGACGTCCTCCGGATTCTTATGCAAAAACAAACGGTCGTATAATCTCACTTCTACCTCGATTGGATTTGAAACCCAATGTATAAATGCTTTTGGTTTTGGCGCTGTTTTAACATCTGTAGCCTCCACATGGATTTCTTCTATTTTTTCCCCAACAGTTTTCACATCTACTACTTTGATTACAATTCCTCCATACCTTAAACCAACAGACTGGTCTACTGTTAGACGACGATAATCTTTATCTGCGTTCTGACTAAAATCATTAGATTCAATGTACAACACTGATGAAAACTGAACATCATGCCAACCTTTGTCTGGGTCACTGGGGAAATCGGGAACACTTATTGAATTTTGCTTATTTAATTTGTCAAAATTAGTAATCACAATTTTCAAAGGCTCTAGGGCCACCATGGTTCTGGGCGCTGTAAGGTTTAGATAATCTTGAACTTCAGATTCGAGCATTTGAGGCTCGACGATTGCTTGAGCTCCGGTAACACCCATACGAGCACAAAATGAATTAATAGACATCGATGGAAAACCTCTACGCCGCAATGCTGTTAACGTGAACAGTCTCGGGTCGTCCCAATCATTAACAATTTTATTTTCTATTAGTTTACTAATTTTTCGTTTTGATACGACCGTATAATTCATATTGAGTCTACCATACTCCCACTGTACAGGACAATACAGATCCAGAGCATTGCACAGCCAATAATAAGTAGATCTTCGATTTTGAAACTCTTTAGTACATAGAGAATGAGTGATATTTTCAATAGAATCACAAAGACAATGAGTGTAATCATAAGTAGGATATATACACCATTTATCCTGGGTACGATGGTGCGATACAAATTTAATGCGATAAGCCACTGGATCTTGTTTGCCTTCTTCCAAAGTGACTTTCATTCTCAATGTAGCCTCTCCTTCGTCGAAAATTCCATTTTTCATATCCTCCAACAACGATAAATTTTCTTCGACTGGACGATTACGCCAAGGAGATGGTGGTGGATTAAAACCTTGCATATCTTGTTGTTTTTGATGACATACATAAGCCAATCCTTTATTCGTTAAGGCGATGGCCCATTTGTATAGCTGATCAAAGTAATCTGAAGAATGTGTGATTCGGTGGGGTTTATAACCTAACCATTCTACCATATCTTTGATGCCGGTAAAAAATTTTTCTTCTTCTTTCTCTGGATTTGTATCATCATACCTATAATTAAATGAAAACAAATATAATTTAGACAAATGTTAGAGTTACAAATTAAAAATATTAACTTTACCTAAGAATACATTCTCCATTGAAAGCTTTAGCAAACCCAAAATTGATGTTGATAGCTTTTGCATGACCAACGTGTAAAATTCCATTAGGTTCTGGAGGAAACCTAGTGATTACTTTGCCGCCAGTTTCTTTAATATGCTTTGCTAATAACGTCTCAGTATTTTTTGTAACAACATAACCGTCGGTTTTAAAGTTTTCCCCAGGTTTATGAAAATCTACTTTACTCATAACCTCTTCAATAGACATGGGCGTATAGACAAGGGCTTTCTTTTCAACAGGTTTGACTTCTTTTACTTTTTTCTGTTTTTGAACGGGTGCTAAATCAGCTTCAGTTTTAGGACCTAAGATTTCTAAAATTTGATCGTCAACTTCAATTTTTATTGCTTTTCCATCAGCCCATGTCAGTTGTTTTCTAACTTCTTGCATAAGCCCTCCGATGT
This sequence comes from Drepanosiphum platanoidis, assembly GCA_948098885.1. Classification (NCBI taxonomy): domain Eukaryota; kingdom Metazoa; phylum Arthropoda; class Insecta; order Hemiptera; family Aphididae; genus Drepanosiphum; species Drepanosiphum platanoidis. The sequence continues at coordinate 7,962,095 of OX402541.1, forward strand.
TAAATTTATATCTTTTCTCCAAGAGTTCATTCTTGTTTCCAGTTATAATAGTTTGAATTGTTTTTTTTATTTCTTCTGGCGTAACGATAATACCCACACCACATGATTTTTCAAACAATAATAAATCTATATTTTCAGATACCAATGAACGTAGAAAATCCAAACCGCAATCGATTCTTTGAGTTGTATCTAATTTGTTTTCTGATATATATTTAACAATTAAACCAATATGCTTAGAATCTTGATTTTTTAACTTAGATGCCAAGTGATATAATAGAGTTCCATAATTGGCCAATGGTTGGTTAGTATTCAAAAATTCATTGATAACATTCTTCAAATTGGTAGTTAAATTTTTATTTTTTAAGGTTTCTTTAGCTTTAGCTTCGGAAAGCCCGATAGATACAAACAATTCCAAATCAGACATTATTGATATCTGGAAAAAAAATAAAAATAGTTAAATTGATAAATCTATTTAAAACATATAATATTATGTATATATATATACCGATATCTATTTGAAGACTCAGAATATCTTTTGTTCTAATCAAAGCACTGGAAACAACTCCTATTGGACTATGTAAATCTTCAACAGCAATATGATCGTAGGCTCCAGTTGTAGAAATAAATGTTGTTTTCACTGTGGTATTATCATATAAAAAGACAGTACAAGGGTTACCTAAAAAACAACAAATTCCAATTAAAAATAAACCCAATCAAATACATTAAAATTGAAAATATTTTCACTAAATTCTTCAAATTGTAAAAAAGGATAAAATACAAGACACAAATCACCTTAAAATATTTTGAAAATAATACACTATTAGTAAATTACTAATGTAATTTTTAGAATATTTTTCAAGTCGCTAAGATTAATAATGAACTACAACAAGATAACTAATATTGTTTAATCAAAATTCGTTGAAATACCTAGTTTTACTCAGAATCTAATAATGTAAATATCTATTGCTCGATGGTTGTAACGACTCAAAGTTGAGTAATGCGATACCGCGAAGCACTCGTGTGTCATACATCAAACTTTAAAAAACGCAAAAAAATTTCAAAATTAATATTATGATATCCACGTCACGGTAACGTATCGTTCCGATTACAGTTCTGAATCCGTTTGACGACGATATCAATATCGATTCGGGTGCATTTGGTCAGATACGACGAGACGTGCGCCGTTTAAAATCGGCTGGTCGTCGTGAGACGGGTGTCAAAGTCAAATTAGACTTGAGAAAAAACACCGATTCGCATGTGATATTGATATCGAGTCGATGGCGAAATAAAATCACCGTTCGACTTTGCCACGTTATTAAAGTAACAATAATACGATATACTCGTACGTATATAAGTACGATGGATATTACTTGCCTTCGAGTTTCGACAGGACGTCGAGGAATCGTTTTCTCAAAAAACCGGCTGCTATCTGCTCTCGATTGTCCATACGACCCCGGGTGAGCCACGTACGCTATCGCTACGAGATGGGATCGTCCGGGAGTGGACGGAACGGGCTTCTAACTGAACGTCCTGGCTATGATAACCTAGCCGAGTCGGCCGAAATCGTTCTAATCAGCGAACGCGCGCGACACACGATCGGTATCAACGCGCAGAGTAATCAGTCGTGTGCGGCGCCTCGGCTGCGTGGGCAACACCGGCGTGAAGTTGGCGACGAATTGCCCGACCGACACACACACACACACACACGCCACACATCAATTGGTGTGCGGCGCAAACTATATACACGATAATAATAATAATATTTTCGTCTCTCCGACTATATTGCTACTGCTACCTGTTAATATTGTTCTATTATTATTATTATTGTTGTTGTTATTATTATACTATCGGAGGGTGGACAATTTGTTGTTTGGACGATTGTTTTCGAAATGAACTATTTCGCCGGTTTCCCGTCGACGTCGACCGCCGACGCCGCCGCCGCCCGGCGGTTTACGTTTCGCCCGACGATCGCGGCGACGAAATTTGAAATCGTTATCCGGTCGTGAGTCGCGGCGGGACGCGTCTCTCGGTTGATCTCGGCAAAGTCGTCGCCGAACGGACGAAAGTCGAGGAGAAAAAAAAAGAAAGAAAGAAAAATAAAAAGAAAGAAAAACATGCGTAACGGGTACAACAGTCGTCACACCGCAGGTACGTTACCAACTTTGACGGCTCGCCCATATCAACACAACAATATTACCCTTATATTTTTATAATTATTGTTATGTATTTCTAATATTATTTTATTTAATTGGGTTCGCGATTAATATTGTTATTATTGTATAATACCGATATTGTACACCACCACCTATATACAGTTGTCGTTGATTTCCAATGACAATGTCCTGCCGAAGAACATTGCGTTGTTGACGCCGCTTCGTTTGCCTTACGATTGCCTAACGCGACCGATCTTAACGTAGGTGAATTTTTGAAATTTTCATCTCAATCCTCGGATTTATCGTGCGACTTTTCCCACTCGTATTGCACTCGATCGGTTGAAACCGACCACCGAACTGCCCGACTCGATATACAGGTAAGCGAAGCCACAGTCGATCGCTCGTCACATTCGCTTACACTAATAACCTTGTACACCTTCAGTCAACATTTTCCCTGTAAAGCACGACGTTATAATATGTCGTACGAGAAGTCGTGTATTACGTTTTTATTCTGTACAAAGCGACATTTTAACGTCGACCGTACGATTTTCAAACTCGGCACTACGTATGATATCGATTCCTTTTCGGTACTCATCAAAATACCTATGGTTTTTATATCAAATCCTTACACTTGATTGTACGAATAGCTATAATTATTGTTCGGTTTTGGTTGTAATGATAGTAATAGGGCTATAGTTGATTTATGATTTTGACACAATCATTGGCGTCGAACAGATTCATATATACTTTTTTGTTTATCGACGTGGTTTTCGTTTCAATTAACCATTATTATACCTTCTCTCCATTGTTTGTAAGCTATTTTAATCGCCTGTTTTTTATTATTAAACAATATTTTTTTTGATTTCAGGTTTTATATTCATGACGATGATACACTTGAACCTTTTCAGTTTTTAAAATATAACGATTTTTGGTTTCCACAAACTTATGCCAAACAGGTTTTACAAAATGCATCGTTAAATGGGATTGGTAGTCCTTTTGGATCAAATAGGTTTGTTAACTATTCCTTAATTATTTTTACTATACAAAATTAAAGAACCAGAGTACTTATACCGAATGTCTTGTTTTCATATTTTTAATGTTATGCAGATAGATTGTGTGCGTGTGTACTCCCCAGTGGTGAAATTTGTCCAATTGGCCAAGTGAGTTGTCCAATTCATATAATAGGTAAATCTTATTTCAAAAATCGGATTTCAATTAAAAATACCTGTTCATTTCATGAACTAACGAATAGTAATCTTAGAAATATTACTCAATACAAAACATTATTTAACGAAACAGATTTTATAAGAAATGAATAACATGAGTATCTTGCAAGTTATACTACACAAAGTGACATTTATCAGTAGGTTTATTATTGATTCCAAAATTTTATCTTAAAACTGCCACTGTTAGTTATTATTACCTGTTGTACTTTTCAAGTGCAGCACAAAAATTATTGAAAACGACTTGAGAAGTTAAAGTAAGATAAATATAAATTACGGGAAATAAATCAACATGCGTACATTTTGTATGCCAGTACATCTGTGTAAACTACATTTATAATAATTTATTAAAAATGTTGTTTTAACATATTTTATCAATATTGAAAATATTTGTAGATTACAACCAAGTTTAATTAATTTCATGAAATAGACCATTTATTAGAAATCATTCTTCTATAAATTGGAAAATTTGTTTGCCCATTTCATGAATTATTGGACAATTTCATCTCTGAGGTGTAATATATATATATATATTCAAAATTGTAGATAAGTTATTACGTGAATTAATTTAATTTATTCTTACCAGTTACCACAACTTAAACATATGTATAAAGACATGTTTCTTTGTAATAGTTTTGAAGATTACAACAGATATTTATTTTATTTGTTTTAAGTTTTTCAGTTTTATGATGGGTGATGTGACTGCAGCCAGTCCTCCTGCTGATGAACTAAATAACTCTGGTTCATCATCTTCTTCATCGTCCGATTCTGACGGTGAATCAAGTAGTTCTTGTTCCAGTTCTAGTTCATCATCATGCTCTGAAGTTCCCAATAACCAATGCGACAATTTTAACTTAACCAATGGTGATGTAGATATCCCCGAGTCCAATGGCCAGTCGGATTGGATTGTTTGTCAGCTTTGCCTTCACAAGGTGAAAACACATTTACAATTAAAACAACACATGCGTATGCACACTGAGCATAAAATACATCGCTGTGCCATATGTAATAAAACATTTGAACAGGCCACTCGGCTAGAAAAACATATAGCCATTCACTGTGGCACTGATTCTCGATTCGAATGTGCGATTTGCGGAAAGGTGTATAAACTCCGAACCCAAATTGTCAGCCACATAGCAGCACATAAAAAACAAAACGCTGGACGCCGTATATCTTATACTTGTCATATTTGCACAAAAAAGTTTTCAAACAAGTCGAAACTAAAAGAACACGTGTCTGGACATGAAAATGGAACATTACATTCGTGTGATGTCTGTGGCCGAACGTTTAAGTTAAATTCCTACCTTGTAGTGCATAAAAGAACGCACGAACTGAATGTATCTTATACAGGAGATAAACCGTTCACATGTTCACTTTGCAACAAATCATTTCTGAGTAAAAGTAACCTAGACCTACACATGTTAGTACATAATTATGTTAAAAAGGCATCGTATAGCTGTGACATATGTGGGAAAATATTTATGCGCAAATATAATTATGATGCTCATGTTAAAATACACCAATAGATTTTTAAGTTTTTTCTATTTAAGGTAACAATTTTTAATCGCTACATAATTCTTGATATGCACTTAAGCCATTATTATTCATAAAATAAATGTTTTTTTTTTTCTTTGAGTTTTATTATAGGAAACAAAGGGCATATCTTTTTTTATACACATACACGCATACGCATATAAATATAAATTTTATGGTTAATGATGGCTTTTGAACTAAGATTATGGGCATTTTTCCATCATTCATTTATATATAAAACTGAATGGATTAGATACCGTAACCGTCGTCATTTTATACATTTTTAAGTCAGTAGAAGGAAATTATTCGATAAGTTCTACATTTCCAAAACTACCAATATGAAATACTTAGCGTTTGTAATAATTTATTTAATATATATTTTTTTAGCATGGAACTTGTCACGAAAATACGATACGTTTTTATCGGTACATTATTAACGTATTTATAACTAATGATTATTTAGATTGTATAGGTATGATCAAGAAACCAGAAGAGTCATAAGTCTCAATCAGTTTTCAAATTTGAGCCCGTATAAATCTTAAACACTTACAATAAAAAAACGTAAATCGTACAAAATTACAGCCTGTTTAAATGTTCAATTTTTATTTATTTTATTCTAAAGTGTATATAAATTGTATTTAATTGTGTGTTTTATATATATATATATATATATATATATATATATAAATATTATTATTCAGAGACTATAAACTTTTGTTTTTATATAAACAGATTTTAAATATGTATAACTGTATAAGAAACGCAGTAGACCATTTTTTGTTAGTGATACAGTGTTAGGTAAAATGTGTACATACAGTACTGTATGTTAGTTATAATTATTTACTTTTGTATTTGTATATACTTAGGAAAATGATATGATGATTGTAGTTTCACTTCCATTTCTTTTTCTAGTAATATTTCCTAAAACCATTCCAAGACAAATATGTCTATTACAATTATATACTTTATTATTTTAAGTATTCCATATAAATATATATATATATATATATACATATATATATATATACATATATATATATATACATATATATATATATATATTCATCTGAAATACATTTAACATACAATTAAATTATTTTATTCTATACATTATTTGTTATCATACTTGTATTTATAAATCCGTTTGAGATAAAAATGTATTCGTTTTTTCAATAGCGTAGGACCGATTAAATAAAAAAAAAAAAATTCTCACTATCCATAAACTGTTTGAAAATATCATGAAATAAATAATCCGTTTGACATTTTACTGCTAGTAGTCAATTCAATGTGCATCATTATCAGGTTATTAATCCTAGATTCATATTTTCTATGTACTTAGGATAATATGTTGAATTTTTCATATGATGTTACGTGTATTTTGTTCTGTATTAATATGTTCATTATTTTCGTGTAAAAACATTGCAAACATAAATTATATTGTCAATTGTTCCGTCGTCCTTGTGCTTGCGATAATGTAATATGTGTGTGTATGTGTGTGAAATTAAACAAAAAAAATACCCCATTTCACACGTACGATTATGGTTTGATTCATGTTGTGATACAAATTTGTAAAATATATTTGTACATGTATTATCATAATTGGTGTAATTTTTTTTGTTTTAACTTATTGATAGTTTTTATTTAAAATTTGAGACTTTTATACTAGTAGTGTATAGAAGAAGAATGGAAAATACCAATAAGCATTTTAATGACTAAGAGTAACGTTTTATTTATCGTCTTCACCATACATGCATACATACATACATTTCTTTGATCACAATTTTTTTTAGTTCCTTATAACGATTGAGAGAAAATAACAATTACTATATTCAATTAGATATTATTTTATATACTTGCCCCTCCACTTTCTCCCGTGGCGTTTCCGATTTCAAAATGTTCCGAATTTTTTTTTATTTTCGTACGTGTGTGATGTGTAATGTGTACCCGATGTCTGTCTGATATTTTTTGTACTGTAACTGTTGGACTTGTTGATTGGACGGTACCTATGTATTATTTTCAATCGTAAGTTGCTTGTTTTATGTAATTTTGTTCTCTTACTATGATTATTATTATTACATTTGTTATGTTTTTGATTTTTTCCAGCTCGTAAATTGTTTTTGATAATAATAATATAATTCATAATATTAATGCTTATTTAATATGTTCATCGTCACAACCAATGTAATTATTTTAGATTTTTTTGTGAACTAAATAATTATTGTGTATAAAGTATAACTTTTATGTTTTGTTTTTATTTAAACCGTCGTCGTTGCTTGAAATCATTCATTCACACGTTACTACCTATAATTTGAGTCGCTCTCTTACACTCATCAAGTGCTAATCGCTCGCACCGAGCCACGCTCATACAGCCACAGCATCATAACAAACTCATTGGAAATTTCATTTCTGGAACATATATTAAATTTTAAATTTTAAATTTGGTCTAACATATCACCATGGAACAGCATTATTTTCTGACAGTTTAAGAGAGTGCTCAAATATCCCGTATTATACTGCATCGTCCTTTTTTTAATCGTGTAGTTTTAGTAATCAAACCATGATTAAAAAAAAGGTGTACGTTTTGTATTTTCTAATTCTTAATTCCTTAACGTATACATGGTCATTGATTAAATATACTTAATCAATGACATGGTGTAATGAACTAAAATATTGAAAAATATATTTTTAACTAGAATCCAATTTTTACTAAATACCTATATTGTTTTTTCATCGAAACAAAAAACTATTTATCCAATTGTTATGGACAATCTTTTTATTGGACTTCACCGGAGGCACCAATAAATAATAATACTTCAGTAGGTAATAAAAGTGTGTCGACATTTTGTCCTGTGTTTTTAAAACCAGTGCAACTCATTAGCCGTACAATTATTATTAAAACAATATTACATTGGACGCCATTCATTATGATTAAGGCTGTGATGTTGTTGCAATCACAACTTTTCTTCCATCGCTCAAACTTATTACAAAGTAAGATTTACAATACAAAAAGAATCTTTTTAACGCACCAATTTGTGTTTTTTTTTTCTGCAACAAAATTCAAACAACCCAAATTTATCAATCTCACATAATATGTATATAATTATAATACCTACTACAAATACTAAAATACTCTCAAATAACGATCGAGAGAGGTTAGTAGTTAGGTAAAATACTTAATTCAGTTAATTTAAAAAAATTAGAATTCACATTGTACATTGCTAGAGCTCGCTGGCATGATTTCAACAAATTTTTAAGGCTGCATCGACAATATAATAGACAACAGTTATAACGAGGGCAATTATAGTACAATGTTTATTATACGACCTAGGTTTTCAATGCCAAGTGCATTATTTTGATCTGAAATGCATTCCAAGTAGGTGGGTTGTCATAAATTCCATTAATGTAGAATATGTAGATCTATAGACTGATGTAACCAGTATAAATTACCCGTTATACCTGCATGTATCTCGTCCAAGCCTTGTATCTGTGTGTTCGATAAATGTCGACAGATTATAAACGATGAAATTTCGATTTCACTTGAATATGTGAGTAGTTTAGAAAAATTACAGTATGCACACGGCTCGTCAACGCATTCTACAAATTACACCAATTGTCCAGTATCAATTTTTCTGTAAAGTAAAAACACAATTAAAAGCTAATAAATATTTCATAAAAACCGCAGTTGTACGACGATTATCGACGCTAACGTTTTCAATATTCGAGCACACGCACTAAAGTATTTATCCATTATCAATAACATATTAATTTTGAACTATATAATTTTAAACGTTCTGACGAGTGGACGTCATAACTATATATGTATGTATCTATACAAAAGATACGAGTGTGGGCCTACCAATGTAAAATGAACGGTGTTGGCCGAATCGACGAACGGTTAAAACGATCTAACCCCAATCGCCCGCCTCTTACGGCCGACATCGGTGATAAAAAAAGTAAAATTAATATCAAAAACTTTACCACCGCGTTTGGCACAAAGCTGCATAATAATAATAATATAATATCCGGTATCGCCTACGCCACACGCGCGGACGATAAAACGTACGATTTATAATGTAGCGAGCGAGCTCGATACGACCGTACGCCACGAACGCCTACTTACTTTATATATCCCGTACGATGTGCGGTCGTCCGAACAAGAATATTACATGGGCGATAAATCTCATTACAAAGACGTGCGCGAATTGTCGTCGTCGTCGTCGTCCGACTTGCGTGTGCGGGGACACGGCAGATAGCCGTAGGTGAGTCGTATGCATATCGGCGATTTTCGATTATAATACGACGTTGAAAATATAAATATCGTCTCGGTATCGAACTCGGCCAGCGCGTTCCGGGAAAATAATCGTCCGTTCGAGCGTTTTTAAAACGCATTTCACACGACGGAGTAAACGAATCGTTTATTTATATACCTGAATACACGTATATACCGCGTACGCGGTAACCTATCTGTACACACACGCGCGGTATAATAATATCGCGTCGATGTCGTCGGCGGACGCAATGGTTCGGAAAACCGTGTGCTGCTGCTGCTGCTGCTGCACTCGCCGTGTCGCGTGCTCTCGTGTTTCGTTCAGATAACAGTTATGGAAAACAACAAATCGGTCACACGCAACGACGTTATAATACCTGTACGTATTGTTTCGACGATAAAACCGCACACGGACCAGTGGGTCGGAAAACGCGTCGTGTTATTTCCGACTCGGCCCCGCGGGATGATTTGATATTAAATACCTGTCCGAAACCTCCGGTGTCCGTGGTCGTGTATAAAACGCCCTCGCCGAAGTCGTCTGGAGTGTATTGTGATCCGGCCGGCGACGACACAGGTGCACACAAGATGAACAAAACGTAAGTCCTCCGTTTTCGCAGCATCGTTGCGTCACTCGTCGTCACGTTTATAGTATATAGAGTCGAGTGGTCGCTTTCTTCGTTTTAAAGTTTTCTAATCCACGCGCTGTTCCGTCCAATATTATTATTATTATTAATGTGTATTATTATGTGCTTTTAGGATTCTATCGATCGCAGTCGGCGTTGTATTCTTTTTGACATTTACGCTCTCGAGTGCAAACGTATGCACGATTTCGGCAAATCATTTGTAAGTACCTATACCTATTAATATATAAGATAAAATCGCGTTCGTTTTAAGTCTTGAAACACTTAAATTTCGAACGAAAACCTATAATTTGAGAATTAGCAACCGATAACAATTACTTTTATTGGGGGGGAAAAAAAAAAAAAAACGATAATGGGTTACCTCGTTACCCGTCTTATGTTTTCAAACCTTTAACCATAACTTTAGTTGTGTTAACCTAACCTATCCCCAATTTAAATTATAAGGCGCCTTTTTTTTCTAACGGTTTTTATTTTGAATTTTTGGCTACATGGGTAATAATGGAATGTATTTTTTGTTTCTCGATTTCCGGCCTACGACGAGATAATTATTATATAGTATTCGAATTATTATAATTCCCGAAAAATCTGTGTATATATATATATATAAATCTACCAACAATATAATGCAACACTTGTAAGTGTACTTGGGTACTTCAATTTATTTTTTCAAATGATAAAAATAGTCATTAAAAGAATCGAGACAAAAATTGGCAACTGTTTTAATATTTTTTAAAGTGGGGAATTTGACGTAGTCACTCAACATTCCCTTCCAAAATAACGCCTCTCGCCATTTCACCGGTTAAGAGTCATTTTCGTTTGACTATGTATAGGTCGTACACGACGCTAAATATTATGACGTATGAAATTACGAAAGACAGATATAGTTATTACTTATTACCTTTTTTTTTCTTCTTTTTTTTGTTGTTGTTGTAATTATTGCTTGAGGCCACACAATTATTGCTCACGACGGCGAAACGTTATTGCCTAAATTAAAAATCATAATTCCGCTGAACGTCAATCTGGTACCAATTATTATTATTATTGTTATTCTATCTACAATCTATTATATTGTACACTCGTCCATTGTAAAAATTTATATTATATCTGTACCTGCGGGTTACCGCCTACTTGTTGTTGTTTTTTCACTACAATAATATCGCATATTTACGAGAAAACGGTGTCGGGAAAATAATTTGAAAGTTACCTACCGTAGAATATTTTGACATCATAATGGCGAAACATAATAGTGCATCTGCTTATTGTAACTGCTAATAATAATACTGCAGTATATCTACTGTTATCGCAAGTGATCGAATTGGCAACATTTAAGTAGAGGGATTCTGTTTATTTTTTTTTAAAAATAGCGTTCCATCCAATCAATTTTCATACATTTTTATACATTTTTTTTACAAACCGTGGGAGGGGGCAAAATTTCGGAAAAACTAGTAGAGGTACAGCGTCCCCTTCCCCCCGAGTCGAGAACTTAAAGCGATACAATATCGAAAGCGATAATTGGCACGCTCGGAGGTACACACCCAGTCATCGCGTCTGCAATAAACAAAACGATAGTTACTTTAGCGTTCGGTGAAATCCCTAGAAATAAAAATATGAATAATAGCAATGGGACGGCGCGTAGTACACGGTGGCTCGTCGGCGCGCATCGAAGTGTTCAGAGCGTATAATAGTATTATAGAGTAGTGGTATCGCGCGGTCACGTGAAAAAAGTGCCGAAAGTGAAAAATCTTAGAACGAACATAACTCGGAAAAAAAAATTAAATTAAATTTACGAAGCGAGTATCCGTAACGCAATTACGGTTTAAAATCGCGGGCGACGACTCTAAAGCTAAACATATTATTACTTATTATTAGGGCCCGGATTTATATGCAAATGCATATTCTTGTACAGTTGTCCTAGAATAATTTTGATTATAAATGTCAATGTTTCGTAATGTGTAGAGTCTAGGGTTAATTTTTTTTTTTCTTATTTTTGCATAAATGTTGCATATTCTACAATTCATAGAATTTATGTCTGTGAAGATACCTACTGTCGATTGTAAATAACCCATACATACATCGATAAGTGATAGTCAATCGACATCATCGTTATCGACGGCCGACGAATGACGACTAATATTGGATTTTTTAGTGGTAAATTTATTATAACCCAAACACCTCCACATTAGATAGTATCGTATACTGTACAATACGTATTGGGTAACACAGAATTTAGTTTTAAAAAAATAATTTTTATACATAATATATTATTGTTAATTTGTAAAATAAATCATTTTGCATATTTTATAAATTTTTATTGCATATAAATCCGGGCCCTATTTATTATGTATTATTTTACCACGTAGACGACAGGCCGTTGCTAAATAGACTTTGAACGACACGTCATCATCAAAATGATATTGCTCATCGGGTAGGTTACGAGACGAATGTCATTGAAAACGACCGACCGTATAATCACACAGAGCCGTACTTGTTAGGGGAGAGGGGGCGCAGGGTCGAAAAACTTATTACCCCCCCCCCCCCCGATCGAAATAGAAACTGTTAGGATTAAATCGGTTTTATATTATATTATTTATACCCATATTATTATTTGTTTTCGCTGCAGGAATGGTTTTCGAAGTACGTCGCAAGAACTGGCGATAATTTCGAACGACACGGATCAATGCAAATTCGGCCCCGCGGACTACAGCATTAGAGACGCGTACAGGACGAGAAATTTGAACACAAGGTCGGAGAACAGGAGGATTAGAGTGGACGGCAAAGTAGAAGAACGTAGGCTTTGGTTCAGAGCCGACGACGACGCCAGGAGGGTCGGCAGGTTGACGAGGTCGCGATCGTTGCCGGACATCCGTCGAGAACGCGTGCGCGATGCAAGAGAGAGGGACGTCGATTTCGGCGGCGCAGACCGGAGGAGAGCCGCTGTAGAACGGAACGACAGACGACTTTTGGAAAACCGCCTCGACCGAAGAACCCCTAGACGCGAGATCAGGGACAGCAGATACGAACGACAGTCCGTCAGAGACGACGCGGATGCGAGAAGAAGGACGTCGCAAATCAGACAGGTACCCGAATTTCCATAAAACCCGACCCCGATTTAATAATTGAAAAAAAAAAAAAAAAATTGTTTTTCCACAGAACGACATGGTCACTTTGAAAGACAAAAACGACACGACTGCATGGTAAAATTCTATTTGATATTGTTAATAATATTATACTCGTATATGCATGCCGTTATTAATTATTGGTAAATTTTTTTTTTCAGGCCTTTCTCCAATTTTGTCCAATCAGCCATCGGAGTGCTTGGATTATACTATTTTGGAATGCACAATAAAAGTGCCAAGTAATTAGAATTAAACACTGTGTTAGTTAATACGAGTATTATAATAGAATATAAAAATGTAAAAAAAAAAAAAAAAACATACAAATATATTATAATATATGATGATACATTTCTCTCGTAGCAAAACCATATCGTGTTTTAATTATTTAAAATTTGTCTCGATCGAGTTTTACCTACTCGAGCAATTACTACATTGAACACGATCCGTTAAATATGTCATAGGACATATTTGATTTTAAATTTTGTACGAGGAGAATTTTTTGTAATTTGGACTATCCCCCCGAGACAAATCCTGACTAATTCACATGGTACGGATAATGTACTAATTAGGTACTCACTAAAATCTTGATCTTCGGTGGTCTGTACGATGAAATCAAATTATTTTTATTGGAATACCTGCGCAAAAACATAGTTTAACATTGATCCGAATATATAAAATAATTACACAAATACAATGCGATACAAGTAAGGTAAAATTGAAATATTTCTTTGAAGCATTTATACTTTCAAATGAGCAAAATTAAACGAGCATTTATACATTTGAAAATTAAAAATATGTAATTTTTTCATATTTCAGTGGTAAATTATTTGAACAGAATATCAAAAGTCAAAAGTGAGAAATATATTTCGATCTAGAAAAGAAAGAATTTTATTTTTATTTTGCGTGTGTTTCAATGAATTCATAATACGAATCGAACGAATATTTTAACAACACAAAACATAAAATCAATTAAAATATACTTCTCTTGTAACGTTTACACTTTCTGTTAATCCATTTTTTAAATATGAAATTGCTAGTTTTTTGCCAACGATTTAGTTTTTATCGATATTTCTCGAAACGTTTACGAAGATCTAATGCCAGTGATACAACGGAAGTGTCTATAAACAGATTTGTACAAAACATCAATATGTAACATAATGATAAATACTGTTTGTTATTGGATGTCTGGATAAAATAAAATAATTTTAACGGAAATACTAATTTATGAAACGTGTAGAAATCAATGTGTGACAACAAAGAAAACAAAGAACAAATATTTAATTGAAAAATTAAAACGTAAACTATTGATTTCAATTTTAATTAATTTCTATTAATAAACCACTCGCGATCTTCCTTTGTCTGCATTAGAAAATATCTGAAATCAATTTTCTCTCACATAATTTATAAATTCATATTTACGATAGATTTTACCTGCACAATTGTGTCGATAATTCCGAAGCATTTTCAAATGGAAAAGATTGACAACTATCAGCCGACATGAAGAAGTTTTGTTTGCGAAAAAAATTCGGTCATAAATCCATGGATAACATTCAGACAATCTTAAACGAAATCAGCCACAAAAATGTTTGTTTTTTTTTCGATTACAATTTTTAAATTACAGAATACAATATCATTGGTCTTTTAAAATCCGAGACTCTTTTGATATTACTTTATGGTTTCCTAAAGTCAATTTTCTTTTCTTCGAGCGACATATTTTATGTATCCGAACATTGATTTGTTGTAAAGTGATTCTAATTTGCAGCCAATCCACAGACATTTTTGGACAATCGTATGAAACTTTTGCAAACGCACTGGTCAGATACTAATATGAGATATTAATAACATCAATACTAATTACATTTTTATTACGACTATAATTAAAAGTTTATTAATTGTTGCTATCACAGTTTCAAATTTATTTTTAAAATTATAACCACGTCATTATAAAATCCAATCGCCGTATTTTCTATAGTTTATTATTTCTCTTTCGCAATTCGTAAATACTATTAAGTATTCTTTGTATGTAATCAAGGTATTGGCATATCTGTTCGTTTTTTTCCGACAGTTTTACTCTGTAATGTAAATGAGACCGCTCAATTTCTTCGAGGAGATTATTAATTATGGTACACAGTTGTGATTCTCTAGTCATATTGCGTTCAATTAATTCGTTTAATTGACAGCCATAACTACTTAACGTCTCTTCAATCTAAAGCATAAAAATAAAAAATAAGAATAGCAATGATTATTATTATTTTTTTAATAGGGTACATTATTTAAATATCTATTTGGTAGTAGAAAATTGATAATAATAAATAAATTTGATTTTAATTAGTTCGTTTAACTTTTGCGATTCTCTGTTAATGGACAAAAACACTAAATTAGTTAAAATTATACAATACTAAACAACATAGATAACAATATAATAAAATTCTATACAATCTACAAATAATGAAAGAAATTTCAGGAAAAAATTGTCCGATAAACAGCAAAAAAATAATCGTTTAATTTACAAGGAAGTATTTCATAGGTTGTTATTAATTAATAGTGAAGCACAATGATGTTAATTTTAGTACGAATATCACATTATAATATCACAATTGTCATACATATATAAAAAAAAAAACTCAATTAAATACATATTTTATTTATAATTTATTTAGATATTATATTTACTTTATTTTTATACCCTTTTTATCCACTTAAAAACCAAAATGCTTATAAACATCAATATTGTCTTTAGATAACAGTAAC
Source organism: Drepanosiphum platanoidis (assembly GCA_948098885.1). NCBI lineage: Eukaryota > Metazoa > Arthropoda > Insecta > Hemiptera > Aphididae > Drepanosiphum > Drepanosiphum platanoidis. The sequence continues at coordinate 7,977,779 of OX402541.1, forward strand.
TATTATTTTTTAAATAATTTATAATGAATGAATGAATTTGAAAAATAAAATCAATGACGAATTAGCCACATTGGAACCGAAAAATTTGATTGATATCGAATCAAAATATTGACATTGTTGTGCATCACTGTTAATTAATGTGCACAGACAAACTTCAGCAGATTTTTAAAAATAATTTATTCATTGACCTACTTTAACAAATTTGAAGTTCAAATCGTGTTAAGAAAAATTGAGCACAATGACATTTTGGGTCACATTCAAGTGATACTGAATGGCAACATTTAAAACTTAAATTTTTAGCAAAACAGTAAACTTGTTTTTAACATAACATACGATAAATATTCATATACATACATTTCTTTTTAAAAACAATTCACAATATTGATTCAACTGCTGGTATCGATTTTCCCAATTACGAATTTCTTGTTCTTTTAGCATAAGATTTTTCTCGAGTTCATGGTTTCTCAACTAAAAAAATTGTTAATATTAATAAAATAAATATTATTTTGAAATAATAAAACATGTTTTACTTTGTAATAATTTAATTCTTCTTCCAGTTTTGATTTACTAAATTGATCTTGTGTTTCCGTATCCATACTATTTGTTAACTTATCATGTCTGTTACACATAGTTTGAATTCGATTATGATTATCCAATAGAGAAGAACTCACTTGCAATTGGGTTTTCATAAAATTCACTTCAGAACCCTAAAATATAGGAATAACAAATATTTGAACAATAAAATTATACACATATTTTAATTAAAATATAAACACCCAACAGGAATCAACAATAAATTTAAAAAAAATATAATATAATTTATGAGCAAAAACTAACAGTCATTAGTTAAAGTTAGGAAATATAGAGTATTAGTGAGAACTAATGGTTCTTGGGAGTTATGAGCATAAAAAGGGAATTTTAAAAGAAGCGCTTCCAAGAAGAACAGGAGCGTTCAATATTACAGAGCTTCAATTTATAAATAAAAATTGTCTATGCTCAGTAAAACCAATATGTACAAAGAAAGTAAGAGTAAAACTTAGATGAATTTAACTATTTATTTATGTTACTACTCATTTTTCATAGAGTGAATATGTAACACACCATTAACAATTTACTAAATAGAAAACAAAACATTTTCTATTAAATAGAATTAAATTCACCAGGGCCACATTATATCTTTCATTATTCAAAATATATCACATCATCTTTATTCTTCAATACAACTCTGTAAATTACACCATTATTGTTATTTAATTTAATACTTTTACAATTTTAGATTTACTATTTTGTTTTAAACACAGACTATGTTAATGAAAAATTGTGTTCTATTTATAGATAAATTGTATACATCTTTTAGTACTCTAAAAATAGTAACTAGTATTAGGTTATAAAGTAGTGGGATCAAGAAGTTAACAACTACTAAACCTTGAAACATGACGAATTAAACTTCACCTTGACTTACAATGACCTACATACTATAAATGGAATATATTATAAAATAAAATATTAGACTGTATAATACATGGTACGTAAAATTCATAAATTACAAACATTAGTATGTCTAGTGGTCAGCTGGTTTCTTGGAATGTGGTTTATTAACTGGTTGTAGGGGTTATTGACATATTCAACTGTCAACATATTACGTTGATCACCTTTTTTTTTCCAAAGCATTAAAACAACATATTAAAAAAAAATAAAAGATCAACTCCTTTCCACATAACTGAATAATATAGAAAAAAAAGAATTAAATTTAAAATAATCATATATTATTATCAAAAGAGGTACTATTTCATTTATTTAAGCCCCAAAACATTATATATTTTTAACGATTTATTAAAAAAATAAGCAATGGAGTTAGATAAACGTCTTTCCATTATTTTTAAAATGAAATTATCAAGTTCTTAATCATTCGTTCTTTTGAAAGACTTAAAATTAAATTAAGATAATAAACACAATTACTATTAAATAGCCGTGAGCATGAAACAATAGAAAATATATTTATATTATTTTAGTAATTAAAACTCAATAACAAAGTAAAGATTAAAACAAAAAGATATTCAACTCATGTTTCGGTCAGTAGGTAGAAATTTTGGTCAATAACCACTTCACTTCAGTTGTATAAATAAAACATCAAATAGGTGTGGCTTGGATTGAGATCATAGCACAGTACCGGTTTCTGTTTACATTAAAGAGTTCCCTGTGGTCAAGAATTAATTTAGTTTATCCTCATTTAGTTGTTCGAAATGGATGGTTGTTCCAAAGTGCTTTACTGTGTCTTCACACTTTTAGCCCTATCAACATTTACTCTATGTTCACTAAATGATCAGTATGAAAATATCGAAGAAAAAGTAACTTATAATGGAGATCAAGTACTTAGAGTAGAAACGGTAAACTCTAAACAAAGGAAAAAAATTAAGGAACTTGAAAATCAAGGATGTAAGTAAACATAATTTCATTTTTATTTTGTACAAAATTATTTTTTATTTTCTCACTGTTAATTTACTGTATTGAGCATTGGTCAATCTATATTTATAATTGAAAAATTATGAAAGAAATATTTATTTTTTTTAGTAATCCAAAAATGGTTTACCAATTCTATATCAGTAGATGTTATGGTAAAAAAAGATAACTCAGAAATAGTAAAAAGTGCATTAAATAATGGATCTTTGTCATTTGATATATTTATCGATGATATACAACGAGCCATCGATGAAGAAAATCCTCCAATGAATGAAGATTTGAATGAATTATCAGGAAGACAAGGTTAGTAATTATAATTATGAAATAGTCATACTGTATAAAATGCTTTGTTAATTAATTTAAACAAATTGAAAATGTACTACAGCATATTAATATTATTGATTTTATTAGGACACAACGTAACTTTTGAAAACTATCATAAGATAAGTGATATATATAAGTACATTGATTATATATCCCAAGAATATCCAGATTTTGTAGAAGTCGAAGTAATTGGTAACTCATATAAAGGTGTCCCATTAAGAGTAATACGAATTAAACCGGACCAAAATGCAACTGAAACAAAATCTATATGGATTGATGGAGGAATACATGCAAGGGAATGGATAGCAGTTTCTTCAGTACTTTATTTAATCAATGAATTAGTATATAACAGGGACTCATTAGAATCTCATATGAAAAACATAGAATTTCATATATTACCTATTTTAAATCCTGATGGGTCAGTATTAATACTGTATAACATAAAATGTCTATAATATTAAAACAAATATTTTGCAGGTATAAATATTCACACGAAAAGGAACGTTTATGGCGTAAAAACCGAAATAAGCCTACAGCAAACTCATGTATTGGAACAGATTTGAATCGTAACTGGGATTATCACTGGGGCGAGAGTGGTGCCAGTAAATATTCATGTGCAGAAATCTATCGAGGAGTAAAAGCTGGATCTGAACCTGAAACCCAAGCAGTAGTCAATTATATTATGAAAAATCCTAAAATATTTAAAGTTGGTTAACCTAAATGTAAACTGTACTTTTTAGATCATTATTACATTGAAAATTGATACTTTTAGGGATTCTTGACATTCCATAGCTATGGACAATACATTTTATATCCATGGGGCTATGCAAAACGAGTACCATCTGATCACACTGAAATACACCGTGTAGGTCAGCTTATTGCCACATCTATCAAAAAGGCTACATCAGTAGATTACACAGTCGGAAATAGTGCATCACTTTTATACCCGGCAGCTGGTATACATATTCATGATACTTATTTTTTCTTAAAAAAAAAAAAAATAAATACATTTTACTATATTTTTTTATTATTGTTTTAGGAGCGTCTGATGATTGGGCTAAAGGAGTAGCAAAAATAAAATATGCTTACACAATAGAATTGAGAGATACTGGAAAATATGGATTCATCTTACCACCTTCTGAGATTTTAACTACTGGAAAAGAAGCTTTCGTAGCAGTTTCAGCATTAGCTAGTGAAATAAGTTCACAATATAATAACAATAGTAATAGCAATGAATAAAATTATAAAAATACCTTTAACTCTGATGTGGTACGATTTTTCAAAGATGGAGAAAGAGTATTATTCTTTTTTCTTTCTTCGTCATATTTATGTTTAGCCAGGTTTCCTATAAATAAAATAAATATTTATTATATCAATTTTGTTTTTTATTTATTCATTATTTGAATTTCGACTATACGATGTTCTACAATATATTTAATACAAACCATAGATTTCAGGTGTTTTTGGAGATTTTTCTGGAATTTCTTGAGAATTATTTTTCAAATTAAAAACTACTTTTTTGGTATCATTTTGTTGATTTTTAGACAAAATAGATTTTTTATTACAGTTTAAGTTTGCATCATTAAAATCTTTTGATGCTTTAACATCATTTGTATTTGAAGTACTTTGAAAGTATGGAAGTGTTTCACTGATTAATTTATCTGCTTCAGTTAACAAATCATCTATATTTTTTCCAGCAGATTCTCCTGAAATCATGAGCATAGTAATATAACAAATTAATTAATGTAAATTGTGACACAATAAATTATTAAATTATTAAATTATTAAAACGTAGTAAAACAACAACATTCAAAAACTATAATATAAATTTTACCTATAATGTCTTGAATATCACAGTCTTCTCTGCCCAAAACTAACAATTTTTCCATCTCAGAGATTAATGAGTCCATGTTTTATTGTAATGAAATATAAATTAACTAGTTAATTTACTATTAAAATATCTTTAAAATGATTGAACATTTGTAGAATAATTCAGTCATTCAAATAGTATTGTAAATTGTAATATTTATTATAATTTACCTATATGATAATAATGTATAATGATATGAATAATAATGATAATAAATTTGTATTATCAACAAGTAAAAAAAAAAAAATTGTACAGTGTGTCAACATTGGAAAATTTATAATTTTATAATAAATAATGTTAATTGATTTGTAAAATGAACTATTCATATTTTATAATAGTATAATAAATTATATATAAATATTAAGTAAGATACTGAACAATCAGTTTAATAATAATGAATACTTGATAATTTAATATCTTAATTTGAAATATTTTGATATTAAAGTTGAATTAATTAATGTTTTATTGCATTATTTTTTAAAATTAAACATATCTAAACATGATGGTAAATTGGTAATAAATAAACCTACACTACTACTTTGTTCATTTTGGCCCATTTCTTCACCATTTTAATCATTTGTTCAACTTGAGAATTTGCTGAATTTCTTAATAATTGTATGACATCAGCTATTTGATCCCTATTTAATTCAAAACAAATATAAAATAATTTGTAATAGCTTTTAGTTTATTAAGTACCTATTAAGAGTATAAAGTAGCTTTATTATGTGACTTACTTAAAAAAAATTTACATCACCTTTACTAAAATTTATAAATTTGAATTAATTTCCTACTAACAGGGCATTATTGAACTTAATACTCATCAAAATATGCATTTGATGATTAAAACTTATTTATTAGTATTTATTATCAGTAACAATAATGTTTATGAAAATAATTTTCACTCTAATAAAAAAAAAAAACCCAAGGAATTAGGTACTTAGGTACAATAGAAATTATTTTCTTTAAACAAAGAAATTTTGAAAATATGCAATTTTGTTTATTTTACCGTACCAATTAACTTTTAAATTTAAACTATGTAATACTTCTAAATTATATAATCCTAGATTTTACGGCCTCGAGTACCCCCTCCGGCTTTCCCCGCAATAACATGTCTCTGCGGGCAGCGAGCGCGACGGAGACAGTAGGTTTTCACTTTGAAATCTAATGAATTCGATGTAGAGAAATCGACGGTATCAAATAGTAGTCGAAAACGAGAGGAACGGAAATTCGCAAAATACACGTAACTATTTACAGGAGAGCAACCTGTACAATATGCAGAGGACTTTATGACTCACCGCCCAAGACCGGAGTAAGAACCTAGCTACGTCAAGCACGATCCACACGTACCTATCATTTTTCGACAGACCACGAATAAAAGACGGATGTATGTATACATATATAACAGAGGTACCTATTATACGAACCTACGCACTTCCGTAGTGAGTCATGGCGATGCGATTTCCTTGCAATTCTCGGCGTCTACAGATATTATAAAATTATACAACAACGATTCGGTACGTAAAACGGAAAAACAAACACACACGAACAAGCAAATCGTTCGAAAAATCTAATGGCCGCGGAATACCTACGACGTCTGACGTACGAGAAAAAATGTCCACCGAGAGATTGGAGAACGACGCGACGACGACGGTCCGGTCCGGTAACGATTGTGCTGTATTTGGTCGGTAACGTTCGACCTGGTACACGGTAAGTCAAATGTCGACTATGTAACTCGGTAGACGGTAAGTCAAATGTCGACTATGTACCTCGGTATACGACGGCAATTCGTACGCTACCCGGGTATAAACGACCGTACATGGAACTGTCAACGATTTAACGGTTTTTTTACAAGACCGTCACTTCTCGGCGGAACAGTCACAGTGCACGCATTAATGATGGCGACGGCGCGGCGCAGGGATCAAAAGACAAGAATTTCGGTACAGAAAGAAAAAATAACGAAAACCCCGCAAATGTCGTGTAAATCTCCCGATACAAACCGCAGAGAACGCCGTGTTAAACAAAACAGGTATGTGCATTGTACAATCATTGATTATTAGTTTTTAATATATAACGAATGGTTCAATGGTGTAATGTATTGTGTATAATACATATGAAATATATAATAAATCGGTACATTTATAATATTCAGTTTAAAAGGTAAATTGAAAAGTCTATATGTATGTATATCGAAAACGGCATTTTTTTCGTGTCATTTCCTAGAAAGTTTACGGTCGGATTCGTCTCGGCGTAACTCGAGGGCCGCCCAAGTCATGTAATAAAATTTTCATTTTGATGATGGAGGGGCCGGGGGGAATTCAGGTTTACCGGTGCAAAAGCATAAATCGGGCTACTTATTATAGTTCTCGGAGTTTAAAAGTTTATACCAATCATGATGATGACATATGGAAACTGACATTTCGGGAGGGGTCGTGACTATAAGAGCTTTTATACCTACTTAAGTATTTACGGTTTAATATTACTGATAGCATTGATTAAGTATACCTGTATACTGTATATTTAATCAATGCTGATAGTAATACTTTTATTAGTAAACTTATTATTAATTTATATTTACGAGATTAAAATAAACAAAGAAAGTACAAGACGTTTATTGTACTCACTTGGGTTGATTGCCAAGGACAATTTGTTGAAATATACCAGCACATGCACCGCGTTTTCCTTCCCAATATTCGGGCAACAAATCCAGTCTTTCGAGCATATCAAATGCTTTAGCTGATTGCCAAAACTGATTAGTTTTATAACAATCATTTGCAATCGATTGCAGTATTAACAATGAATCTTGTGAATTTTCCATTTTCAAATACAAATCCCACGCTGATTGAGGTTTTTTATTCATAATAACTAAAGAAAAAAAAAATGATTATAATTTTATAAAAATGTTTACTTTTTAATAAAAATAAAAAATATTAGAAACATTCTAAATAATAAAAAAGGTTTGAAGATTATTGAAAATAGAACATTAAATAAAATATTGATATAACGTTATTGTAAGTAAATTTATGTTGTCTTTTAGAAGTAATTAATGATAAAAAAATAAATCAAAATCGAATACCAGTAATTTTAACAGCTTAATAATATTTCAATAGATGTGAATAAAAACATAGGTATAGGTATAGGCGTCATCTTCACGAGAAAAATATAGTGAAACCCCGTATAGATATAAACAATTAATGGTAAAAAAGTAATAAATATAAACACTATTTAATGAAAAAGGGTAATTAATTTTGTTATTATTAAAGTTAATGTTAATTTTCTTTTAGTTTGTTCATGAAAAAAATGACATAAATTAACCCATATATATTATTGTTTATCAAGAGGCTTAAATAATTAAAATATGAAACAATTAGATACACTTTTAAACAAATAAACTTACAACAATGTGTTAAATGGTTTATATAAATGAAACTGTCACGTATTTTGGCACTTTTAACTTGTAAGTACATTTCTTCTGCTTCCTTGTACTCGCCCAATGCTAATTTAACCTATTTAAAAAGTTGTACCTAATAATTATAATTTTATTGATGACTTGAGAGAATAAATAGTAATACCAATACCTGAGCAAAATTAAAATTAAAACTGTCGTCATTTGAGAAATAACTTTTTATCGAACTTAAGTACAAGCTCACTTCATCATAACGCCCTTCTAAAAATAGGGATGAAGCCATGCATTGTCGTCCTGGTATTGTATCGCATTCACTAGAACTACTTCCTACCATGTTAAATAAACTCTGTCCATTCTCAATTTGCTTTGTCTAAAAATGTTACACAAAAGTATAGTCGTTTTAAAATATTATTTTTGGTAAGAATAAAATTAAAGAACAGATTTTATCAAAACCCTGTTTTAAGCTTTTACTAATGTAGGTAATTTTAAAAATTATATAATACATAATAATATATTAATATCTACTTTTAAAAGAACACAAAATAAATTATGTCTTTCCAATTTAGGAAAGTGTCTGTAAATGAGGTTTCATTGTAATAATCAAATATGTACCTATTTATATATTTTAAATTATGTGTTGAACTAAAATCTATTCCAGTAATTTATTTGTATAATATTCGTTTTCTTACATCTCCTTTTTCTTGACCAACAACTACATTAACGATAGCTTTCAATATATATTCTTGTGGAATAGCAGGATCTAAATCTTTAATCAATTCGTAAGCTTCTTCATTTTCTCTCTGTCTTAAATAATATACTACTAAATTGAGACGAGCTTCTGGAAGTATATCAACAAGACCCGGTAACACTTGTAATGCACCTTCTCCTTCGCGAAACACAACCATATTATGTTTAATTAAATCTTCACAAAATTTAAACGTAGATGACCTTCTTGCCTTACAAAATTTAATTCATTATTATTAATAGGTATAAAATCATTAAAAATGAATACATTGGCAGATATGAGGACTCACTATAAGATTTTTTAATTCCGCTTCAGCTGCTTTTCCGTCGTATAATTTATATAAATTACAAGCTTTTAAATTAGTTAAAATCATAGAATCAGGATATTTTTTCATATATACATCTAAAATTTCTTGTGAGACGTCATAAAAGTCTAATTTATAATAACAAAGGGCCATGTAAACATTTAATGCTAAAAAATGCCTGTAAAATAAAGTATAGATAAAAGGTATTACATTTTTCTATTTAATTAAAATGTATTTTGGAGGTATTATGCTTACTCACAAATCTATGTAATGTAACCTAACCCATATGGCTATATAACATATAATTATATATATTACCATTGATTATAAATACTAGTATTATATATATTACATAAAAATATAATTGGCAGGGGCCTCTGTAATTCCCCCTGAGTATGCCAATGATGACTAATAGGTATTAGCATTGATTATTGATACTAATTAATAATTATCATTAAATAATATACTGTGTATCGTTATCAAAATAGATTTGAATTTAAATTTACCGGTTATTAATCAACAGCTTCTTATAAATATCAATTGCTTCTTGGTAATGTGATCTAAGATAATGTATAGCTGCCAATGACAATTGGTCTTCAACTACATCCGCTAAAAGTTCATGATACTCCATTAACTTTTTTTCATCACCTTGTTTATGTGCTAAATGAAATTGCAATCGGATTTTCACATCAGAAATATCGGATTTTCCTATAGCCTATTTTTGTATCAAGCATATTTAATAATTATTCAAGTATTCATAAATTATTTAAGTATAATATGACTCTTAAGTCTTTAGTTATTATGCTAGTTATATTACTTCTTCAGCTTCCGGATACATGCCCAAATAGAAATAGCAACATGCTAAATTAACATACACATGTTTTGGTTTTGAAATCTCGCTTAGGTTTTTGTATATTAACATAGCATTATTGTAATCACCTAAATGAAAATAGCAATACGCAAGCCATTGTTCTAAATCATCCACATCTTCTTTTGATTTTTCTATTTCAAACTAAAAGATAATTTATAAATTAGTAAGACTTACACAATATTATGGATTTATAATAAACTAAAAAGAGTTTTGAATTATGGTAATGTCATATTCTTTGTAAATTAAAATATGTGTCTACTCGATATAAAAAACATACCTTGCTTACACTGATAGGTTAAGAGTTTAAGACTGGATTTTAATGTATAATATAATGTAATATTTATTATTATGTAAATGCAAATGTGCACTTAAAATAGTCGAGTAATGATAAAATTAACTGTATTTATTAAAGTTCTAAGGAATTATACCTCTAAATTTATTCATAGGATACAACATTATTTAAAAAAAAATTATATAGTATAAGTATAATCAATTTAATTGTAGTTTTATAAGCATTTTAGTAACCTTCGTGTGTCTATTTCTGTAGATTTTTCAAAAAGTAGATTTTAAATTTAATTGTTTGTATATATAAAAGCTCATCTTACAGCATATTGGTATTACTTATTACTTATTACTTATTAGTTTATTACTAATTAAGTATAATTTATGATCCGAAAAAAAATTTTTAAATAATTAACGTACATAATAGTATGCATGAAAATGAATATTATAATAATGAATTTGCCATAATACTAGAACACATGTAAAAATAAAATTGCATTATATTTTTCTTGTTAGTATGAAAGATATAATGATAAAATTATTTTATGTAATAACACTAATAACTAATATGGTGTATCCAATACGTCATATATGTACATCTAATTATGATGTGCGTTCTATGAAAAATCCGGTCTGTACTAAACTAACAAGTTGTAATAATAGGTAGATTTTATATTTTCTTAATATTTTTTTTAATTTTTAAGGCTGAAAATATTTGAAAATTATTATATAACAACTTTTTTCTAAAAGAAAAATACATTATAGATAGAGAAACTATCCTTTGGCTCATATCCATTTTTATATATGCTTGTTCATAATATCGTTACATTAAGTACACAATATAATCACGGAATAGGTTAAACTGTAATTAATTCTGTGTCCTGTGATATAATAACAATGAATGATGATTACACGTGTGTATACGAAAAAATTATTATGAGTATTATCATTATTATTGAAATAATAATAACAGCTTTAAAATGTTTACAGAATAAGTTACTTTAAGGATTGTTAAAGCCCCGGTGTAGTCCCTTTTTTCTATAAAATCCTTAGCAGTTATCTTGTGATTCGCTGGTTGCGTTTTCTCCAATTGCGGTTCCACCGCTGGTTTTACTCGTGATAATATCTTAAGAGAAAAAAATATAATGACATAGTATAAAAACACTAAAATAAATTAAACAAAAAATAAGAGCACAATGTAGGTGTGCATTTGTTGAAGTTATATCAATTTTATTTTACAAATAATTCTAATTTATCTTACCATATTTTATTCGGTGCGTGGGTGTTTGATTTTTATTAGGGTTTTTTCTTTTTCTATAAAAGTATTTCCAAATAGTGTTTTGATTTATAAACATATAGTAAAACAATTATTATACATTAATTAGATATTATACTTGAAATATAAGTATAATAATACATTTGATGTAAGACATTTTCAGCCATTAAGTTTTTGTACTGTTGTGGTATCAGTACAAATAATTATATCCATAGCAACTATATCGCCCCATTGATTTAGTGGTGAATTTAATATTGTAGGCACTAGGTCAAGTTGGTAGATTAAGTTAAATTGGCTTTGGCGTAGAGTGGTACATTTTGAGGAATAGAAAAGTTTTTCAATTACTTTATTTATTTTATTATTTAGCAATTAAGAATAATTCCCTTTTAGAAAATTGTGTTCACAAATGTATAAATACAATTAGTACACTTATATGGGCTATCGGCTATATGTGTACATAATTAATAGATATTAGCAATTTAACATGGTAAACAAAAGTAATTATATCTAGTTGAAACATTTAAAATGAGCTGAGTCATTCGATCTTAATCACTATATAAAAAATATATACTCAATAAAATAAACGTCGGTGAAATTTAACGAGTTTTGATTCATAATCTGTATGTTTCTGTTACAATCATACTTGGTCTTGGTCTATGAACATATTTTATTTTACATTTCAAATGTGTTAATATTTTAATAATCAAAATATTCTTTTCTTACTCGAGCCGGGCTTGTTTGTTCTTCCTATAGCATTGTTTTATTTATTATCATTGTTATTTCTATATAGCTAATTAGTTTGTTACAAAAATAACAACATTACTTAATAATAATAATATTAATAGGTAATGTTTCACGAGTGCGTATCTGTATGATATAAATACGTGGAATTTGTTATAAAATTTCGTATTTCTGTACACAGAAAACATATTTTGAACGTAACGTCGACACCGCGCAAATTATCATATTTGATTATTAATATTATATAGGTGCATTAACCTTTAAACTGGGAAAAGTTGAACGACCCTGAGTGTGTGTCATCGCGTGACTGCGCGTCTGCATGTCCGTGATCTCGACAAAAGATCCGCCGTTGACCTTGGTAACCGTAAATGTCCTCCTGGTCGAGCTACATTGCACAAACTATAACCTCAAACAATTATAAAATACGTATTCGTCAGACGGCCGGAATTGTTATCAATTTATCATAAACTTACTTCCGTCGTCTATCCATCCGCGGATAATACGCGACACCACGGCGGATTTCTGAAGTGTTTGTGATTGCAGGTAGTACACTTGCACCTAGCCGCGTTCTACTTATTATTTTTTTTAAATTCCGTCTTGCGGTCTTGTTTAAGAGAAATAATTTTTTTTTAATGGGTCGCTGACCCATTAAATTAAATGTTTTATGTCGTTATGAATGTTTTCAGTATGTGTTATCGCAGTTCGTTTATAACTATGTGCAATTATAAATTATTATTCTAGTTTATTTTTTAGTTTATTCGTTTTGTTTTTTATATGAATTTATTTATTTTTAAATAATATAATCTATACTTATATTTATTGTTATAATAATAATAATTTTACTTAATCTCTTTCTTGGCGTTTATATCCTTTACTTATTATTCACCACCATGGAAGATTACGGAGAAATAAATTTAACCAATCAAGAGTTACAAATGTTGTCAGATTTGGACAGGTAAAAAAACTTTGTTTATTTAACTACTTTTAATTTAATTATTGACCGTAAACCGTTTACCAGTGGTAAGGTTTACATTGTATTTTTATTTATTCTGATTCTTCTAGTAATAAGATGGCTGTGATGAAGTGGTGTTATTAAGTGCCCATTTTCTAAAGTAATGAGAAGGCTCTGTCTTATACAAATCATAAAAAATGAGGATATAATTTTATGGTTGTGTTGATAGTCTGAACCCGTTAAAAGTCCACTAAAATGTTTAAAAGCTTTACCATGACCAAATAAAATTTAAAAATATAAAATGTCCTTTTTTAATTTTAAACTTATCTTTTGAAGGGAAATTATCTTAAAAAATTTTAAAAAAAGTCATCAATAAGTAACTGAATTTAGCATTGTTAAAATTTGTCATTGTATTCAAAAAGAGCTGTAGGAATTTTTAAGTTTTTCACTTAGATGTCCAGATACCTATTTGGATCACAGCTACTAAGACTAGTATCTATTGGTATTGAGCTGAGTATTTAGTTCCTAATGATATTAGTTAGGAACTAATAAAAGTACTACTATATTACACCATGCTTAACACTTAATCGTTATTGTTGTAATTATAATGTAGTGTAGAACAACAATAACATACTTAGCTATAAATTTAAAATTATAAAACATGACTCATAATTTAGAATATATTATTATAGAAAATATAATAACATATTGTTTATGATATAAATAATCATGTAATATAGAAAATATTGTGACTTAAATTTGTATGTATTATTAATATCATAATATACTTAATTTTAAATTTATAAACTGAGCGATATCAACATTTTCTGTCTTTTACTTTTTATAGCTAAAAAAGTATCCAAAACCCTATGTACAATAAAATATTTTTAACTTAAAGATAATTGTACTAAAAACAGTCATAAATAATATAAATAAATTGTTTTATGTAGATTTTGACTTTATATATTTATTTTCTTTTATAAGTTTACTCTACTATAATAAATAATAATAAATCATACAATCGTATTAAGTACCTATAACATTAGGAATTTAGTAATCACCATATTACTAATGGCATGCTATTTAAGAAAATATTTTAACTTATTGAATATAATCATTGTCCACAACCTATGTACAAAACTTCATTGTTATAGGTACATAGCACACAACTAAAATAAACATATCTAACCTTATTATAAGTTTAAATTTAATATCTGCTTATCAGGAGTTATTTAGACATCAAAAAAACATTAATAATCTAACAAATTGGCAAAAAGAACAAATTCCACTCCATTTTAATCTAGGTATATTTGTTAAATCTATAATAGTTAAAATAGAAAAACAAATTTTATTTTTACCAATTAAATATAAAAATTAGAATTTATCTTAGAACTATTATTGTTATCGTTATTTAAACATATTAATAATATGACCTATATTTAATTTTTATCATATTTTATTACAATAAAAATATTCAATAAACTCCTCGGGCTTAAAAACTATAATCACATTTACAATTTTATTTTTATGGTAATTGTATAACTTTTTTTTTATTTTAGTCGTATGTATGGCTTTTTGAAGTTAAACGATCCAAAAGAAATCAAGAAAAAAACTCTAGTTTTAAAAGTATGTATATTTATATTTATTACATTAATTTTTTTTATTGTATCTTATTGTAATGTAATATTGTAATTATAGCTGTAGTGTTATTAATTGATATAACATTTTTGGATGTAACATTATTCTTACATTAAAGTTATACCTATATTTGTTTATATTTTTTTTTTATCAACATAAAACTGAACTGTTTGTATAATATCTAAATATTTATATTTCTATAACTTTTTGTAAAAATTATTCGAAGTCTTTAAGTGGTCTTAATGACTAATTAAGATATAAGTAAGCATAATATAAGTAGTTCAATTATTCATCTTAGACTAGGTGCTAAATCAAGGTAGTTGGTATAAAACGCAATTTGAAAATTCATAAGTTTTTTAGTTTTTATATTGATTATTATAATGATTGAACCAAGAAAGTATAAATAATTGTATGATATTAAATACTAATTCTTATTTTGTGGGTATTTTAAATTAATTTATGGTCTGTTTATACAGTAATTTGAAAATATCATGGCCAATTATTAATATTATTCATCTTAAGACATATTAAATGTAAAATAATGTTTGTTTAAGTTCATATTGACAATTTTTCTAGAGTTATTTACATAAACAATTAAGTTTAAGCCTAAATGTTTATAATTATATGGTTGATTGTTAATTATTATTGATAATAGTTAAAAACTATGCTGAGTTCTAATATTATTTTTAAACAGAAATTAAATATTCTAGATTATTTTTACATCATCTAATCTATTTCTAGAAAATACAGGAATATTTTATGGGTACTTCATATATTTTATACTATTGTGAGCAATTTGAAGTCTATAGATTTGTAAACTATGGTAAAAAATAAATTCAAGGTTCAAGAATTTTTCAATAATAATCATAATGACAAATCAATATTGAATGATAATCTATAATAGATTAAGTTTTAAAATTTGTTTTGATTAACTTATTTAGAATAAAAATGTATATTTTTTGTGATAAGATACAATTCTGATCATTAAAATGATAAAATACTGTAGTGAAACCTAACAATAGACAATTAATGGGTAATTAAAAGACCACACTTTATTTAACATGTACATGGTCTATAGTATTTTTGTTTAAAATTTAAAACATATCATTCATTGTGCTCTTTGATTGGCATACTATGAACAAAATTCAAAATATTTAAGTTATGTATTGTTTATAATGTTTATATGAAGATAATTTTGCTCTATTCAGCAATTTTTTTTGAACTGTCCTTATTTGACATTTTGTAATTAATGTTTAAATTTTAGTAATTGTATTTATTATTCAGAAGATATGTTAGCAATATTTGATAAATGTATCATTATATAAATCCTTTATTTCAAACATAAACTACCATATATCAATTATGTCTGTAAAAATTTAGTTGAGAGTTAATAATGAAATAGTTTCAATTCGAACATTTTAAGTAAAATTAAAAAAAGAAAGAGTGAAATGTTGATTAAATGTAAAACATTTAATTTTAAAAGTTATGGAATTTATGTTATTTTAATTACAGACTAGTATTAATTTAAAGTGAGTTCTGAATAAGTAGTAGTATATATTTGATTACATCTAAAACTTATAATGAAATAATAGTACCGTATACCAAATTTTCCTTTATGGTATTTGTTTTTAAATTATAGTTACCCATAGACTTCTTTTAAAGCACAGTGTTTGATTGTTATTATACTCATATATTAATCATACTAACTAATTTTAAATATTATATTAACTTTGTATATTTATTTTATAGGCTATTAAGTACCTTGAAAGAATGTTAATTCAAATGCAGAAAGAAAAATCAGAAGACGAATCCTCAAAAGCAATCAGTATTGATTCAAAAACTTATTGCAAATTAGGCCATTTTCATTTATTGTTGGAAAATTATTCCAAAGGTAATTCATAATTTCAATAAATATTTGAGGAGGGGCTCTGAGTCATATTCAATCAAAATACTTGTTATGCCCTATAATTTAGATTCCACGTAGTTTCAAGGACTATGATAAACTTATGTTGATGTAATTCTATAGGCTATATTTACTGTTTGGATTTTTATTACTTCTAAAATAAAACAAAGAAAATACCATACAATAGCCCACTACATTACATACCACACAAATATTAAAAAATATCAATAAAACTTGTTCTTTCGTGAACTCATAATATTAATGCATTTATCAATCATTTGTTTAAATATTTCTAAACTGGCAATTATTTATTGAAGCTGGAAATATTAATCAGTTTTATTAAAAATAATCATTTTATATTATTTATCATTTATAATTGTATATATCATCTACTATTAATTAAAATAATTACATTTTAAATTATATATTTTTCATCATTAATTACTTTTAGATCCTAAGCAAAGCAATAATTCATTAATTTTATGAATTTTTTTTTCTGTATAGACTTGTATAGTAAATAAAACTACTAACTTGAAAGTTTCATTTAATATCTACTTAGTTAGATCTAACACTGGATTCTAAAGACACTTAAGTCAGTTAAATTTTCTTAGTTATTTAACTATATTTTTTTGTCTTAACTGAGTAATTTTTTTATATTATGTGGCTTGGAATTTGAATGCAAAATATCAATCTTAGTTAGCTATACAATATAATTGTTAAAGTATTAAAATAAAATTTGTACTGGCAGGGTTTCATTTATTAATTGTTAACCAAACAAATTTGTTATTGTTTTCAAATAATAAATTTATAAATAATACTACTATGACTATGACATTTCATACACTTAACTTATACCAAGTTTGAATTATGTCTCATTTGGCTTGATGCTCTCACTATTAGATTTTGTCTGAGAAGCAAACCAAGAATCAAGCGGCATACATTCAAACCTAAATTCCTTTCAATTTTTTTTTTTGTGATATTAATATTTTTGGAAAAAATTGTAGTAATCTCAAAATATATATAAATATTTATTTTAACAATGTTTATTTTGTTTTAGCAATGTCTGCATACCACAAATATTATAATGATGCAGAAACTAATCACTGGAAAGATGCTAATTTTTTGTATGGTCTTGGTCTTGTATATTTCCACTTCAATTCATATCAATGGTAAGATTAATAATTATTTTAATATATTATAATTTAATTTGGTATTTATTTCACTAGTACTTGTACTAGTTATTGGGTTTTTTTAACGATTCAATTAAAATTAGCATTATTCACATAAATTACTGAAATCAATTATCAATCTATTATGGTAATATTATACTGAAATATTCTATTTTTGTACTATTCAACTAATTGAATCTAAGTGCAATTTTAGTGTTAAACATTAAAAAATATGACTCAAAAGTAAAGAAATTGATTAGAATTTAGTTGGCTGTTTTCTGTAATCAAACAATAATATACTGCTATAATCTTAAAGTTTTATCTGTGATACACAAGCCATTAAAGTACATGTGTCAGTGACCCTAGATGCCAAGGTCTGAAATTAAAATTGTTGAGTAAATAATAATAAAAATGTTGTTTGGAACGAAGAATTGTGCAATAAAAAAAAAAAAAAAATTCTTGTTATAATATTATAATCGCGTGGACGACGGAACGCCGCGATTAAAAAATTGGTGGTGGAAAGAAATTGTAGAGTGGTGTGGATGGAAAAAAAATAAAACGCAGAAAAATAATATTATAGTGGTGTAAAGATAGTGGTGTTCATGGCGCGAGCGGACGCGAGATGGAAAAAAAAAATAATAATAAACCAGTTTCCGAACTCGGGTGAACACGGATCAAGCTGAGCGTCGTCGTTTGGAACGAAGCTATCCGTTTTACCTGCCCGCGTGTATCCCGTCTCCGGCAACAACAACAACAATGGTAGTGGTGTCCCTCGGTATCGGAGGAGAACAAAAGATGACGCGACGGGTCGCTGAAGATCGTACGCAGTTGCCCGATGTCGTTCCCCAAACATGGGAAAATAAGAGAGAAAAAAAAAAAATACGTTTCGAAAATATCTCCTACGGAGTGCCGAATTCCGCGTTTTCCAACCAATCGCGTGTCGGAACTTTTTCAATTTATTTCGTCGCGCCATCGATTACGGATAATATAAAATATAATCCATTGGACGGGGCCCACGACGGGGGACGACACCACGAGTATTTTCGTTGACGACATTACACAATAAAACATCCCCGGACAGCGAACGAACACACGCGTGTATTCATACTCTCTCGGCGATACTCGCAAAGTGAAAAACGTTTAGGAGTTTGGTTTTGTTTTTTTTCCCATCAAACCACACGGACATTGTCGACTCGTTTGTTTATGTTTTTTTTTTTTTTTGGCATTTGTTTTTTTATTTCGTCGGTTCTCCCGAACGCGCGCGTACACGCCGCAATACGTATCGTATAAATTTTTTATTGTCGTCACCCATTATCGCCGTCGCCGCCGCCGAGCATCGGGTGCACACGTTTGCGCGCGCGCGCCGCCGTAATAGTATTGCGTGTATGTATGTAGTCGTGAACGACGGCGGCGGCGGCGGCGGCGAATTTGGCAACCACTGAAGTGTCTCACGCGCCGAGGTTAGCGTCCCACAGGTCAATGTTTAGCGTTGTGTACGCGCGCGTCGGGTACACAGTGTGTAAGTACGGACTCGCGCGAGTAGTAAGTACTATTATATATCGCGCATAGTAGGGATGCGCCGCCGCCGCCGTCTCCCCCCCGCCGCCCGTCATTCACCGCGCGCGCATCGCTCTCTCCGCCGATCCATCTCTCTCGCTCCTTCTTCCAGTCGTCCTCCTCTCGCCGCGCATCCCTTCTCACTCGGTCGCCGCCGCGACCCTTCTCTCACCCACCCGCCGTCACTGTCCTCCTCTCTCGCTCGTCGCCTCCCATCGCCGCCGCCGCCCCACCATCACGTTCGGGCGGTCGCTCGTACACACGTACGCCACTGCCGCCGCCGCCGCCGCCGCCGCGTCGAAAGACCCTCTTTTCACGACGTCGACGACGACAATGTCCTCTGCACCGCAGCACAACCTGCAACTGTACATTATTTTTATTATTATTATTATTATTTTTTTTTCCTATTTCTCCTCCGCGTCGTCTGCAGCGGCAGCAGCAGCAGCAGCAGCAGCAGCAGTAGTAGTAGTAGTAACTCGACGATATCGTTGCCGACGGCCGCGCGGTTCGTTTTTCATTTTTTAAAACAACAATAGTAGTATTACACCGACGCGTTTATCGTCCGAATCCTCTCAGATGTGTTCATTCGTCCATTATTTTTACCGATTCCTCGCGACTACGAGCGTAGCGTTCAGTGTTCATTAGTCCGTAAGCCACCGCCACCGCCGCCGCCGCCGCCGCCGTCGTCGTCGCTGTCGTCGTGCAGAGTACTCATTCACTCACACACGTACTAGCGCATTCATATTTCGTACTCGCGCTCACACTCACACACACGCGCGCGTCCTCTTATCTCAGGTAAACTTTGACGCATGTATAGATATGTGGTAGAAGTAGTAGTAGTAGTAATAATAATAATAATAATAATAATATTAGTAGTACTTGCCACTTGGTAGTAGTAGTATATATATAGCAGTAGCAATAGTATGTCGTGTTTCCTGTTCCGTTTCTTTCGCTCCCGTGTGCACGTCCTGTCGACGACGGACCTATCGTCCTGCTCCCGACGCGCGTTGTTTATAATATTGCGTTTGTTATAGTATCGGTCGTCGTGACTCGAGTAAACAAAACGCCAACGCGCCGAACCCGTGTCTCACGTAGGCATGTCGTCGTCCTGTTCCTGTCGCCGACCCTATCGAAGAGTATAATATGTCATATTGTTATGCACGATACTCCTTTTATTTTCATTTTCTTTTTTGCAATATCAAACCAAACTCGGCCTTTGGTATTGATTTTTTTGTTTTCGATAGTCGAACAATACCCGGTGTTCTCATCTATCCTCTGTTTTTTACGATGGGACTTTATCGATACCGAGCGGAGAAATATTTCTGGCCTTTTTATATTGTCGACCGACGTCGGTGCGTTTCAACCGCATGCTTTGTCGTAGTACCTACTCGTAGTTTTATCGTGTACAAGATTCATTAAGAAAAAAAATGAATTGTGATTTGTCGAAAAAAAGAATAACATCCCTACTGTATGCAATAATACTTGTTTGTCGATGGAATTTTTAAATTTTCAACTCATCGATGCTTTTATTTATACATACATGGGTGGTAATTGAAAAAAATTAAATTTATAATCGTTCCTGTTATATTTTGCTATCTATAACTAATTAAATCGCTTGAGAGAGTCATGTTATGTATAATAACTTTTGCACGCTCTGTTTTTTTTTCTTTTAAATAATTTATTTGATTATATTATCAATGTTACAATTACTGTAATATTTTACGAGCCAACAGATATGAATTTGAAATAAGAATTTTTGTTATTTCTATTTCGAGGACACCAAGCTTTAAATGCCTATTATTTATTATGTGTTGTGACTAAAGTTACAATAATTGCATAAGTAGTAGTCCTACCTACTTATTGTGAACAATGACAACATTTTATTCTTTCTAAATAGTTGGTCACAATGTCATTGACTACTCCTAGTTAACAATTACAGAATTAAAAAATTAGCTATGAATAATCAGTACCTATATTTTTCTATTTAGAATATTTATGTTATCATAAAATCTATTGATTGCTTTTCAATAATAAAAAAGCAGTTCAATAATTCTAAAATGTTAAAAAATATACCTACTTATATGTTATGAAACTTATAAAATGTTAAATCATTAAAGATTTTTTATATTGTAATAAATTCCTTCTTAAAAATGTTTTCCTTGATATTATATTGTTAAATGTGTTAACAAATATAATTATAATGCGAGTTATATATTTTTATACATATCTATCTTTATAAACGTATAAACATTTGTTTTTATAAAATTAATCATTAGATACAAGCTAAAATTTTATATTCTCTAAATTATCAACAAATACCTTAAGTTACATATTTAATGTATTTTTAAAAATGTATCTTGTTAATGGATTTTATTAATCTACATGTATGTTTATATTTTTAACTTTATGAAAAATTCTTTAAGAAAATAGTTTTTTAATAGCTGTTTAATTACTTTTTTACCTTTTAAATAGGTAGACATTTTTTTCTCTTCGTACTTGATAAATTCTTCATTCATTCTATCTAAAAAAATTATACTTGACTATAGAATGTATTATTATTATTATTATTATAATCATTATAACACTTGAAATTGTTTATTTTACATGTATTAATACCATACTAAATTAAACTCTTAAGTTTAAGTTATAATTAGACACAATACATTTATGAATAAATCGTTTAAATTATTTGTTAAAAATATATAGATATCATTAATAATTTCAGAATATTTTTGATGAATTCGGAATATTTAAAAATTAAATTCAACTTTTAAAATAATCGAAACAATAAACATACTAGAGTATTTAATCATATACTTACATCCTGCCAATTTGGCTGTTTGTCAAAATCATCAAACGTAAAATGCTACTATATTCTTTTGTAAAGTTATTTTCAGCTCTCGGCATTTAGGGATATTGAATTTATACTAAAACTGTTTTGTTTTGATTGAATAAGTTTGTGCGGTATGTTATTTAATTATTAAATTTGTTTTCAGGTCTATTAAATTTTTTCAAAAATTATTATACATTGACCCGAATTACCAACGGGCCAATGAAGTACATCTCAGATTGGGTTTGATGTACAAAGTGTTTAATGAATGGGATACGGCATTAAAACATTTAAAACATGCCTATTCAGATGTCAGCTTGAGTACATTTTCCAAACTTGAAAGTATGATTTTTATTTTTATACATTTAGAGGAATTTATTTTAATTTGTATTTTATTTTTAGTAAGTTTTCATATAGCACATTTATACGAAGTTCAAGGAAAGTATAAATTAGCCAAAGATCATTATGAACAATTGTTAAACGATTCAAAAATAACTGTTCATTTACGTGCTGATATCTGTAGACAGTTAGGTATGTATTCAATTTTAAATATTACTGATAACTAAATAAATCTAATATCTTAATAATTTAAATACGCTATTCTTTTTACAGGATGGATGTACCACAGTTGTGAATGTTTAGGTGACAAAAATAATCGTGAAACAGTCGCCATTCAATATTTACAAAAATCTATTGAAGCTGATAACAAGTCCGGCCAGTCACTTTATTTACTCGGTCGTTGCTACGCAAGTGTTGGAAAAGTCCATGATGCATTCATAGCTTATCGTAATTCTGTTGAAAAGTCTGAAGGAAATGCAGACACATGGTGCTCCATTGGGTTAGTTTTCTTAACAGTTATGACATTTCTTTCATATAACTTAATTGATAATAGAAACTTAATGAAAACAATTTTAATTTTAACTTAATATTAATTACTATTACAGGGTACTCTACCAGCAACAAAACCAGCCTATGGATGCATTACAAGCATATATATGTGCTGTGCAATTAGATAAAGGTCATAGTGCAGCTTGGACCAATCTAGGTAATGTCAATTTCAAAAAGCAAAAAACAAAGATTAAAATTTAAAAATATTAATAAATATATTTTGTTTTTAGGTATATTATACGAAAGTTGTAATCAACCAAAAGATGCACTTGCTTGCTATGTAAATGCAACAAAAGGTAGTGCAGTAAGTGAGTCGTTGATGAAAACGACCCTAAATGTTCCAGCATCTGCAATATCTAATATGAATCCTAACCTTGGACAACGTATTAAATTTTTACAAACTCATTTATGCAATGCTCCAATGCCTAGTATTACAAGCAAGTAAGTAATTTTGATCGTTACTGTAATTTTTAATTACCAAAATGGGAGTGGAGTGGCCGGGCGGTATAAGGCTGCACTACCGGCACGCAGTGTCACAGGTTCAAACCCGAGCACATGTGATCTCTCTATGGGCAGGCAACTGTCTAGAGAAAAAGACTCCGCTATCCCCCCCCTGTGCAGAAGGCAATAGAAAACTACAGTACAACAATCCCTCTCTAATTAACTAATCTCTCCTAAGTTTTCAACATTATTCCTCTAAGTCTGTTGTCAAATCAACATTACTGTTGTTGACTATATAAAAAAAAAATTTACTTCATTAATAATTTTTTTTTAATTATAATTTTAGGCGTAGACAATTGCCGTCAATTGAAGAGGCTTGGAATTTACCAATTTCAGCAGAAATGTCTTCGAGGCAACAACAGCAGCAGCAACAACAACAACAGCAGCAGCAGCAGCAGCAGCAGCAACAGCAACAGCAGCAGCAACAACAACAACAACAACAACAACAGAAAAATATACAAACTCCTTATCAAAAATCTCAGGATATGATAGCTCCACCTCATGGGCAACCTCCTCCTTATAATTCATCCAAACAAGAAAATGAAAATAGCATTAAGCGTATCAAAGTAAGTGTATTGTTGTCTGTACTTTATTTCTTAATTCTAATACTATTTATTATTTTTATTTTTAGGTTGAGCCTCAAACCGTGGGTAACAATAATGCACAACCTACGTACTATTTAAATAATCAACAAATTCAAACGATGAATGTTCTTCAACAAAATTCTCATAATTTGTCACATCAGCAACAAGTATGTTATATAATTGAAATGGAAATAGTTTTTAGTAGTAAAAATTATATTATATCATATTTAATTTTGTTTAAATCTAGGTTTTGTTGCAACAGCTGCAGAATAATTACCGCATGATGCAACAACACCAACAGCAAATGAGGATTAAACAACAACAAAACGGTGCTGGTCAACAGGGGCAGGGGCAGTATCAAAATTCATCAGTAATCAAACAATACCCTGATCAAAATCGAGGAGATTCAAAATCAACAGATTTAATTGATAGTGCAAATGAAAATCAAGATTTGGATAGAGAATTGCAGGCTCTCTTATGTCATAAAGATATAACTACTTCATTAGCTGAAGATTTGCTCAAACAGTTCGGTTCGTCGGATGAATTAGATATCAAAAATGAAACGAATGACACAGCACCACCTCCAGGTATTATAAATTGTAACTATGTAATTTAATTTAAGATTAAGTTCCTTCAATTCATATCATAGAGTTGCATAGTTAGGAGAATTAAAGTGTTTTCCAAGTCACATTAAAAATTAAAACTATCTATTGTCAATATTTTATAACTTCCTTTTATTTTTTAAAAAGGTTTAATCATTTAAAATTAAAAATGACCTTTTTTTTCTTTCTCATTAAAAAAAAATAAAAATAAAAATCTTGTTTATTGTTCCTAATTAGTTAAAAATTAATTTAAATTAAGTTTTCAAATAACTACAGTAATGTAAAGTAATTTTAAAATTATCGTTTTTAGCTTAAATTTATGTGTCCCTATGTGGTATTAAGTTTTTACTATTTTTGTTATTTTAATATTGATATCAGAACGGTGGGAATGTTTATCATCTAATAGGGTAACTATCGCTGGCAGCATATAAAAATACCAGTGAGTATTTATTTTTTATCGATACTGTTAAAATATATATTCTTTCTGATCAAACAATATTTGAGATATCAAAGACTGTGTATGTTTTAAAAATATAAACAATTCATTTGTTATTCTATTTGAATAACCATACCAATTTATAACATAAATTCACAATATATAGGTAGTGTATAAGTGACATCACAGTAAATATGGTTACCTTGCCAAATTCATTGCATAAAAATGGACTAAAGTCTGTTGCACTTATTCCCAAATTCAATGACAATAATTGTCTCAAAATGGAATTGCGTGAGATCTAAAAACTTGTTTTCGACATGTTTTCGGTTTATCCTATCTATTAGTGATTCTATAACATAAAATTTCCATCTAGAATCAGTTTTTTCTTTCGTTCAAAAGTTTCCAACTTCATTTATACTAATTAAAAATTGAAAGAATAAAATTATAATTAATTTGTTTTAATATTCCAGATGTAAAACCTACACTACAAATTCAGCCAACTACTGAGCATGTTGTTAGATATCAAGATTCAAGTTCATCAGACACTGAGTATTCATTGGAACTAACTGCCGAGAAGGTTTTGGCTACTGCCGAGTAAGTTGAATAACTAAATAATAATTAATTTTAATTAAAATAATTTATAATAATAATAATTTTTTAATATGGAAAACCATAGACCGAGTTGTTAGTTAAAACAAAATAAAGACATTGTACTAAGGTGTTCTTAATCATACTAAAGATACTAATACAATTTATTAATGATATCATATTCTTTTTCACGTACAATACACTTACAAGATGTATCAACATGATTGTTGTTATGCTATAGGGAATAATACAAAAGCATATATTATTGAGGTATTGATTTTATTTATTTATAAAAGTGAAAATGTAATAATAATGTTAAAATATTTGCGAGAGTAAAAGATAAATTACATACAGGCTGTACAACTTAAAACAGATGTGAAAAAGGTTGGGGGAGAATTAATTTGTATGCACATGGGCTAACAGGTGATTTCGTATTCTTTGTGTTTACATACCACCTGTTTCATTTTGTCTTGAACCACCTGACTAGTGAACTACATTTTTTTATGTAATATAAAATAGCTCCTATGGGTTTATTAAATCTGTCTTGTTTTTATATTTTCTTTGTTTGATGAAGTCGTTAAGTTTAAAACTGTTTTAAAACTTACTTATGATAAATCTGTAACTTGAATTATTGACTTATATAATATGAAAGTCTATGAATGTCCACGAAAGAACTAGCGTACTATTTTTAAAAATGGTCTAATAAATTATATTTAATTGTTCTTATTTGAATTTTCTTTAATCTTTCTATATTTAATATACCAAAGATGAAATTAATGCATTAAATGTAATTTACTTTTACGATATTATCTATCTAAGCATTTAAAAATAATATGTTTTATTTACAATATAGATGTATAGTTTGAACTTCAATATATTTCAGTTTTAACTTTGTATTTAAATGTTTTAGGAAAGAAACTGGACCAGGTATGTGGAACAGAAATGTATTGAGTCCAAACGGGCCACCTCCCACACCTCCAGATCCTCCTCCTCAACAGTTAACGCGTGAACAATTACTCCCTTCTACGCCGTCGGTAATGCTAGAAAATAAAAAAGACGCATTCAGTCCGAGACTGCAAGAGTTTTGCTTAAAAAATCCTATTGCTGTTGTCCGATGTTTAGGAGCAGCTTTAAAATTGGGTAAATAAAATATTAAAAGTATATGTATATGTATTAGTTTAACAAAATGTGTGTATTATAAATATCATTTGTTTGCTTTCTATAGATTTAGGATTATTTTCAACCAAGTCTTTGGTAGAAACCAATCCAGATCATTCAGTCGAAGTTCGAACTCAAGTAATGCAAAGCAGTGATGATAACTGGGATGTCAAACAAAATAGAAGAGGTTGGGCATGTATTAGCCATCGGTCACACACAACAATTGCTAAATATGCTCAATACCAAGCTTCTAGTTTTCATGAATCAATAAGAGTTAGTGTCTTATAAATAAACTTTACATTTAATTAACTCTACTCGTATTTCAAACTGTCGCAAATAAATAATATGTATCTTGTACATATATACACACGCTTTACCACTGTATGCCTGCGATTTATTTATTAATTTATACTTGATTTAATTTAGGATGAAAAAGAAGGCATAACAAGTATCCATTCAGTTCCTAATTCAAATTTGTCAGACTCAGATTCTAAAGATTCCACGACAATGGAAAAAAAAAGAAAAAAGAACATTGTAATTGTTTTTAACAATTTGTCATTGACGTAACACTTTTAATATATTATGATTAATTATTTTTAATTTTTTCAGTGTTTACCTGGTGTAAAACCTCCTGCTGGAAGTAAAATGCTCAAGTTCGGTACCAATGTAGATTTGTCAGATGAGAAAAAATGGCGACCACAACTTCAAGAACTCACCAAGTTACCTGCATTTGCACGAGTTGTTTCTGCTGCCAATATGCTATCACACGTTGGGCATTCTATTTTAGGCATGAATACAGTTCAATTATACATGAAAGTAAGAATAATTTATACTTGTTTGTCAAATTGATATTTTAAATTAAATATTTATTTACATTTTAAAGGTTCCTGGCAGTCGAACACCTGGACATCAAGAGAATAATAATTTCTGCTCAATCAATATTAATATTGGTCCTGGTGATTGTGAATGGTTTGCTGTACCTGACGCTTACTGGGGCGTAATTAATAACCTTTGTGAAAAGTAAGATACACTTTTTTGTAGTTTAAAACAACTAATCTTATTGGTAACTTTTAATACTGATTACACGCTAATTAAACATAACATTTTTTTTATTTTAATCAAGGTATGGGTTAAATTATTTACATGGATCCTGGTGGCCATTGATTGAAGATTTACTTGCAGCTAATGTTCCTTTATATAGATTTTTACAAAGACCTGGTGATATGGTCTGGGTTAATTCAGGTAAAATGACTATATTACTATTAAATATTATAATTGTAATAATTACATTTTTTCATCGTTTATGCCATATAGGTTGTGTCCATTGGGTTCAAGCTGTCGGTTGGTGTAATAATATTGCATGGAACGTTGGTCCTTTAACTGCTAGGCAGTACAGTCTTGCTATAGAACGCTACGAGTGGAATAAATTACAGAGCTACAAAAGCATTGTACCCATGATACATTTGAGTTGGAATTTAGCTCGAAACATTAAAGTATCGGACCCAAGACTTTATGACCTCATTAAGTAAGTTACCATTTTATATTTTCATTTGGTATTTCTTAATAATAAAAATGTGATTATTGTTTTTATAGAATGTGTTTAATGTGTTCTCTCCGTCAATGTGGTATTACATTGGAGTTCATAAAAGTGAAAAAAATTCAAACTCGTTTTCACGGAAGAGGCAAGAATGAAGCTTCACACTATTGTCATGATTGTGATGTAAGTTATAGTTTTGTTTTAATTATTTATTACACATTAACAAGTTGAATTCTTTAAGTATCTTATTGTACTTAACACGTTCATCGTCGACGACAACACGTCGTTGTCATGCGAGTGGTTTATTTTAGTACATCTTTTTCTCATCGGCTTTGCGCATACACACATAATTTTTCATGGTCTTATTGGTGAACACTTCGGCTACATTTTAGTGTACTTGGATTTAAAATTATATGTTAATTTGTCTTAATTTCAAATAAGAGAAAAAAGTAAGTCGTTGCTTATCACGGCGGAATTTACGTGTGGCTATTACAAACAAATAGATATTACGGCGACAGCAATGAACGTGTTAATTATGTATAATGCTGGACTAAGATAATATAATTTAAATAGTAACAATTAAAGTAATTTAAAAAAATGTGTTATATCTAATGTAAAATTGCTACTTAGTTTAATAACAAAAATTTAAGAAGAAAGGAAAGAGGGATGTTGAATCATGAGTGGAAATTAGAGGGAATGTTATTATTTTTCTCCTTGCTGTGTGAGTAATTTGAGAATCTTTTTTCATTTTTTTTTACACTAAAATAAGAGAATTTGATTAGACCTGTAGTGTGCAGCAGAGCATTTGATGTTGAAATTTAAGTGTGAATCGACAAAAAGTTCGACTATTGTCTGAAACATAATCCAACAATTTTTAGTGAGGTCACGTGATTCTGTATTTTTTTGATTTTACAAGTAGTTTTTTTTTTTTGCGATAATTATTAGTTTTATAATGTATGTAACAAATCCTTAATTCAATGTGTTTTATGTACTAAACACTCGTACATTTTTTAAATTTTGTTTGGGTTTCAGGTGGAAGTATTCAATATCCTTTTGATTCGTGAACAAGAGAAGAAACATTGTGTTTATTGTGTTATTTGCGCGAAAAAACAATCTCCAAATTTGGAAGGATTTGTGTGCCTTGAAGAGTATAAAATGTCTGAACTAATAGAAATATATGATAATTTTGTTCTCCACTGTCATAACACTACACCTGTACTGCCACCTAGTAATAGTACTGTAACACAACTGACGTAAGTTATTGCAATAAGAAAAAAAAAAATATATATATATATATATATTTTAATGTTTAAAAGTACTTAGAAGACTAAAAAAGTTTAAGTATTTACCAACCTTTTAAGCAATGTTTTCTACATAACTTAAATTTTAAACAAGATTACATGGAAACGTTCGGTAATTTTCAATTTTGTTTAAAAATGTCTATATTTTTCATTGTTTTATATATTCCTGAACTGTTTAATATATTTCAAGTGTTTAAAAAACATAATTATTTAAAAAAAAAAAATATATATATATATATATATATATGTATACAATTACACACACACACACACATGTTCACATGTTTAAACAGGGTGTCTTACGAGGATTTACTAATTTTAATTGGCTCATGTGAAATTAGAAAATCCTCATACGACTGCCTATATATTTATATAAACGCATATATAATGTTATGGAAAGAAATTATAAACATTGTAATTACTCACATTACATTAATATAATGTTCGATAAAGTGTTATTGCTGATTAGATTTTATAATTAGTTTTTGTCACAATCAATGTCGGTTGAAAAATGTATGTAATAAATTTTTAATTCAGATTTAATAACGTTTTTTATAAACTAAACTTCCATACATCTCTTTATATCATTAATGGTTTTTTTTTTACGTTTCTAATACATTTAAAAAAAAAAAAAAATTTAATCTACATACATTTTTTAAATTGTAGATTTAAAAAAATATCGATTCTTAATAATATTAAGGTACTTCTCATTTTTTTTTTCATCAATAATATTAACACTTAAATATTTGATTTATTATGTTTTAACGGTTCTGGAGTATCGACGAGTGGGCTTTATGTAGAAACTCGTGTCTGTACGATAATTGTATAGTGTGGTAAATTTGTATTATAGTTTATGGCAGCTCATTGCACTCATGTGTTCACATAAATTGTACAAAATTTAAAGGACTGCTAATGCCATTTAAAGTAAATGAGTAATAACTAAAAATAAGTAGGAAATTATTGTATATATCTATATATATATATATATATATATATGTATATAATATATATGTATGTATATATGTATGTAAATTAAAATTCAATTACATAAGCTACACATTTTTCTAGAATTTTTCAGATCTCAATGTTTTTTACCGAAACATTCTATTAACATGATATTTTTATACTGAAAAATCAAATGATCATTTTATTTTAAACTGAATATTTTTTCTGTGCCTTTTTTTCCGAAATCGCTTTTCAAAAGTACAAATTTTTTGGAGATGAAATCTTTTGTTTTATTTTTATTGATTATGAAATATAATCGGCGGCAGTCATATGAGATTCGGAACACGTTGATTCGTGTTTTATTATTTTTATTACTTTAAACAGTAGTACAAAAAGAATGAGCTTTATACTTTGAAGCTAAGGTGTATAAAAATGATGAGGTCCAAAAAATTATTTGTATTACAATTGTTTTTCTATTATTTTTTTTTTTCCCCGTCGTCGATTTAACTGTAACTACTGTTTATGAGTAAATTTTGACTAATTTGATAACCATATAAATAAAAATAAAAAAAAACCGGGCGTTTTGTACGTTTGGTTGAAATATTCAATACAATTTTATTAC
Organism: Drepanosiphum platanoidis; assembly: GCA_948098885.1. NCBI lineage: Eukaryota > Metazoa > Arthropoda > Insecta > Hemiptera > Aphididae > Drepanosiphum > Drepanosiphum platanoidis. The sequence goes on from OX402541.1 coordinate 8,009,266, forward strand.
GTGTACCTATTTTTATTTTTTCTTTAAAATTAATAACCAATTTAAAATTCAAAATTATACTTAATAAGTAAAATGTAAGTTCCATTTATTCTCTTTATATATAAAAAATATTTAATTTATTTTTTCAATGATGTGTATTTGTATGATTTTCATCTGGTCAAGTTTTGGGTTCCTTATTTAATTTTTTTTTTTTTTTTAATTTTAAAAAACTTTTGGACATTAATTTCGCTTTTTGAATTAATTTAAAACTATTATTGTGTTACTTAGTGTTTTTTTTTTTATTTCTCAACTTTAGTCAAACATGTTTTTAGTTCAATTTTTATAGTAATTTATTTTAAGCCACATTTTAGTAAGACAATTTATCACTGCCATAAACTACGACGAAATATTTTTCGTCTTTTGTCACCTATTAGTACTGATTTTAGCTGTGCTTTTTTTTTTTTTTTTTTACAAACAGCATTCGAATGCTGTATTAAAAATGTGTTCAATAGTTTTACATATTTAAATCTTTATTTTATACATGTTAATAATAAATACATTGACTCCATTAAATAATTAAGTAATAGCTTTATAATTTATTGTTCGATTAAAATTTATATTATTTAAAACATTTTTCCAACATTAATTAGATTTAAGTAATTCTCCTTTATATATATATATTTATGTATGTATATATATATATATATATATGCATATACATATACATATATATATATGTAAACTTGCTTATATTTATTTTTTCTTTTTAAGTGTAGACAATTATTAACTGGTGTTAAGTAGCAAATTATTGTAATATTGAAAAAATATTTTCAGCCGTCAAAAGCCGACTTGTATTCATTGTATAAAATAGTTGATCTCATGATTATTTTATTTTTCAATTGGTAAATTATATTATTGAATATTATTGTAATGAAGTTTTAAACAATAGAACAGCTGTACCTTTTTGTCCAAAATTCAAAATTGTTTTGAGTGTCTAAACAATTCACATTTCTTTTTCGATAAATCCTCAAAAATCATATATTGCATATAATATGTGCAACACGACATTATCATCTATCATATTACTATTGTATGTAGTTAAATTATTAATTTAAAATGTACTTTTAACGTTCAATCGGTTTGATCGAAATCTGTTGACCGCTCAATAATTCTATCATTAATTTAATCTGTGAAATTAGAAAATCTTTCTTGTAAATTAAACACGTTAACCGTACATTTTATAACGAATAATTTAGTTACATAAAATAATCTCGATTATGAATTATTACTTGATGAATATTTCAATTTCCTTGATTATCGATTGCCAACTAATTGTTTATTGATTGCTGTTTAGATTACAGTTTGAATCGTCCAAGACATCGGATTTCTTTTGGTAATACAAAAGTATTAAGTTTTTTTTTTTTTTTTTGGTTTAACTTGACCACCAAGACTAAGAAGATTGATTGAAGATCAATTTATTTAATTAATGTATATGGCAAATCAAAAAAATTATTTTGAATTCAGAGTGTAATATTTATGTTCATTATGTACATTTTACATAACAAATTCTGGTCAAAAGTTACAATAAATAATTGATAACGTCGCCTCTATTGGTTTACACGGGTAAGTATTTTTTATTTTTTTTTTAATGACACTGCATTGTAATCTATAAACAATTACAACATTGATGGAAACTATTTAAATTAGATCGTTAGGGCCAGTTTTTGTTTATTAGTTTGAATTTTTACAGTTTGATTTCACTTTCAGTAGTAATTCGTATGTTTTTAATATTCCAACGACAGTCTTATTTATAAAATAAAAGACATCGTTTCTCTTAATTTAAACCAATGATATTATAGAAAAATGTAATTTCTTTAAAACGTGTCACATCATAGAATATTAAAATTTGGTGTGAAGTCTCGATATATCACATAAGATACGGTTTAAAAGAGTAATGCTACGATACTTTGGGGCACAGGTTTTATATCGTTAAAAAGTCCGATTAAAAATAAAAGTGTAGAGGAATTATTAGCTTTAAGGACCTTTGTGTATTTTACTAACTTCCTAATACATATTTTATTCTTTTACCACCGAAACCATCAGGATAAAATTTAAAAAATGAACACAAATTCATCGATAAAATAATATTGATTTCAATTCAAATCTTTGTGTGATAAATTTATGTTATATATTATTGTGATAGAATATTTTTGTACAGTCAATTGATTGTGTAATATTAATGAATACTAATGAACAGAAATATTATAGTATTTTATTATGTGATGACACAGAGATAGTCATAAATGATAATTCTTTCATTATCTATCCAATGACAGTGATAGTAAAGTTATCAGTACACGATAAGAACGTTGTGGAGTTTGAGTTGGCCAAATAAATAGGAAATTCAATTTTCAATTTTACTCTATACGTTTTGTGAGTTTCGTGTGATCAACATAAACAGTCTGTGAGTCGAATTATACAAGTGATACCCCGGCCGAATGAGTCTGCTGACGTGCGTACCGATTAGATCTGTGTTAAACTATGCATTCGGTGAATAATATTAGTCTATAATGGCCAATTTGAAACTGGAACTCGACGAATACCTCAACAAAGGGCAGAAAAACAAACCCAGCAATGGACACGTACACATTCCCAAAGTGTTCAAGAAGCTCCTCAACAGCGAATCGGGAGAACAAACCGAAAACCTGCTGGACTCGACTCAGAAGACTTATTTCGAACTCCCGTCTCTGGTAAGGTCCACGTTTGCGCCGTACGTGCGACGGTTCTCGTAGTAGAAAGAACCTTTTCTTCTCGTTTCGTCGCCCGTTTTTTGTGTTTGATCGTGTGATTTGATTTTTTTCGCAGAGCAAGACCCAAAGGATAATGGGCTTTATGGTTTGCGTGTTCGTCAGTTGTCTCATGTTCTCGCTGTCGGCCCTGTACTTGCCTGTACTTCTACTCAAGGCCAGAAAGTTTGCCATTTTATACGCCACTGGAAGCATATTCGCGTTTGCCAGGTAAACAACGGAACACTGTGCTTTTGTGGACTGTAGCGAATAGTAATGACATATCTAACGTTAATGATAATCGACCCTATCTCTTTTAGAATATAATGTGGTTTGAATCAATCAGAAATTCGACTGAATTCCAATGAATAATCTGGTAGATGTTTAAAGGTATTGTAACAAGTCATTAAACTATAAATTCTAATTATTCGTTTTCAGTGTGAAATATTTCAAATATTTATACAAGGTAATAAACATGACTTTGAAAATATCTCACAAATAACTGTTTATCATTTCTAAATATCTACACGCCGCGAGCGTCACTTTTTCATATCATAAATAACAATATGTCATTACTATTGTACTCTGTTGTTGGTATTTTTTTTCTCGGATCATGTTTAATATTATTTAATGTTATTGCCAAATTGTTTTCACATTTATTTTTATATTTACCCAATCAATTGTTCAAATAATATGTTTTTACATTTGTCTGTTTAGTGTGTCGTTTTTGACTGGTCCGGTGAATCACTACAAGTACGTGACGTCCAAAGAAAAGCTGCCTTTCATGTTCGGCTACATTACAACTCTTTTGGGTACATTGTACTTTTCACTGTGGATGAAGAGTACACCGTTAACTCTGCTATCATTAACGGTTCATCTGATCCTAATTTTTTGGTTTTTATTAAATTCCATACCGTTTGGTCAAAAAGGTTTATCCTTTTTCGGACGTTTATGTTCATCTGTGGTGAGAAGCAAAGTGTCAAATTCATTACCTGTTTAAACTAAATTAATATTTTATTCCTTGGCATTCCCTATCGTGTACATAGTATATCTTTGTATATTATCATTGTTGTTGTGATTTTGTTTACATATAATTTATATTTTTAATTACATTTTTTCCATAATTACCAAGTAATTTACCAATCGTTTTTATTAAATAAGGGTTTCAGATTTATTTGGAAACGTGTTCTGTATTCCGGCATACAGGGTTGCTAATAAAAAATCAAATCAAAATCAAACTAGGTTATACGTTGAGAAATATTTATCATTTTTGTTTGAAAACTTCCTACCCAATTGGTATTATCTTGTATTTTATGTTTCTTTATAAGTATAAATAAAGTTATTTACATATTTTGTATAAAACTATAACTATAAATTTACATTTCTAAGATCTTTACAGAAGAAAGATTTTTACTGAATTTTCAAAAAGCTTTATTTAGTTGTATACCTATTAAATTAATTGTTTGAAACTTAAGAAAATATTATGATATTTTGAAATATTTAATACTTCTTGGTCTGTTCTAGGATGGTTTCCCCATTTCACCACCATCACTTGTATGTTATCTGAGTCAATGAGTTAAAATAGTGGTGATACGAATATTTTAAAAAAATTATAATTACCCGCTAAACATTTCGGCCATTATTTTTGAGATTAAAAAGTTTTATAAATTTATATTATAAAGTATTAATTAAGTTATTAGTAAAGTACAATTTTATTTTATTTTACAGGCTGGGCTCTTTGAAAATATATACAGTGTATAAAATATATTGAGTACAAGGATATAGGCTGAAATTGAATAGGGGCTTAGCTCCCTCGAATAGTCCTCAAGTTCCCTGAAAAATTTTACACTCACTCATTCGATCAATTTAATATTATTATACAGCTTATAAAATAAGTAATATTATTGGTTACGAATAGAAATATAACAAATGTTATTTGTAATCAATGTTAATAAGTGAATATTATAACGATTTAGTTATTATCATTTTAGTAGAATCACTATGAAATTGGATTCTACATTGTCGATTTCTGAAGTATGGCCGTGCGAATATGTGTTTATTTGAACGTAAGCTTTAAATAGAAATATTGAAGCTCCTTAAAACCCGACTAAATCTTTGTCTAAGACGGTAAGTTTATAAACATTGACAACGATTAGACGCGTCGATATTGGCAAGAGATTTACCTCCCAAGGCTAAGGATTTATATGGGTTAAATAACCAAGTAATAAGAGGTGCAGTTTTCATCGAAAAATAAATTTAAAACTATTTGCAATGCGATCATGTACTACCTACCTTTAAAGTTATAATAATATCAATATAACATGACAGTTTTTTAAAACGTTAGCACAACTGTTTGGGAAAACTTTCGTTTGCCCGTTGAAAGTATAGCAAAAACTATTGCAATACTATTTTTACTACCTACGGATAGGTTCCGTGACTATTTTTTAAATCTGTGTTTTTGCGGATACCGGTACCCGGTCGCAGGTACCTAACCGTTTTCAATATAGAAAATACGAGTCGTTAATTTGTTAGTTTTCGAGTGTCCTTCGCCTGGGAAAATAGCTGCGGACGCCAACTACGTGCGATTACAGTGGTGTTTCGTGGTGTTATGGTGGTTAACGATTATGGAAGACGAGTGACGACGGCGGCGCGTTTAACGTTCGTTCGAATAAGTGCAAGTTAATAGCATACGTGTTTAGCGCATAGTCAGAAGATCAAAAATATTGAATGGCACGAGCCCAAAAATGACAGTATATATAGATCGTACTAAATACCTATTGAGAAGGTACGTATATATTTATAATCTCGCGAGCGTGCGAGAAAGTCACATTCATTCCCAGACGCGTGTTGACGTTTGGTCCGTTTCTTTGCGGGACGGACGAATCGTACAATATTATTATTATTATTATTAATCGTAGGCACGCGTCGTGGAGCGGCGAAGAACTCGAACGAATTGGTCGTTTTTTCGCGAAAAAGACCCAACAAAATTGGGGATCGATAGAAACTTTAAACTTTTGCAAAGCCACCAATGAAAATTATAAAAGAATAGTGGGGAAAAAAAAAAAACTCTTTTTTTTTGGAACACTCGACGGGAAGACGGAAATTTCACACCGCACGCGATTAAACGAATCCAAGTCAAGGAAACTATCCGCGTCTCTCTACAACAACCGAATATTTTATTTTACTTACTCGTCGTGGCGACATAACATCCATCATCAAACTTCTCGATTAATTACACTGATATTATAATTTCGTATGTTATACAAAAACACGTCGTACACGTCTGTGGACGCGGCCATGTTGAAAGTTCAGACGACCGAAACCACGGTTGTCCACCGGTAGAAGTAGATAACCAAAACCAACCGTTTTCGCTCGCGATCTACTACCCGGAAACCGGGACGTTTGGGTAAAACCGTTTCGTACGAAAATCGTCGGCATTTCCTAGTAGTTCGCGGCCTCTCTCTGATCGGTCGGATTCGTTCGTCGTTGAATATGAATCGCCGGCAACAAAGTGTTTAGTCATCGCGTCACACGTTAGTGTATCCGTCCGGCGCTCGCGCGACGAGTCAATAATTATTTCTGTGCGTGGCTCGTCTGCCCTCGAAACGGTTCGCCTTCCGCCGTACTCGGTGAGTGTTCGATTCGATATTATTATATTATATCGTATTTTAATACGTATGTCCGCGGCTAGTGTGTCCGATCCGCGTGTTTCGTTTATTTCCGTTTCTCTCGTTTTATTCGTCCGCAAAAGTCGCGAAAAAAGTGTCCGCCGCGCATCGTATACCATCGTAAGTCGAACTTGACGTTTCGTTTTGTGCGCGCAACGTGATTTTCAACGGTCGTTGAGTTGGCGGTCGGTGGCGATTACGGCAATGGCGTCGGCTTCACCAGGTCAGTGCAGAATTTTTTTTATAAATCAATCGCTCGATTTAGAATTCATTTGGAAAAGTCATAAAATCATTAGACAGTTGTTTTTTTTCATTATCCATATTGCTCGTACGGAATTAGCGACCGTCATAATTTTACGAAAAAATATTATTCAACGTTCGTGTGTACCTATATATAGGTACATATGTATATTGCTACAGCATTCGTTCAAACGAGTTTTATTTAAAAATAACCCGTGTTTTCGCGGAATACAATGTTTTAAAATAATTAGTAATTACTGTTAAATCTGTGCCGCGGGTACAATATTATTTGGCCGATAAAACCTCGGCGTCTTTGAGTGTATGTATATAGGTACGCGTGTCGAGTGTTGGACGAGAATTTAATTAGATACGTTTAAAATACTACCGTAGCGATGTAGTAGGTACCTATTTATATTATTATTTATTATATTTTATATGTTATGGTCATGACGGTTTAATTGTTGTTTAATTTGTTTGTTGCTGCCCGTATTCGAGCATAATATGCGTTATAATTATTATGTTTATTCATCGCGGTTAATTGTAAAAATACGGCTGTACCGACATTAAACGTAGGTAATTATCGAAATCAACGTGCATTGGAATAATTAATCATCCATAACTTAAATTCTTCACAAATCGTGTGAGCGTAGTCCGTATAGACGATTTTCAGCCATTTACTTGGGAGATTAGCGATTTTACAATGGGTACGCCGGTTTAACGTGTATAAAATAACGTCGTCAGTGTATAACATAATGTATGGTAAATATTTTCTTTGGCGACCTTGTCGCGTGACACATGCATCAAAGATTGCGTCTTGAAATGTTAATAGAGTAAATAGGTATTTTTTTTGAGTAGCATATTATTATTATTATTTAGTGCAATACATATATGTGTATACATGTTTAATGTATACAAATATTATGTACTTTACGTGCGCGTGTATTTCTATGATCTATATCACTTATCAATATATATTGAATGCATTACTTTTTAAACTTTGATTAATGTCGACATTACATGAGAGAGAGCCGTTTTATAAGAGGGAGATTTGAAGTTTAGCTGCGAAATCGCGCGCCGCGGACGGAACTTAGGATAACCATGGTAATGATTTTCGGAAAAAGACCGTTACAAAAAAAATAACTTTCCATGAATTCTCGTAACTTGTCATTGGCTGTTCGTCTCGGCCGACGCGGGGAGGCTGACATTTTCTTCCCTTTGTTTCAGTCTTCGTCGGTTCGCGCGTACGGGGTTTGTCCGAACGGGTCCGTGTTCGAGAATTTCATGCCGACCGCCATTGAATCTCGTTTCACGGCTTCAAAATTTCATTTCGCGACGATGGTAATAGTAATTATCGACGAATAATCGCACGTCTCACGGCGGTCGCGTGGGCGCAACCAAATTATTTCGTCGCTAAAATACTACCGTACCATCGATATCCGGTGTTTAACGTATTTTTCCAATCGTATCGCCGCCGCCGTCGCGTCCGATGCGCGCGATCTATTACGCGAGTGTAATGGCCGTCGCCTTCGGAGTTTCAATGATTCCGTCGAGGCTCGGACGACGTCTAATCCAAGCCGGTAAAGGCTTCGAGTGTGCGTGTTTTGACGTCGTCGTTTCCGTATTTTCCGTCTCGTTCGCGGTCGCGGTGCTGCGCCGCCGCCGCCGCCGCCGTTCGCCAAAACCGCTTGTGAATTTTACCGTCCGCCAAAAACAAACGTATCATAGTATAATATCGTGGTTCGCGCGAGTAGTGAATAATCGTTCCGTGGTGTGTTTGCTCGCGTCGTGGTGTTTTTATTCGAGTGTACCAGCACGAAATACGTTGTGAAATGTTTCGGACCCGCCGAATGAAAACGGTCGTTAATGGAGTCGACGACGGCCCGAGGTTAGTGATAGATAATATATTATAATATTATATCGATGTAAATTTATAATTACGACCCACCGACGCGTTATGCAAAACTTATTATTATTATATGTATATTATTATTAAACCACCGTTACACAACGCGCGTTGAAACTGATAAATTGCGAGTATAGTAGTAGTGAATTCGACGGCCACTCGGTAGAGCGAATGAGGAATACGACGCTAGGTCTATATTAGCGTGGCCGTGTGGCCGCGTGGCCGCCGTGACGGGACGACGCGGTCGCGCGCCGCAGACGGAACTCCGGATACCGCGGTAACGATTCTCGGTAAACAAAAAACCGTTACGAAAAAAACCACTTTCCATGATTCGTGAATAATTCTCATTGGCCATTCTTTTTTTTAACCGTTTCGGCCGACGCGAGGGACGCTGGGATTACCCTTCCGCCATTGCTTCAGTCATTGCGTCGGTTCGCGTTTATGTGGTGGGCTTCTCCGAACGGGTCCGTGTTTCGAGATTTTTATGCCGACCGCCATAGTCTCGTTTCTCGGTTTCAAAACTTCCTTTCGCGGCGATGGTAATAGTATTTATCCACGAATAATCGCACGTCTCACGGCGGTCGCGTGGGTGGAACCAAATTATTTCGTCGCCAAAATACTACCGTACCATCGATATTCGGTGTTTAACGTATTTTTCCTATCGTATCGCCGCCGTCGCGTCCGGCGCGCGATCCATTACGCGAGTGTAATGGCCGTCGCCTCCGGATTTTCAACGTGTCCGTCGAGGCTCGGACGACGTCTAACCCAAGCCGGTAATGGCTTCGAGTGTGCGTTTTTTGATGTCGTCGCTGTTCGCCAAAACGGCTTATGAATTTTACCGTCCGATAAAAACAAACTTTTTGGGTTCGCGCGAGTAGTGAATAATCGTTCCGTGGTGTGTTTGCCGTTGTGAAATGTTTCGGACCCGCCGAATGAAAACGGTCGTCAATGGAGTCGACGACGGCCCGAGGTTAGTGATAATAATATTATATCGATGTAAAATATAAGTACGACCCACCGACGCGTTTTGCAAAACTTATTATTATTATATATTATTATATTAAACCGTCGTTAAACAACGCGCGTTGGAACCTGATAAATTGCGAGTATAGTAGTAGTGAATTCGACGGCCACTCGGTCGAGCGAATGAGGAATGCGACGCTAGGTCTATATTAGCATGGCCGTGTGGCCGCGTGGCCGCCGTGACGGGACGACGACGACGACGCGGTTGTTCGCCGCGGACGAAACTCCGGATACCGCGGTAACGATTCTTGGTAAACAAAAAAACCGTTACGAAAAAAATCACATTCCATGATTCGTGAATAATTCTCATTGGTTGTTCGTTTTTTTAACCGTTTCGGGGGACGCTGGGATTACCCTTCCGCCATTGCTTCAGTCTTCGTCGGTTCGCGTTTGTGTGGTGGGCTTTTCCGAACGGGTCCGTGTTTCGAGATTTTTATGCCGACCGCCATAGTCTCGTTTCACGGTTTCTAAATTTCTTTTCGCGACGATGGTAATAGTATTTAACGACGAATAATCGCACGTCTCACGGCGGTCGCGTGGGTGGAACCAAATTATTTCGTCGCTAAAATACTACCGTACCATCGACATTCGGTGTTCACCGTATTTTTCCTATCGTATCGCCACCGCCGTCGCGTCCGGTGCGCGATCCATTACGCGAGTGTAATGGCCGTCGCCTTCGGAGTTTCAACGATTCCGTCAAGGCTCGGACGACGTCTAATTCAAGCCGGTAAAGGCTTCGAGTGTGCGGTTTTTGATGTCGTCGATGTTTCGTATCGTGTTCGCCGTTTGTACTATCCATATTCGGTGTTTAGCATATTTTTCGTCTTGGTCGCGTTCACGGTGCGTCGCCGCCGTTCGCCAAAACGGCTTGTGAATTTTACCGTCCGCCAAAAACAAACGTATAATAGTAATAGTTCGCGCGAGTAGTGAAATAATCGTTCCGGCGTGTTTGTCCGCGTAGTAGTGTTTTTATTCGAGTGTACCAGCGCGAAATACGTTGTGAAATGTTTCGGACCCGCCGAATGAAAACGGTCGTCAATGCAGTCAACGACGGCCCGAGGTTAGTGATAATTTAATATTATAATATTATATCGATGTAAATTTATAACTACGACCCACCGACGCGTTATGCAAAACTTATTATTATTATATGTATATTTTTATTAAACCACCGTTAAACAACGCGCGTTGGAACTGATAAATTGCGAGTATAGTAGTAGTGAATTCGACGGCCACTCGGTAGAGCGAATGAGGAATACGACGCTAGGTCTATATTAGCGTGGCCGTGTGGCCGCGTGGCCGCCGTGACGGAACGACGCGGTCGCGCGCCGCAGACGGAACTCCGGATACCGCGGTAACGATTCTCGATAAACAAAAAACCGTTACGAAAAAAATCATTTTCCATGATTCGTGAATTATTCTCATTGGTTTGTTTGTTTCAACCGTTTTAACGGCCGACGACGCGGGGATTTCCTTTCCGTTGTCCCTTCAGTCTTCGTCGGTTCGCGTGTATGTTGTGGGCTTCTCCGAACTGGTCCGTGTTTCGAGATTTTTATGCCGACCGCCATAGTCTCGTTTCTCGGTTTCAAAACTTCCTTTCGCGGCGATGGTAATAGTATTTATCCACGAATAATCGCACGTCTCACGGCGGTCGCGTGGGCGCAACCAAATTATTTCGTCGCTAAAATACTACCGTACCATCGATATCCGGTGTTTAACGTATTTTTCCTATCGTATCGCCGCCGCCGCCGCGTCCTGTGCGCGCGATCTATTACGCGAGTGTAATGACCGTCGCCTTCGGAGTTTCAACGATTCCGTCGAGGCTCGGACGACGTCTAATCCAAGCCGGTAAAGGCTTCGAGTGTGCGTGTTTTGACGTCGTCGTTTCCGTATTTTCCGTCTCGTTCGCGGTCGCGGTGCTTCGCCAAAACCGCTTGTAGTGAATAATCGTTCCGTGGTGTGTTTGCCCGCGTTGTGGTGTTTTTATTCGAGTGTACCAACACGAAATACGGTGTGAAATGTTTCGGATCCGCCGAATGAAAACGGTCGTCAATAGAGTCGACGACGGCCCGAGGTTAGTGATAATGTATTGTAATATTATATCGATGTAATAAATAAGTACGACCCATCTAGTAAAGTGTGCGTGAAAGGGTACGTAGGTTAAGTAGTAAAGGGAATTAAAAGTGGAAAAAAATCGCCTAGCCTATTCGAATTTTTAGCAAAAATCGCACTGAATATAGGTACGCCATCGTGTATTGTGTAATAAAATGTATAATTAATTTCCGTGTAAAAGCACAAGCGGCACTACACTGCCCCGTATAACTATACAACGAATACCTACTTATCGGTCGCTATTATTATTCTTGAAATTATACCGTTCCTGTTGGAAAATCGATAGTGATTATTATAATTAAATATTAAATATCCTGACTATGAACACTTCAGCCTATTAGCGTTACCCAGGAGACACCACGAGGAGGTTGGCTGACAAGTCTCCCAAAAATTTTAAAACTTTTTTTGTTTTAAAATTCTTTAGTTAATTTCGTCATATATTTAATTTAATGTTAAAATTACTTACTCATAAATACTTCTTTTTCTCGGTTTTTCTTGGAATTTCTAGTCCCATTGTTCCTGGTGCAGTGTTTATTATGGCCTAGTTCGTTCTCTGATTCTAATACGAGTGACATCATTGTTATGTGTTATCATATTATTCATAATGTTGTGACACAAAAAATATTATAGGTGAAGTGAACATTATTACGAGATTTATAGTTCGTACCAATATCTAATATTATTTGTGTCACAGTAATATCTTGATTTTTTATGTCTTCTAAAATAATTTGTTTAAGATCGCTTTATGAAAAACGATAACTTTTAAACAATCATTTTACAGTGCATATTAAAAATGGCCCCTATGGGGTGATAGATTCTTACGAAACTGTGTAGTCTGAACACGGGACGACGTCTCGGTGTCTCACGGAGACCAGGTAAACTTTTACTCGATAACTATATACTTAACTCTGTTCGACGTTTTTAAATTTATCGCATTCATAATAACAATTACCCGCGCTACTGGAATACATTTGATGCAAATAAAAAAATTCAAAACAAAAATTCAAAAAATGTTTTAAAATCCAAAACAGCCGTTTTATAATTTAATTTTTAAAAACAATGTTGGCGCATAATAAATTAGGAAATTATTACGCGTCGGTTTTCTACGTATTTTTTTTTTACTATTCCGAATTTGACGAATATTTCAATTTTTCTTTATTAATTCGCCGCCCGCCGTATAATAATGAATTATTACACTATAATTTGTCTATAATATAATAATATTACATTGATACAACACCGAACGGCGAAAAAAGGGGTAAATTAAATTTCAACAATCTTCTGAAAATCGTTTGAAAACTAAATGCGCGCGACTCAATTAAAAAAATATCGAGCGCCAAAATGGTTCTAAAAATCGTATTAACAAAACAGCCGTGTTAGGATTTGGAAATTTTCGTTTTCGTTTCGAGTTTTTTTACGATGCGATCGTAGAAAAAAATGTCTATTACAGCGCGCAGAGGAACCGTGTGTCATATGAAAAATGAAAATCTTAAAAACGTAAAACAGAGCCGCACAATATACAGTTATCGTGTAGTTACTGTTCGCCCGGTCTCCGCGGGACAACGAGTACGCCGGAACGAGGCCGTCGCTTGTTCAGACGAAATCTTGACAACAGCCGTCAAAGTCCATGGAGCGATTGTTGAGAATGTCGCTCAACCGTGTTTTTACCGGTCGTTTTTTCGCCGGCGCGCCGTCGTTGATTATTTCTTCGACGCAAAACATCTTTCTTCCCTTGTCCGTCGTCGTCGACTTGTCCGCCGGCTGTTCGCGGTTCCTCCCGCACCCGACGTTTTTCTCCTCGCTCTTGTCCTTGAAACGTTTTAGACACGTCGTCGACGAATACATGTTCTTCGCGACCGTCGTCGTCGTCTTCTTCTGGTCCGGTCGTTTTTCCGTCGCGCAGTTCGCCGCCAACAACGGCTTGGGCGGCACGCGAGACGGCGGCGATCTCGCTCGATCGTCCTGCGGCAATTCGCAACCGCCGACGCGGCTCGTCTTCTTCGCGCATTCGTGCGCGCAGCAGGTACCGACGACGCTTTTGGTCGCGTTCGTCGTCGTTTCTTTCGCCGGACTTGTCGTCGTTTCTCCTCTCGTCGGTCTCGCCGTCTCCGCGGCGCCGTCGCGGCACGCGATCAACTTTTCCACGCAAAACACCAGCGCGTCCACCAGCTTGCCGTTCGTTGACTGCAACGTTTTCATCGAGTCGAAACTCGAACGCGATATGTACTCGGCGTCCATGTCGACGTCAATGTCGTCGTCAACGTCGTCGTCCCAGTCATCGTCCCAGTCGGCGTCCCAGTCTGGGACCCACTGTCCGGTGCTTCGACGACTTATCGCGTTGTTCCGACGACGACGGCGAGTCGCGCTTTTTCGGCGACGTGCCAGTTCTCTTTCGTAACACGTTGGGCACCGCGTTCCCACGTAGTCCTTGGGAGACGTGTTCGTCATTGCGCTCTCGGACTCGGGCGTGCCGGCGGCCGTCGTCGAGTCGTAGTTTTCGATCCGTTCCGATCGGATGACGATCGACGGACACGGCGAGTTCGAGTAGTTGCTATCGACTAGCGACGCTGAATTACTCTTCGACAACCGATCGCACGTATATATCATCTGCAACATAAATGACGGACGAGGCGATTGATAAAAAAAAAAAATTAACTCGAAATCGACCGTTTTCGTTTTACCTTTTCACAGAGCATCCGCTGGTTGTCTTCGAATGCCGATAGCACGTGTAGCACGTTGTTCATCTTTTCATCAATCTTGTTTTCTATGTTTTCGTACATAGTTTCCATGTTTTTAAACTTTTTTTCCAGGTTTTCAAACTTGTTTTCTATGTCATCCATCCGGGTTCCCATCATTTGCATGTTGTTTTCCAAGTAACCCGCAATCTTGTTTTCAGTATTTTCCAATTTTTCCAATTTGGTGTTCAGATTTTTCAAAAATGTATCCAGGTTTTCTTCGTGGCTGTTGGCTACCGAGTCTATACCAGTGTCGTGCGGGAGAGGGTTTTTTTCCAACCACTCCATTTTTCCCATTATGTCTTGCGTGTATTCTATGGTACCCCACATCGTTTCCATCAGTTCGATGCTGTTGTAACTCTGTTCTTCCGACACGGGTTTCACGTTGAACAACGACGAATTAAATATGTCCTGTCGGCTCGGTCTATCGTTTATATGAATATTGCTTATAGCCGACGTGTAATTTTTGGTATACTCGTTTTCTTCGATCATTGACGTGGTTGACATGGTTGCAATATGATTTTGAGGTTCTTGAAGTATTTAGAAAATATTTATTTAATAATTTGGTATTTTTATTTATGATGTTTCGTTCGTTCGTTTACACCGCTTTTATTTTATCAATGTGGTTGCTATGGAAATCATATGGACGACGATTTTGTTTTATGTCGTGTAAAATTCAACAAACACATCATGGAACTAAAATATTAGATTATATCCAATAAAAGTAGACTTTTGTTATCTTTTAAACATTTTGACGTGTACAAATTATAAGTAATTAAAATATTTGTCCATATTTTATATATAAATCTTGTTCTCTGGCGATGTACGTGAATACCTATAATTTTTAAATTTTATGAGATTTCATAAAACGGCTACGAATCTGTTGGAAAAATACATTATTTTTAGCCTGTAGTAAAACACAAGCTGAATTAAGTTTCGAAAAATTCGATTTAGAAACTGCTGTTATCATATATAATTTTGTCTTTTCAGATCGTTTTCACTTTTTTATTGCGCTCTACGGTACTTAAAGCCGAATTTAATAATCTCGAACTGATCATTATTCATTAAGTATAGATTCTAAATGATTTTACCTGACTGCAGGTAATATAAATGCATACATTTTAATTCGATTACAAAGTTTTCAATCAGAGTAACGTATATAACCATTGTTTGACCGTTGCCGTCGTCGTCGTCGTTTTCGCGTTTTCCGATTTTTTCATCGAACCGCGGTGGTTTGAATTCAATCGCGAGTGTAGTGCGTGTGTTTTCGACCCGTCGATTGTGCGATAGTGAGTGCCGCGACCGGATCGTGTACGAAAACGCGACGGTAAGAAAATCGTTCGCGGTTACAGTGCGCGCAGACGGTAGTGAAAATTCGAACGGAGAAAACAAAATGGCCGACATCGTCGGTGAGTGCCCGTTTGTAATTTTATATCTTACGCGTCGTCCGGCGCGCTCGCCTTGGCGTGACATTTTTTTTTCGACATTTAAGCAAAAATCGCACAGATTATAGGTAAGCCACGTCGCGTATTGTGTAATAAATAAATTTATAAATAATACATTTATATGATTTTCGGTTTGACGGGCGTCTGGGGTTTTCCGTGTAAAAGCACAGGCCCTTGCGGTACTACCTATATTGAATATACTAACCTATAACACCTCGAAACGGGATAACTATACAATGAATAGGTACTTGTCGGTCGCTATTATTATTTTTGGATTTATACCTAACTGTTGTATGGCTTTTTAAAAGTTTTGTTTTTCTCTTCCTCGACAGGTTTTAATTTTATCGCCGATCTCAAATCTCATTCTAAGTAATTTTTTAAATTATTTTTGACATTTTTAATTATTAAGTGATTATTATTATTGGTGAAGAAAATTTTGATTTTATAATGTTTTATTGCAAATTTTTATTGTTTTCGTGGCCGTACGATACAAGATTAATTATTTTCTCTCTGCCAATTCGTTTTATTCTGAGGACAGTTATTGGACTGGATTGCATCGCTTCTAAGTTTTGGCATCGTTATTCGACTCTAGATAATTGATAATTTTTATACATTTTTTTTACTCATTATAAGAGATATGTTGATATCTTCATTTTTTCTTCAAAATAAAATTATGAATTTTTTAAATATCCATAGGTAAATCCTAATACTATTTCGCTTTCAAATGTACTTACAAAGCGATTCGCTAATGATATTATTGTGGGAACCGTCGTAGTTATGATCTGTTGAGCGTTGTGATCATTTTAATAATTTCGGTCTACACGCCGCGTACTCTCGTCAGTCGTCACTCACTCCTAATCATTTTAACAACAGTCACGAATCATGATTGATGATTCACAATAATTTGATTGTAACATAATATAGAGACGTATCCGTATAACAATCTTTGTGCGCGTGTTGCAGCGCGACAATAGACGTGAAATCTAGTGATTGGTGCACCAATGTAAAGGTCAAAATAAGATTAGGTATATAATATTATACACGGCGTTTAGTAGACACGAATTAAAAATAAAATTTTAATATTCGATAAAAACAAGTAATCTTAAAAAAAAAAAAAACCATAAATATTACAGAACAGCCGTACACGGACTTCGTATAATAGTAGATCATAATTCATAATATATAGTACACGTTGGTAGAAAATATACATATAAATAATAATAATAATAATTGACTAGTATGCGTGTTTAAATGTAAATAACAAAACGAAAAATAAATATAGGATAAATAATGGGGGTGTCCGGGGTAACGCGCGCGGCGACGACGGCGGAAAAACGACGCACGTGGACTTTTATAATATATATACACAATAATAACATAATATACTAGAGAGCGTATAGCAACTATTTTATAATAATATATATAGATATATATATAATGTACGTATAACGTGTATTACGAACAGTAGTGTGACGACGATATTATGACAAAAATAATTGTTGAATATATACGAACAAAATTTTTTCGGAATGTACTTTTATATAAATAATATTATCAATTAACCCCATATACTCTGCGCACATAATACGCTTAACGATTACAATATGTCGTGTTTAGGTGTACGTGTAATACCGTATGTGTGTGTGTGTGTTACATATAGTTATTTTTATTTTTATAGGTCAACAAACATGCGTAGTTATGTATTTGTGTGTGTGTGTATGCCGACTGTCGATACGCGGGCGTTCACGCATATACGACCTTATATTATGTATGCGACAAGTGCTAGCCATGTGTTTTAACATGTGTATGGCACAAGAGTCTGATGGCGTGTGATCCTCGGGGGTAAAAAAAGGTGCGTACCGGCCGAACAACTGGAGACGACGTTCTGTTCCGTCGGTGGCGGCTGGGACCGGCTTCTTTTTCTCCCGATTCTTTTTTTCGCTGTAAACGCTCTCATAACGTCTCTGCACGACGTCTCTATCTCCTTCGGCAGAGAAAGTCGAGCATAGGGTAGTAGGTTGGGTTTGTGTCGATTCAATAGCGCTTGTTGTAGTCCGAGTCGTGAAAATTCAAAAAAAAAAACGATAACGATAATATACGTTTGATGTCTTCTCTGAAGTCGTTTTCTATCCTCGGATTTCATATCGATTCGGCGGTATTCTTAACGGTTTTACTCGATATTTACGCCGATATTAAGTCGCACCTGTGAGTGAGTGGGTGGGGGGGGGGCTTGTATTCAGACTATAAATGTGTTATAATATATTGTATACGCGTTATAACGGCTCGGTCGTTACCGGGGCGGCGGAGGGGCGAGCTCTCCACCCGCGATTATTGCCGATTATTCGTTAACCTTTGGTTTTTCGTAAAATTTCCAAAAAGCCAAGTCGTAAAAGTACTGTCATATAAAATGTAACATTACACGCGTGCGATCGCGATCGGTCATTATCACGACGTGTTATAATAATACAATAGGTGTATTATATTCGAACGACCGTGGGCGCCGTCGCGCACCGCCGCCGCAGGACGTCGCGTCCTGCCGCCGTTTTACCGCTCGTCTTTCTTCTTCCTGGCCTTGCCCTCCATGTGTATGATCCCGGTCACGTTGTCCACGCACTCGTCCACGGACGGCCTGTCCTGCGCGGCACTGTAGTCCATGTCCAGCAACCGGGACAGGGTGAGTATGTACGCGCTGGCTATCCGTATCGTCGACAGCTTGGACAGCTTTTGGTTCCTGGAGTACGACGGGATGGTCGCGCGGAGCGTGTCGAATGCCGCGCTGATGGTGTGCACACGCGACCGTTCGCGCGCGTTGGCCTCTATCCTGCGGGCCCGCGACATGTTTTTGCTGTACCTCGTCGCGGCGGCCGTCGTGGTCGCGGCCGTCGTGTTCGTGGCCGCCGCCACGCCGCAGACGGCGGTGGTCGCGCAGGTATCTGTGGACGGCGGCGGCGGCGGCGGTGACGGCGGTGACGGCGGGGACGGCGGGGTCGCGGCGCGAGCGGTCGAATCGGCGGGGCCGACGGTCGCGGTGCGAGCGGTCGAATCGGCGAGGCCGACGGTCGCGGTGTCCGCGTCGTCCCGTCTCCCTCGCCCGTTGGTCAGGTCCAACGGTTGCGTCTCGGGCGGCGGCGGCCGCGGCGGCGTCGTCGGTTCTCTGCGCCGTTGCGTCAGCGTCAGTATCCTGTCCACGTTTCGTATGTCGTGGAACAGCCGCAGGCCCACGTCCGCCGCCGACGGCGACTCGTCGCTGCTCCACGGCCGGAACGGCGGACAGGCGGCCACGTTTACCGACAGCACGGCCTGGGCGGCGGCGGCGGCGGCGTCGGCCATGCGGCTCGACTTGGCCGCGGTCGGACGACACCCGTCGTCGTCGTCGTAGTCGTCGTCGTCGTCGTCCGGTCGTCTCCGCTTGTACGGCCGTCCACCGTGGCCGTCGCCGCCGCCGCCGCGCGCGGCCGCCGACACGTCCACGCCGGAGTCCTCGCTCTGATCCGTGGTCGGCGTGTGCGCTTCTCGCTTGATCGCCGTGGTCATCGTGTCCGCGCCGCACGACGACGACGACGTTTCGTCCACCGCGTGATGATGATGGTCGTTTTCTCGTTTTCCGGCCGCGTCTGGAAAAACACATTTATTTTTTCGTTATTAATCAACGCGACGAATTCGGATTCATTATTATTACATCATAAATAAGGCAATAATTTCTCTCTTAAAACCTCCGGTAGATGGGGGTTGGGGGGGGGGAAAGTAAGATTTATATTATATTTATTGTTAGCGTCTTCAAACGAAAATCCCGAGTGCTCGACAGGATTCTCGCCTAACCGCGGGGGGGACCAGGACAGATTTTTCGCGATGCCCTCAAATTATACCATCGTTTTAATTTAAATTTTTTCAAATTTTTCTCCACTATTATTATCGGATACAATAAAAGTAGTACATCATTATTAACGGAACGACATAAGTTTTATTTAACGGTATTTAACGTTTTTTTTTTTTTTTTTGTCAGATCTCCGTGGGAAACTGTATAGCAAGAAAAATGTGATATACATTTATATTTATAATTATGATTAAATTCTTCATAGTTATTTTAAATTGTGTTTATTTGACAATTTTTACTTTTTTAACTCTATCTCTACTTTTATGTTAGCCTTACAATAACTACATATGAGTAATTTTGTCTTTTAAAGAGCGTCTGGAATTTATGAACACTATGACTTTATGACTAACATACGTATATGTTAATGTTTGCCGACGTCCATTTTACAGGCTTCGATCTAATTTTTTTTTTTTTGAGAATTTTAATACCATACCGTATAGTAATTTTTTAAATTTTAGTTGTACGTTTACTTTTAAAATAATACCATACGCATTCTATTTGCCTTAAGTATGATTTGATGCGCTTTTAAACTATTATTTGGGCGAGTCGGTTGCCATACATATTGATACATCTTTATTTGTAATTGTTAGTTTTGTTTTGTTTTTTTTAGTTGTTTTTATGCATCATAACAATTAACAATTATTATTACTATCATTATAATGCCTACGCGGTATGTTATAAGTTATAATATGTATGCACGTGTGCTAGCGCTTTTACCTTTTTATTTTAATTCTTTTTCGCGTTTTTTTTTTTACAAATACGTTTTGTTTGCTATCGACGCTTGCGTTATTTTTTTTAGTGCGCTATTACGATGAGAACATTTTCTTTAAATTTCATTGTCATACGTATTGTTCATATTAAAACTTTTATTTTATATGATAAATTTAAAATACATTTCATGTGATAGCGTGAAAAATGTACAATTTATTTTTCTACTAGGTATCTCGAATACATTGTTTAGTGATTTAAAACTTAAAATGCTTCGTGTGAATTTCAAATTAAAATTCAATATACCTACATGATTTTAAGACAGTCGGAAAAAATTAAATGTTTTGATATTCAATTTTAATTTTTTCAAATGCTTTCGTCAATTACTTATAGTTTGAATATTTTCAAATTCGTATTTTAATCATTGGTACATATTTTAGAACAATTAAATACCTACTTTTGATTGAATATAAACAATAGGTCATTTTTAGAAAATAATTTATTTTTTCTATTTTATAATCTTATATCGCGAAATACGTTATTAATTGCTGAAAATTAAACACCCAATATTATAGATATCCATACCTAGTTGATTGATCATTCAACTATATAATATTATAGTTTATTATAATATATTATAGATAATAGTGGTATTAGCTCGGGTATTAGTCAACTAATGTATCTTATACGTTCAAATGATGAAATTAATTGGATTTTTCGCTGTAAATTATGCAGTATCGTATATCTACTTTTAAAACTATACGTCAAATTAAATGTTGTCAAATAATTTAAAACATATATTTTTTATAGCAATATCGATTGTGTAGTTAATTGATTATGTACCTCTTTGTGTAATGAGTGACATCACACATATAGGTAATAAAAAAATTAATAAATTTTTTTCATACAACATAAAATTTATATTCGTTTACTTTTCCGTTGTAGTTAATAATTTTATGTTACGTTCTTGTATGTATTTCTGTAGTGCACGATTTATACTATAATAATTCTATATCAACGCTTGTCATCGTTAGACCTGTGATTTCTTAGTGTAAACCTACGCGCTTTGTCACCCCGTATTCTACGAAGTATGCAAATTAATTTAATTTTGACGCTACACAAACAATGTTGGCATTATTATTATTATTATTTTTTTTTTTTTTTACAACAATAGGATTTTTAGTGTTTTCAATGAAGATTCATTCATCCGAGTTACACTTAGTAGGTGTACGTTCATATTGGATTATTACCCTTGAGTGGGCGTTTAGGATTTTTTTGTAGAGCGAGGTGTGGTCTGATAAATTCAACGTCCTGTTAGGTGAAAAATTTATGTCATTTAAACGCATTTCACGATATAGTACTCGCGTGATCGACGATTGTCTAAAAACCATCAATAAGGTATTTAAGGAGTAATTACTAATAATAAAACGCTGCGCCCAAACGTCCGAGGTTTTTAAATTGCATTCCATAAAATTCCTATGTTTTCGGTATGAACATTTTTAGACGCTTTCACGCACTGTTTTATAGCTCTGGAGAAATATCATGTTTAAATCGTCTACGGCTCTAAAACCACACGACACCACGTTGGGACGCGTATTTATAGTAATCATTCCGGCAAAGTGAAATTGAAAAATTTTATTCGTGAAACGAAGATACGTTAGAAAAATAAAAATAAGACGTACATTATTCTAAATCGCGCGTAATATAAATGACACGTTGGCCCGGCGGCGCGCACAGTGTATTATCATTCGAGCAAAACTCACATAAATGAAACAATTCTGTCGCGCTTCCTTGCATCCTGAGCGTGTCCTTGCAGACGTTGGTGGACAGTCTGTTTTGTTGCAAAAGTCCTTCCAAAGCGATGCGCGAAGTCACCATTATATTATTGAAAAAAAAAATAAATAGAAGTTTGGTCAGAGCACACCCGCACTACGAAAATATCGATCGCGTAATTTTTTTTTTTTTTAGACGATCGCACTCGAAATAATAAATTATTGTAAAATATGATGAAAAAAAAAAAATGAAAAAAAAAGAAACAATAATCAACGCGCCTTGTTCTGAAACAGTCTTGGGAGACAACCGTACGCGTCGTCTTCTAGACCACTACTGGTGAGTGGTGACTGGTCAGCGGCGCGCGCTTAGTAGTCTTTAGGTCTCCGCCGTTGTGCTATTCGGTTTGAACATGTGGTCCCGTCCCGTCCCGCGCGCGTTAACACACACACACACACACACCCGCGTGCGACCG
This sequence comes from Drepanosiphum platanoidis, assembly GCA_948098885.1. Lineage (NCBI taxonomy): Eukaryota > Metazoa > Arthropoda > Insecta > Hemiptera > Aphididae > Drepanosiphum > Drepanosiphum platanoidis. The sequence goes on from OX402541.1 coordinate 8,031,984, forward strand.
TATGTTACGCACGAACACATGTGTGTATACAATATTTTGATATCGTTTATCAACACTATTAATGTCGTTTGTGACGAACACAGAGTGTGCACAGTGTTATATTAAGCGACGTCTGCCATTAACCCCCCCCCTTGTCGTTCCCCCTCGTCTCCCTTGATCCTTTGAAAAAAGTCCGCGGTTGACCGGCTGCGGCACGTCTGCGTTTAAGTTTTCCGACGTTTTTTTTTAATTATTCCTATATATCATATATACGCGCGCGTCGTCAATCGATTGCTAATAAATACGTCGTGTATAATAATAGAGTAGCGAAGTATTTACGCGTATTTAATATGGTATTTCTTCATTTGAATTATACGCGCGATCTGTATAAAGTGGTGGAACTGTAAGATAGGGAACGAATTTCCGCAAACATTCGCAATTGTGTTTAGGAAAAAATAAAAAAGAAAGATTTTTATCAACTTTTTTTCGGGCAGTTTTAGGTCATTTTATACGTTAAAGTTCGGATTTTTGTTGAGATTTACACGTTTTACACTATTTTCTTTCTCTGATTTACTTGTATTTTGTATTTACTCGTGGTATCTAAAACATTTCGCACCTATAATAACCTAATAAATAAAAGCGTTAAAAGATTTAATAGTAATTTACGTCGAAAGCTCGATTGGAGAATATAGTCACCCACTGACGATACTTAGCTCGGCTGAGGGTTAGGTTATCGGGTAAAATATGGGAAGTAGATCACGACGCCATTTCCTTTTCAATCTTCTAGAAGGACTGCCGTAGCAATCAGAAAATAGCTGCAGCTATGAGGTATTTCTATTTCATAACTTTCCTGCAAGTGAGATTATTTTGATTTGTTCGTTGCTTCGTGTAGGTACATAGAAAATGTTTCACAACTTTCTGTAATATTATGCAGTTTTGAATTTAACGTTCCAGTACTTGATTATAAATTCTTGAGAAAACTCGGTATATTATCATTATTGTGCATTATTATCATCGTAATGTTCGCGCAGTGTATGTCAATTTCGTAACAACTAACAAGCAATACGTTGACAATGTGACTCTCAATTATTTTCTATATTATCAGCTCTATATGTAGGTTAAAGTTGGGAAATTGAATAACAATACGTTATTTAAAATGTTTTTTCTTTATTGTTATACCTAGTTGAATTAAAATGTATTTTTATATAGTAAAGAACACGAAAGAACTCATATGTCTAAAAAAATTTTAATTCGATTTTAATGATACCATAATGTCATTTAAGTATTAATTTAAGTTATATTAACTCTTCGCTTGAAGTTTTAAAATACCGATGAGTTTTTCAAAATCATTTTATATATACGATTTGAAATTTTAATTCCAAGGTAAGAAAATATAATAGTCATGATAATATCCTCTGTTGGCTCTTTTGCATGCCCTTGTGTTTGAACAATCGTTTTATAATATAACATTTTATTTTGCCCGAAAATTATTTTTATGATCTATTACTGATACAGCAGTAAAATATTTACTCATATACTCGAGTTTAAGACTTGTAATCTATGTTGATTTGACTAAATTTTTATCATGCCTAAAATATCTTCAAAGTTTTGGTTTAATGTTTTGTCTTTTGTACTTATAATTCCAATATGTTTTGAAAAATATTTTGAATAAAAACATATTTACTTTTTAACTTTTTATGGCATTGTTTAATTGAGGAAATAAATTGTAGTAAGTTTTTTTAATGTTTGCCAACAATTTTTACACGTTTAAAAATGTGCTAACCGAATGATTTTCCACAAAGATATATGAGTTTTTAGTGTTATGCGTAAAAAGTAAAAAACTAAATGTTTTGACATATTTTTAAAAATGACATACTTTTACTCCTAGATTATTTTAGTTATCTCTGTTTCAACGCGTTGTCAATGTGAGATATTTTATTTCAAAAACAATTTTAGTCTTGAAATTATTTTGACATTTGGCTGCGACATAATTTTAGGGAAATGAAAGAATTTTATATACGCGTAAAATTTAGTTAATAGCATTAATATTCAATAAAATTGTAAATGTCAAAAACGAAATGGAAATTTTTTTGATTTACTGTGGAAAAAAAGTTTAATTAAATGATATCTATTCGTTTACCTCCACGGGGATATTTGTGCGTACACGGGATTTGCGGAAACTTCTGGTTCTACTTTAAAAGCATTTTCGGGAAAATTATAAATATTCATTTTCCATCCCACTCGTTGTAAAATATAAACGATTTATCAGTAAAGTACATGTTTAAAAATTATTTCTTAAGTGTTATTGAATTTAACGAAAGGATTCTGAATATACTTTACAGTTCCTACATAATCTAAATATATTCTTTCCGTTTACTTAATATAGTTAATACACTCAACGCGTAAACGTATGCGTCACGATATTACACAACTCGTAAACATACTCGTGCATATTGTTGTGTACTTCTCATGAAGCTTTATGATATTAAAAATTGTAATAATATTATGTGATGTAAAAAAAAAAAATCGTATATGGATCGCAGCTATTATACGTCGTACGATTATAATATTTAACGCGTAGTTTGGACAGAGTATCAGGCGCTGAACGGCTCGAAAGGGCTGTAATAAAGGGAAAATATTTACTTATAAGTGCACGTGTCTTATGAAATTTATGGGGTGAAAAAGAAAAAAATAAACGGGAAGAGGGTCGTTTCCGGTTCGCGACTGTGGGTCATCTCCCGCACAGGCGGCATGAGACCAATAAGGCGTTGCGAAAAAAAAGAACGTTTAAACGTGTTTGCTCTTTTACATACATACACACACACACACACACACACATGCACATGCACACGCGGCCACCGGACATTTGACAAACGGACTCTAATTAAGGACGTGGATATTTATTATCTTGGCGGTTTTTTTTTTTACTCTACTACACTGAAACGAAGAGCACGTGGGTCGGGGGTGGCCCAGATGGTTTCGGGGTCACGTATGTTGTAATAATGGACTGCACAAACACGGCCGCCTAGAGTATTAATAACACGCGTTCGTATAATATATAGAATTTACACCCATATATTTGTATATATGTGACTATATGAGTATGAGTATACAGTAACGAAGTGCTTATATTTTCTTCACTAAAGTATTTAACAATAACATAACGAATGCGTATGCTCGAGCGTTCGCGCGTGCGTTTGTATAGGCGTGTGTACACAGGCTTCTTTACCCGATAAACGAAAGTACGCGAAACCCTTTATAATAGTATTGAGAGTGAACGTAGGAGAGAGATTTTCGTCTTTCGTGCGAATTTCTGCCAAACGTTTAATAGTAGATTTATTATTCGCTTCGGTGTATGAGGGAGGGTCACGAAATATCTCCCTATAAAAACACTATACCTGCATGTCGAATACGTTCATAATACGGTCGGGGGAATTTTTCGCTGACATTATATAGCCGTTCAAGATATATATTACTATAAAAACCTATATATGTGATATGTATACCCTTTGAGTTTTTCAATTAGGTCCTGATTCCCAGTATTTTTAAGGTTTTGAATTTCAAAACTCGTCGTGTTCGGTTTGTTTCCTGCAGCCCTCTTTCCGGTCGCTAAAACTTCAATAATAGGCTCGCTAAATAGTTTTATATTCGAACGAAACTAAAACGACATCGATGGTTAAAACCGTTGGTTGGACCCTGTTGTGTATACATACTCGTAAAGTCGTAAGTCATGAGTGCATGGAATTGTCGTGTACGTGTTGTATAGATTTTATTGTAATTATTCGAACCCTTATAATATGATAATTGCACGCACGCAGAAGCAGGCGGATGCGGGAGAACTGTACGCGCGAGTGAATCCGAAAAGACGCGCGTAGGCGTACGAGTATTATAACGTGTACCTACAATAATGTAACGAACTCTACGAGCAAATTGACCGTGAAAGAAATAACCGCGTCGCCGGTAAAAGGTCGGCAGCGGCGGTGGCGGGGCGACGGGCGGTGTCCATATGTAAAATAAATATGAATGTACGTTATTATTATAGCCTTATATAGGTGCGTATTGCGTATACATACGTATAATATAATCTAACTACGTTATAGAAGTCCTAATTTTTCTCTCTTTTTATCAGGCTACTCCCGGAATTCATTCAAATCTATTAATAAAAAAAAAAAAACTATTCGCGTAAAAAAAATTGGCTGACCCTTTGGCGCGTATTCCAAAAAGATTTAAGTTAAATAAAAAAATAAATAAGATGATTTTTCGTTTCCGTCTTGAAATATTTATAATATAGACGAAAATCAATCGTAATTTAAATGTATACGTATTTTTAATTTTAATTCTATTTGAACTACAATTTACGTTAAACAATCCTATAAAGTGAAAGAAAAATCAACGGTTTTTGTATATATTGTTTTTACTATCATTATTATTATATATATATTCTTATATTATATTATCATATGATTATACATCGGGTCGAACGACGGTTAACCGCGTTTCCGTTTTCAACCTTAAAAACAGTACCGTAACGACAGTAATTATAACAATGTTGTTATTACAACTGCCCCCGTGTCGTCGCGCATACAATATTACACTCGAATACTGGGGGACCGGGTGTCAGGTATATCAGTTTCGTCCTTCGGAAAAATTCACTCTGTAACCGGATGATAATTGGGGGTGTTCGTGCGGCGTGCGACGCGAACCCGTACATAGGTATAAAACGTAAGCGCCGTTTACACTCGAAAATAACATCGTCGCAGCTGATTATGATTACCGACCAAGTACATGCGTATCATCCAGGTGCGTAACGCCGGGACGACACGTGCCCGGCCGTTTCCCCCTTTTCCTTTCCGTTTTTTATAATTTATACACCTGGCCGCACGCGCGTGTACGCCGGCGTTTCCTTCTGCGCATCCTTCCCCGCGCGACCGTAATCGGTGACGTCCTTTTGAATTCATAAAAAACAAACCCCCATCACCCGTATGTAATTCACATACTCTCCCACTACCCGTGAAAAACAACTGGAAAATCGACGGGAAAATTGATAGTAAGCGTTTAAAAAAGCGGTATAAGTAGGAGGAGGTACCTGTATATTATGTATGTTATGTAGATATAATGGCGGTGTATTTACGGGAAGGGGGGGGGGGTGAGATGGATTATTTTAACTTATTTTTGGGTCAATAATTTATCTGTCTCTTTTTCATACGTTGTAAATCATACGCTAATTCTTATATTGAATTTCAAACGATTTGAAAATATTTTGTTCTTATTGATATCGTATATATCATACAATTTAACTCGCTAGTTGTTAATGAAAATTATTACGTCTATAATCGACTTTTTAATGTATTTATTGCGAATTCGTTGTCATAATATTTATAGATAATTTTGATTTCGAGTGGAATGAGAAAAACAACTTTTTTATCGTCATACGTGAAGAAAAAACCCTAAACACTTCACGGTCTACGCGTTTCAATGCGCCCAATATAATGTAATAACCGTGGTAATAATGATTATAATGAATGCAATCGTGTTTGATAACCGACTCGTTGTCGTCGGACTTCGGAAATTACGTATTCCTCGTCGCGCCGAGATCAGTTTTTTTTTTTTATCACGATTCCAGATCGTTTTTATTCACGTGCCGCCGTCTAATTAACCACCCAGGAAATCGTTTACAAGCCGTCGGGGTGTGTTTTTCTGTTTGTACACTATATACATACATTATACGTAGGCACCTCCTACCTTTATTTTCCCGCTAATTATCGTCTACGTCTCGCGCGCAGGTGCGCTGACCATTTGGCACTCCCGGGCAGATGCGGATGCCAAAAAACCGCCGTACAGGTGTAACTCTCGTACTATCAATTATTATTATACATAACTACTACGGTCGTATACGGATGCGTATATTATTATGTAGTGCATCTAGTTCGATATGCGTATTTTCCGGTTTAGAGGGGGCGGCGGATTGAAAAAAAAAAAAAATGTAAACAAATTTCAATGACGTTTTCGCAAGCTACCGATCATCGGTCGTCCCGTTATATAGCGCGTCTGCTTGAATATTATTATTAACTAGCTATCGAAATATTGCGTTCCGGGCGCGTTTAATTGATAGGTTCGCGTGGAATTTTTGAATTATGACGAACCAGTTTGGACGACGTCCAACTGACGAGCGAAAGCCCCCGAAGCTCGAGGGATAAACGCGTACAACGGGACGTTATTCCTGCAGTCGTGTTCGTGTGTGCACATCGCATTATCATCGTCCGGCCGAATCGTAATTATAATTTTATTATACCTAATACGTTAAGTATTACAAGTGGAAGGAAAGAAAAAATAACAGCGCTCCGGGAAAAACTGTTTATACGCCACCTGACCCGATGAGATGCGCGCGTTATCGTACTTTATATTTAATTAATTCGTTATTTTCCTTTAGCCTGTAATTATTGTTTAAAAAAACAAAAGAAAATATCCAGTGCCTAATGGTAACCCAATTTCTCACGCCGCGCGTAAAAGTTTATTTTACTTTGTATGCATAAGACGCGTAGACAACTGTGCACAATTCGTGCACAAACATATGTATTGACTTTTATTAAACAATTACAAAAAGTACCTATTATTGTTGTATAAATATTACACCGTCGTGGAGCTAATTTTAATTTTCAATTCAAATAAGATATCTAAACGATGTTCGACAAATAATTTTTTTATTCGGAAGTTTAGACGTACGTATATTTTAACGTCATGATAATGCATTTAAACAATATTTTTATCAATGAATAAAAACGTTGTTTGAAATGAATGATATTTCAACGATGTCTCGTATATTGACCTCTACACCGTTATTGCCGTGAATAATTATTATTACAATTATCCGTTTGAATTTTTCAAAAAAACAAATATAGGTACATACTACATAAATTTAATAAAATAATCGAAATATGCCAATAGTTATTCGTGATATTATCGTCTTTTCATAGTTTATTCTATTTAATATTTAAAACTTCGAGCGTAAGACACAATGCGAACGCTGTGCTATCAATTCGATGTAAAAAACCACAAACAATGCTATATCAACATTAATAATAATAATAATTTCCATCGTTTTGGGGATGAGTAAAGGTATTTTTCTCATTGTTTACACAGAACCGCCGTTCTGTGTTATCCAGAAATAATACATCGTCGAAATTAAATTACCAACACAAACAGTTGAACATAAATACAGTTTATTCAATTTTACATGGCGTCCGTGTACATACTACATATGTGTTGGGAGAAATGTACAGTTTGTTTATTGATTTGACTTGTTACATTCTTATGTGTACGATGTGTGTATCTATTACTGCTATGTAGTTACCTATTGTTTATAATAATAAACAGTGTACCTATAGACTACAATAGAGCGATAATGATAGATATTGACAGCGGTCATGTGTGTCGTAGAGTGTATAAGAAAAGTTACGTTTATTACAAAGCGTTACAATTGCAACATGTTAAAACAGATAAAAAAAATAAAATTATATTCTGAAAATATCATTGTAATTAATACGTTTTCGCGCCATGTGTACAACTTCGAAAAACCGACTGAAATAATAATGTAATTTAAAATTTAAGAAGTGTAAAGTTTGTTCCAGAAGATTCCGATTAAATCGAGCTTACTATTATTTGTATTTCACATAAATATAAATTTATACTTAATTATTCACACAAATGTGTTTCATACGAAATTTTCTATTTTTTCGCAAAAGTTTTAAATAATTTCCGTAAGAAAACTCTTATGTGTTTGAAAAATTTGTTTTAGTTGATCAAAGTTTTCTTGGATTACAGCATTTACCCGCCGCCGTTAAACAGAATGGCGTGATGCTTATTTCTAATAAGTTATGTATGCCTATACATGAGTCTACATTTTTCGATTTCTTAATATTATACACTAAGACATTTTTTATTCAATTCATACATGTTTTGGGTCTTATACATAATATATATTTTAAATCGGTTCGCCCTAGTTTGTGTTGTAATTTACAAAATAAACTCACTTTAAAACCATGGTAGGTACTAATATTTATTTTTTAAACACTGCGACGCACAACACGACGAAATTGTTTGAAAACCGCGTACCTTATTGCAATTTTATAAATTATGTACTTGCACGATACGAGCGCGTACGTTTACACAAGGAATTTTGAAAACCATACTCGCGCAATGTATAATTATTACACACGATATATATTATATTGTGTTGTGTATTTTAATATTATAAATACTAGTCTATAGAAATACTTTAATCGTGAGAACTTTTGCTGAGTACGGTACACGTTATAATAACATTATAATAATAGCGTACATTTTCCGGTAGCCAACACATTAATTAAACGTTATTTCGACGATCAATGTCATTCGGCGGCGAGATTTTAATATTTATGTCCAGCGGCGGCCGGCGTTTCTCGGAACGAGCTCTGTCGAACACACGTCGCGGCGGCGTTTATAAGGTACAAAATAGTATATTATAGGCTGTTGCGCGGACGAGGGAACTATTATACGTGTTTTAAGGTCTCTTCTATAGATCCCTCGGGATATTGGGCAGACGCTATAACATGATTGCGGCTCTCAGTAAGTCTCCGTCGTATTTATAATAGTAATTATCACGAGCGCGTTTGTGTAAACGCCGACCAGCGGGTATTTTTATATGCTCACAATACACCGCTTTATATATATGTGTTCGAGTAAAATCACACACACACACACACGTACAAAACACGAATTTTTCCTTTTTACATATTATGTAACATTATTATTCTACACAATATATAATCTATATACAAGGTGTACGAAGCGATCGGTTCATCATGGATGCGTTTGTTTTTTCCGTCAATTGTGTTTTCGAACAAATCGTTTTACTGCAGTTTGATATTAGTCATTATAATATCGCAAACAATAAATTCCTTTTTTCCCCTTTAAACCTGACCACCGCGCATTTCTGCGGCGTCTGCCCACAGATCTCTGGACAATACAATTATTATTATATAATAAGGCGCGGGAGAAAAAATTAGTCTCACTACACCGCGTGTTTATAGGGGCTGCCCGCGGTCCTGTCCGCCGGCCCAGGACGCCACCCCGTACACGGGGGTTATGGTGCTTATTACGTTTCTCAGCGACGGAAAGGATATTATCGGCGGAGGAGAAAAAAATCGACCGAGTCGTCCTACCTACACGCCCGCGGACGGACGACGGCGGCGGCGTCGTCGGCATTCCCACGGACGACCGGCCGGCTGCGCGTATTTATAATATTATTATCATATATACGTATACTCGCACGCCGCACGCGGGTGTACCTCGGGGTGGTGGGCGTTCGCAACAATTATAATATTATCGTGCGTAAGCGCCGCCGCGGTCACGACGACACGACCCGTACGTGCACGTCTGCGTGACGCGTGTGAGCCGCGGCGCGGCGTTGCGTGTGTGCCGGCCGGCGCAGCGCGTACGCCCGGTAGTGCGCGGCGGGCTGTCGTCGATCGCGGCGGCCTGCGGGGGAGGTCCCGGGCGATGGTTTTTTTTTCTCCGTCGTTTTACTCGCTGGTTTCGCCGATGAAATTTATGCGCGCGTTTTTTTTTTTTATATTTTTCTATCCATGTAAACGCCGTCGCGTCGGTATATAATATCAGTATATATATATATATAAATATTATAATAATTGACGATTAACGTGGTCGCCTTCCTCGAGGGCAATCGAAGAATTTAATAATAATAATATCATTATTATTATATATTTTGCGGATTTTTCCGTATAGATTACGAGTCTATATACAGTATATACAGTCGACGCGCGCCGGAGATTCAGTCGAAATCCTGAGGGGGTTTTGAATTTTTTAACTCGAGCTTACGTTTTTTTTTTTCGACGATCGCGCGGAAATTCACATATCGCTACCTCGCGTCTTCGAGTACGTTACGGTACTCGACGACGAGTATATTTTGTCGAATGCGACAGGATTTCTTCGAGAGAGAGACGTGACACGCTGTGCGGGGCGGCGGCGTTACGTAACTAGCGTGTGATGAGATCTCCGCGCCACCGCGACGAACCGCGTCTCGCGCGGGACATAGTAATTTATGACGTCCCGACGGCGGCGACGAACCTGCAGCCGTGGCGGCTCGGGGACGCGTAAATTCAAGTGATTTCTCACGGTATAAAAAAAAAAAAAAAATTGAAAATCCCAAACGCGTCGTATATTATATTTTATAAAAACGCGCATTATAACATTATATAATAAATACAGTAGGTAATAACAATAAAAATAATTCTTATAACGATTATGATGTACCGCTGTGATCATACTCAGGTGCGGCAAGGGTGATGTTCAGTCATCCGCAGTTGTCTTCAATGACTTAATCGAGGTGGTGCCGCGAGCTTTGGTAGATTCGTTTTTCTCTCTCTCGATAGGACGTGATCAAAAATATTTAAATAATAAGTCAATACGAACTCGGCTTAAATGTGTATTGATTTTTATTTAACGGGTGTCCTAACCTAACCAACTCGTGTTTATTGTACTTAAAATTAAAAATATATAGCCGAATTTCGATAAAACGAAGGGCTAATAAATATGAATTTATGTTAATGACAGTTTGATATCTGTGATATTGATTCAATTAAATGTACAATAAGTGTTGTTAAAATGCTTATGGTTTTGTTCCCGAATACATTGGCTATTTTACAATACCCCCCCCCCCCCCCCCCCCGTATGCTCGCGCGCAGTACACAATAATTTAGGTAATCGTCGTTTTTTTTTTATTGTCATGCGATTTTATGAAATGTTAACTGTCGTAGCCCCTTGTATAGGTGTGTAAATATAATTATAATTTATGTAAAGGTATACGTGACAAAATGTATCGGGACTTTTGTACTACTTGGTCGTAGAGCCCAGGGGTCTTTTGTGCGCCGGGCCGACACTGAGTGTGTACCGTATTTACAAAAAGATTCTGAAAACCGATTACTCAATATATACACACGTAATATCTACCTATAGGTACCTACATACACTGTTTATTGTACAAAGAATAGGTGTACACACTACATCGTATTATAATCACACGCTCACACGATTGTCGGCGTACATAATATATATTATATTATATTATATAAATATATCGACTACGGACACCATATTACACATCTGGGACCGGCGAGTGGCTGCGAATAAAGGGACCTCCGCGGGCGGCCGCCGCCACCGCAGGCGCCAATCGGTTTCGGCCGACAAAAGGACCGTCGTCGCGCGCGGCATACCGTCCCGTCGTCGTCGTCGTAAAAACACATTACGAGGGAAACGAATTCTCAGAAAACACGTCGGCGACGGCAGTGACGGCTATTATACGACACGACGACGGCTGTTGCCGCCGCTGCCGTTCCAGCGCCCCGCGCGTAAACGAATACCCCATAGATCACGGCCGTGTGTCAGGACTCGCAGGATGTTATAAATGTATTATATACACTAATATATTGTATTTGTATTCGGTTATTATTAGTATTATTAGTGTTATATTATGGGGCGTCAGCATTCGCCGCCGTAGTGCGAAAAACGGCGGCATGTTCGTACCGACAGGACACGACACGGTTCTTTGTGTACAGGTCCTGGCAATCGGTTTTCGCCGCAAAAGTGCCGCCACGGAATTTCAGTCTATATTATATCGTGTATTATGAATACAGGACGATCTTCCCAACAAAGAAAACACTAGCTTTTTCGAATAGAACCGACCGTTTTTTTATTTTTTATATAGGAAAACTTAAGATAAACACGCAGGTCTAATTTTACGAATCATAGTCTAACTTAAATATGTAAATAAATTGTTAAAAACCATTGTTGATAAATAATCAAAAGTAAATACCGGTTTAACGTATAGTTAAAACTTTATAAATTATAAGAATACAAAATAATTATTGTAGTATGTACTAATGAATTTCAAAAAGAATAATTTTAAAAAAGTCGATATACTTTCAGAATAATCGAGTGTTTTTTTGATAAAATAAGCACCCTGTATATGATATTTTGTTACTGTAATGATATACGTACGTCGTACTTATGTCACACGTGTAGATTATTTCGAAGTCGAACGAGCTATTTCCGCATTTTTCAAATGATGGGTAAAACAACGACGAATTATTATATTATTATATATTATTATTATTATATTATAATATTATTATATAGTGCGTCATATTTTTAATTTTTTTTCACAATGAGTATATATTATTATAAATTATAATACATAAGATAGATCATTATTCACATATTATTCAGTGGTACATTTTACGTCTGGCTAAATAGTCTAAAAAAGCCTAAAAATTACGCGTTTTGGCTTATTTTCACTAGTATTTGTCTTCTATGATAAATAGTTATTATTAAATAAATATTATATTGTAATTCTTACCTTTTTATCTATTGATCTTTTATCGTTATCTTCCGTTTATAGTGCGTATAGTTGTAGAAAATAACCAACACTTTTATTATAAATAAAACGTACAAAAACACTGTTTCTAACCAGAGAGAAGCTGCCAGTGCGAGCTGACGAACGTTATAGTTGAGCGCGAAAAGGTGCCGTGTCCACTGTCTTCTCTCTTTACTTAAATTCCCCAGTGCGATTAGAACATATTATATTATGTCTTATTTACATATTTCTTACATTTTTATTATTTACATAAATTGAAAATACTGTACGCTGCTACAATACAAATGTTAAATTATACACCTTTATACTCGTACGTTGACATTTATATGCTTATCATTACATACTATTTTAATTAGAGACGACTTTTTTTTTTTATAAAAAAGAAATGAATTTATTTGTTCACGTCAAATATTGATAATTTATAACCTTTATTGTAAGTAAGCGTATTGAAATTATTTTTAAACTAACGAAATTCTCTATTCTTACTATTGTTCGGTTTGATTTGATTGTTGTTCGGGTACGATATTATAAATGTATACCCATTAAGCATTTTACCCACTACAATGGGTTCGGTTTTAATTACAATCTGAAATCTATTAGGCTATCTATTAAGCCCCGGGATGGTATAGGAATACTTCAGAGCAAGGTGGATTTACAATAAACCCACCTTGCTCCAGAGAGCTTAAAATATCCCGAGTCTGCTGCAGGTGGTGCAAAAGCACAGTTATTTGCTCTATCCTCTACCCGAGGCCTAGCGGTGTGGTTTCAAACATGTATAATTATTATAAAACACTCATTCATAATAAATTTATTAATTATTTTTGTTTTTTTTCTTTGTTTCAGCTTTCACCACCATCAGCTCGACAATTACGACTGCGGCATTTTCCGTTTCAGATCGATTCTTTGTTCCGGCAACGATTTTAGTCACACACATTACTCCGCGTAACGAGAGAGGTATGTACAATGCATTTTATAATATTATACTCTCACTGACAGATAATAATTGAGACGCGCTACACCTATATGATATAATTTATCGATTGCGTACGATAATACGGTTAAAATATATTGGAAATGCGTGTTGTTTGACCTAACCCATGTTTATCGTTTCCAACCATCTCCGTCGCATACGCTCACGCCCCGCGAGTGTTCCTAAGACTAAACATTTTTTTTTTTCGTTTATCAACGAGTAACTACTTCTCGACAGACTATTATTATTGGTGTTACAATCGTCACGCGTTTTCGTTAGTCCTGCCGCGTTGTACTACACCGCACGTTTTACGTATTTTGTACAATCGTATTTGTTTATATTCGAATCTTACTACAAGGACGCGGCGGACTACATATCTTTTAATCACGTTCGTAATTTATTCAAATCATAAATTATTTATTAACTTACCGTTAACGTCGTTATCATCATATCGACTCGTAGGTATAACGAAATTCTCAATACGATTCAGATTAAGCCCCGGAAAAAAACCAAAAAATATGATTTATGGTTTTCGGTATATTTGTACACGCGTCATCGTGCCTACCACCACATAAACGTATGTAAATTTATTTTGAAATCGAAATTAATTCTATAATAAACTCTCGACACTAATGTTTACTTCCGGTTTTCCATTATACGACTTGTTGGTGATAATTTATTAAGTATAAAATAACAATGAAAACCACGACGATTCATTAGATGTACTTATACGTACGTATATGTACGGGTGTATTGTATACCAGTTTTTTTGACATTCTTTTACCACACAATAAGCATTTTCCGTTGACGTAAACACTTTGAGGTTACTTGGCCATATAGGAAAACAGATTTTATGTTTTCGATGTATTTATTTTTTTTCTTACCGCGTACGTAAAATATGATAAAGACTACAACGATTGATGGCATTACTTCATTTAAGAATATTTATTTTTATGCACTTGCTTTACAAGTAAATCAAAGTTAAAATATTTACGTTTACTTGACACTTTGAATAAAAAGTGTACATTATATCGACAAGTATTAAAAAGTATGGACTAAGTACAGCGCGTTTTATCAACCATAGGTGTATATTATGACGTAATGAACTATAAATGTTTTTTTTGTAAAAATATTGGTATCCCTTTGTCGGAATGACGAAACATATACGTATACGTTTATTAAACTATCGAACGACTGTATTAACAAGAAAAATAATCGACGTATTTACGCGTGGACGTCACTCCAACAGTCGGTTTCCAAATACTTAAAACTGGTCTAATTAAAAACGATTCCGGGTTACGCGTTTGTGTTTGCGAAATCTCGTGGGATAAAATTGAATTATTTTAGATTTGTGTATTTTAATCACGTCGTGTCTTTAAACACGCAATGTTGTGGGTGAACCGTCGGGCGAATTTCAATGCGCATCAAGGACTTTTCCACGTATATGTGGGTAGGCCCCCTCTTCCCCCGCGGCAAAAGAAATACTAACCGACTCGGAGAGCCGAGAAGAACGGCTAACCTCCACCGTGTATCGTAGTAGATGTGCGGCGCACATAAATTATTGTTCTCGTGAAAATTCCGGTTGATTATAAACAATATCTACGTATATAGCTGTCAGCCGACGAGTACAAGGAGATGTGTGCAACGGGGAAAGTAAAACGCGTGTAATATAATGCGCAATAATTCAATCACGCAAAGGATTAAACTACCTTTTAACTTGCAGTTTTCACGATTCGTGTAGGTATAAATATAGTTCGGATTAAAATAATGACATTGCCCGATGTCGGTTAGGTAACTCGCACAGACGTTAAATATTGTAATCATTTTGGGGCAGATTTTTTCATATTTTTATCGACTTAAGTACTCATTTGTAAAACTCAGAAAAGGAAATACAATTCATTCAGGTACAAATTTTCAATGATCGATTGATATTTTCATAATTTTCTTTTTCTAAATTTTCATAGTTAGCCACGTTGAACTACTAGAACTAATAGTCCATGTTTAAGTATAACTTACAAAAAGCAATTATATATATTAGGTTTATAATAATATGTATATTATTATTTTAACGACGGCCGTAAGACTGTTTAGGTTTACTGTTTAACGTATACGTATAATTATGCGATGTATTTGGCGTATAGTTTAATACGTCATAATTGTATAGTATTTTAGTATATACGTAATTCATTGAAAAAAATTACACGGGTACACCTTTTATTTAATCGTTATAATTTCGCTTAGCATAATGATAAGTTATCCACTAATTAATAACACATTTTACCTCTTTATATTTACATATTTCATAAATAGTGTAAAAACTTACGTTCTTCGGTCAGATCCTGTTGACTTTATTTGATAATCGTTTCGCCGTTCAAAGTCAATGCGCGTGTTTCGTATTCGACGATTTAACATACATAATAAAACTTACGGGTAAAGTCGACTATATTCTACAGCAAAATAACATTTTTACGTAATTATTCGGTCTTTAAACACGTATAGTAAATTAGGCGTTATAATATTCTTGGAATTTGGATTTTTAGTGTATATACTCGTATACGTATATAAGGGAATCCTCGTTCGGTTTTTAAAAAGGAATGCAAAAAGGAAACATTGTCCCTTCACAATATAAGTCTTACGCGGGGAGCGACGATAACGAATAATAATAATAATAATAATAAGATTAGAAAAAGACATTTTGGAATCGATTTACGATCGATTATGACGAGTTTGTTGACCCCCGGTGTACGATTTATCGTCAGCACTCGGGTTACACGAAAACACGGTAAACAGTCCTATTTCGATATCTACAGGTACCTAACATATATATTTTAACGTAACCCGGACATCACGCAGGAGCCACCTTCTTTTGTGTGACTCACGCGTATACATAATATACGTGATTTTTATTCTCCGGTCCACACAAGAGACTGGATGCACATCGTACGTGTATGTATATATGTATATAATATATATATGTATGAATGTATATGTATATAATGTATATTGTATAATATAATGGCTTGAGAGTATGCGCCCAGCGTGAGGAATGTGTTCGGTTTAATCGGCCACCTGGTAGGTAACAGGTTCACCGCGAGTTCGTTTTTCTCTCTCACTGTCTCTTTATCTCTCTCTCTCTCTCTCTCTCTTTCTTTCTTTTAACCGTATACAGAGAATTCAAAAGTCGCATGTGCCGGACTCCGCGGAGACGGGGAAAATCTTCGAGTTCTCGCGGAGAGGGCAGTTATTTTCGCGCGGGCATCATCGTTTATTTACGTATCATTACGATTCGATTTCACACCGTTTAAATTAACGTAACTATAATATTGTACACGGTCCGAGCGAGTCATTCGACGTGCCCTGTATACACCACACTCGTGATGCGGCACGAGAATATTATTGGCCGTGACGGCGACGGCGGCGGCGGTCCTCACGGAGAGTTATGTGTGTGTGTGTGTGTGTGTGAGGAACACGTCGCCGTCGCGAGGTGTGCGAGAGAGAGAAAGGGGGCCGTATACGTAGGCGCCATGTGTGCGTCTAGACTCCTCGTGGCTTCTCACACACACACACACACACACTCCCACAAAGGCGGCGGTGCATCTCTACCACACACACACACACACAGGTGCTCACCTGTACAGGTGTCGCGCACGTATTGTAGTATTGTGGGTCGGAGGCGGCGAAGGTGGTTATATA
The DNA here is from genome assembly GCA_948098885.1 of Drepanosiphum platanoidis. NCBI lineage: Eukaryota > Metazoa > Arthropoda > Insecta > Hemiptera > Aphididae > Drepanosiphum > Drepanosiphum platanoidis. The sequence goes on from OX402541.1 coordinate 8,049,056, forward strand.
CATCGCGATGGCGGGAGAGAGGTATGCAACGATATACATATACATATATAAAAGTATATAAATAAAATGTGAGTATGTGTGTGTGCGTACATTATTATATAAACTATTTGTGATGGGCACGACCGAATAGTTTTGACTATATCGTACGTTATGGCGGTCGTCGTCGAAACGAGGTCGAAACGAGCCGAGACGTATCCGATTCGTATCGAACTCGATATTTTTCAACGTGCCTAGCTAAATATTAGAATGATATTACAAAACGCGAGCTAAACGATTGTGTTCGAGTAATTTTCACCGCGTAGCGCTTATACGTACGTATATTACGTGTCGCAAATCGATCGAGATATATATTATTAAAATTCGACGGACCGAAAATGGACTTGGTTCGGATAAACATTTTGGTAGTACACGTTTGGAAACAATCGAACGACTACGACGACGGTCGTGGTCATCACTATATATCACTATATTTATATGAAAAAAAAAAAAACATTAAAAACTATCCTTGTTGTTCACACACACACACACACACACACACACATACGCAAGCCGCATACCGGACCCATAAGCGCTCGAAAATAATAATATTATTGTATAGGCGCGCGTGTGTGTGTGTATTTTTAATACACCTGTGCGCGCCGCGTCGTTAATGGAACGGGGTCCGCGTTGGCGCCGGCCGGGCCGGACCTGCTATATACAGAAAATAAGTACGTGCGCGCATTGTGTGTGTGTGTGTTGTACGTGTATAACGCGTTCCATTATATTATTATTATTATTATTATTATTATACGTTTCGACGATTTGTATGTGTGCGTGCGCGCGCACTCGGGCTACCTGAGGAATGCAGTCTGCTGCGATGCGACGCCTCCCCCGCCGTCGCCGTCGCCGTCGCCACCGCCGACGACGACGACGTCTTCTGCCGGGTGCCCGGTGAGAAGTTCGTCGCCGCATTTTTTGTCGCGCCCGAATGATGTCGAAAGAAAAGAAAATCGATTATTTCGATAACCTTTTTTTGGCCGCCGCCGCCGCCGCCGCCCACCGACGTTTGACGGCGTTTTAGCGTACGATAACCGACTCGAAGCGTGTTACGTTCGAGAGACTTGTGTAATGCTCGCGCGCCGCGTTTTGGGAACAAGTAATGGGAAAAGTATGGGAAGTCACAGCGATTACACTTCATTGCATTTCGAATACCTTCTTTGTTTGGTTTTTTTTATTATTACATTTTTATAATTTTTTCGTCTCATTGATTTCGTCATCATTACGTTTTGTTGTGACTGGAATTGAAAACTGGAAAAAGTAGACTCGGTTAATATTTTCTTCGAGCATATTCGTCGTTTGACATTGCTTCCGGTGAGGTGGGAACGCTCTTCTCGCGGCACGTCCCATTAAGTGCGAAATAGAATCTCGCATCGACGACAAAACGATCCTCACAGTGTAGACCATTATATCGCTTCTAGGTACTTGCTCCGCGGAAGCAAGCTCGAAATTGGTTTTTGAAAAAACTGTTGAAATCCAATAATAATAATTACAATATTGGTAATAGGTGGGCGACGCGAGATAATAATAATAATCACGTACGCCCGTCGTCGGGTTATTCGCAATTCGCAATTCGCATGTCGTCGTATCTCTCCCAAGACGGTTAGCTTAAAGTATATATATAAAAAAAAAAAAAAAACGTATAAAAAGAAAAAACGCGACCGGGAGACAAAGAGAGCTGAGAGAGAGAGAGAGAAAAAACGGAGGCACCGGCCGTCGAGCGCGCGATTTTTTCCCGGTGTGACAAGGTCGTGTCCGCGATGTCACGACGGCCTTTTCAATTTATAATAATATATAATAATATAAATTGCGTTCTAATAATAATGTAACGTCGCGCGGCAATCACGGACGGACGTGTCCACCGCGCAGTTTTCGTTTTCGGCGCGATTGATTTTTTTGGGTGGATCCCAATTATCACTACGTACGTAGTGACATTTTTTACTATTTTCCTAGTTCTCGAGCGAATCGATCGCGTCATCTTTGAAACAAACGTACGTATATATTTTATACCGTTCGCGTTCCCAATGCCGGGCGGGCGTTAGTCGAGTCGATTGTAACTTCCCGACTCAATCCGCTCTCGTCGTATTGAATGGCAATAATTTAACGAATAACGAGTTTTTTCTTACTGAATCCAAGGTAGGTTAATTTATCAATAATAAACGCGATAAAACGCGTATACCGCGAGTGTGCCACGAGAGGAAATCGAAAATTCTTTTAACGGTCACAAAATCGTCATGCGAATACGAAATAGGTAAAACGTGATATACGTAATATTCTGTCGAAAGGAGTAAAATTTCGATTGTATTATGGTAAAGTTATTGAATTCAGTAAAGCGTACTCTCCTCGTCGATCGGATAGAGTATATTTACCCCGTGTACGCTTCACGCAACTCTAGAGTATCTCTCGCTCCACGAACTTATTTACCGACAGGTCGTGTTAAAACGTTTAATTACGACGCAACCTAGAGCAGGACGAATAAGTGTAAATAAAAACCCATTCGAATGTTTTACCGACCGACTTTATTTTAAAAATTAACACCATTCGACTTTTACAACCGCGTATTGACATAATCTCATACATAACAAACATTATATAGTTACATAATTATAATGGTTCTGATATAATACAAACATTTTTATATATTATTATTATCGAAACGCTTATGTTTTTGGACCCGACATAATAAATTTCGCCAAATTTTTTCGAATTTCAAATAATACTCGAATTAAAAATAAAAAAGCACTATTTGTTTTGCTGTATGTGGTTATTACCAGTGATATATATATATATATAAAAATAAAATAAATATGTAATTTCAATCGAAAATGAAGTCGCCTGCGTGTTCGGTATTTTTAGACGAAAAGCGATTTCTAATGTAATTACTATATAAAATACGGTGCCTTCGTACATAATGTTTTATACCGCATTACCGCTAGTATATTACGTTAGTATAGGTCATGCCCGGTGTTGATGGATCGTGGGAACCTTTTAGGAAACGCGATAAGCTCGGTCAGACTTCTTTGTTGATGGTCGGGCGTGAACCGACGGGCACCACCTCGCGCCGCCGCCCGTTAGTGACGGCGATTTTTGATAGTAAATCTTTTTAGAATTCTTCGTGCGCTACAAAACAGTTATACTTTCTTCTATAAACTCCGTTGTCGTTGACCGTTTAAATCGCAAAACTCGCGATCGAAATTTGAAAAATCGCTATTTATCGTAACGAATAATTATTAATTTTTTTCTATCGCCGCCGTGTCGAAAGTTTCACAGATTTTCTCGAAAAAGCGCGGTATTGACGTGTGCGCGGCGTGTATTTTATGATTCGAGAACCTTCCGAAGCGTATTTACTCTCCGGTATGTGACTATACACGTAGTTTCGACCCGCGTGATTTCGGGGGGTTATTTTTAATGAAAAAAAAAAAAAAAAACACGTATACATCCACCGACAATTATCATTATTATATCTCATAAATAACAACAGTATAATAATATAAGGCGTCGTCGTCGTCGTTTGTGAAAGGTATTCGGCAATAAAAATCCAAGACCACCAAAATAGTGGTTTGTGACGTTAATACAAATACGTTTAACAATTGAACACAACAATACGGCGGCGCGCGTACGTCGAATTTTAATTTTATATTTTATTTCGTGTCGAGACGCATTTGAATTTGAAAGCGTTGGCTCGTATAATATTATATCGATACACACGTTACGATTATTCAGATGATGATATATTAAAACACACAAATTAAAATAATAATATATGTAATAATAATAAATAAATCGGTAATTGTAATTATTATAATGGTAGTGACGTTCGAAAAATTCGCTGATTTCGGACATTATACTTATATTATGTATATTATTTTTACAAGTCTAAATATATGCGAAAAAAATAACTCAAACGCCCGAACTCGGTTTCGCGTTAAAAATACGATAATATACGGCGTAACACGAGATATTCGTAGCGACGATTCTCGTTATTGTTTCGAAACGCAGACGACGACGTAATTCGCCTTGGCCGGATCGTTATTGGAAACGCTTCGGAGCGCGTGACTGCAAATCGACATCATCGCGACGGCGCTCGTCGTCCGGCTGTTTTTCTCTTTTTCGCGCGAGCGGTTACATTGTTGCATACCACCTAAACCCACACGTCCGATCGTCTAAAACGCACACGTACGGAGTACTTAGGAATACTAATGTCAGCGCGAAAATTTTAGTTACGGCTGTAGCCGGCGAAACAGCTACGGACAAACCGTGAGGCCCTGTGCGATATTTTGCGGGTTCCCATCATCAAAAGAGTTTTAATAAATAAACTACAAAAATTATACCGAAGACCCTTCGGTATCTGATGAAATCGCGTTGTAATTTTTAAATTATCCTTTGTATAAAAATATTCCACCGATCGTCGTTTTCAAAACAAAAAAAATAAATACATTTTTTCTTCTTTTGTAAGTCTGGTTGTTCTATAAACATTTATTATAGGCGCGGATCTAGGGTTTCGATGTGGATTGGGGACGATTTTGTAGGTACTTTTTTACCTTTTTCTAGTGAAAAGTGCTCATTATAATTTTTAGATTTGACTTTGTGATTCATGTGACGATTGCCTCTATCACTCCTTCTGCGGAACCGCGCCCGATTTATGAATATAAAGTGCACCGATCTTTACTGTTTTCATTTGAAAGTTAATCATAAAGTATATGACGTTTAATGTTCTTCGATGAAACAAAAAAAAATGAAAAAAAAATGTTTTAGAATGACAAAACGACGACTCGCTGGACCCGGTGTGGGTGCACCTCTTGAGGTTCGGCCCGCGGGTTTCGTCCCACTCGTAGACCGTCCTCGTCGGTTTGTCGATCGACGGTTACAATATCGATTAAATGATATTGTTGTACAATAAAAGCCTTGTAAAATTTGCCATCGTATCCTATAGTAGGAGAGACATAATAATAACATAAACACCACCGCTGCTGCCGCTGCTGCACGGTTGTATATAAAACTGTTGTTATTTTCGTATCGTCACTGTTGCCGCAGCAGTGTGTCGGGGACAGGTGTGTGTCGGTTGCCAAAACGCGCGCGCGTCCGAAAGCCCCCTCGCGTAAAACTTGGCACGCGACAACGAGTACGAGAACGCCGCCGCGGTGCATCGCGTCGCGCACAAAATCTAATATCGAACGCAGTAGTCGTCAAAATGTGTGGAACGAACGATGAAAAAAAAAAAACCGTCTGGACCGTCTTTTTTTCTCTTTTTTTTTTACGGTATTTAAATCGTCTTTTATTTCATCTTTCGGCCTATTGTCTTCGGAATGCTCGCGCGCGCGTACATCACACTCACACTCGTACACGCACCACATCCTTATAAAATATTATGTATTTAGACTTACATAGAGAGATTTATTCAAATTTTTGGGGATTTTTTTTTTTCGACTTAACGTTCGCATAACCACACGCTCTACTATATCCACTCCAAAAATAGAATCGAATTTTATATTTTATATCACATTATATTACTATTTACGATATTACAATATGTTATGTTATGCCTGTTATTGAATAATTATTAAATCAGTCAAACGCGGAACCGTGAAAATTCTTTGTATCGAGGACTAAATAATATTCGAATGGGTCAAACCTCTTATTATGGGTTTTGCAACGACGATTCGATTTTTAAACAAGCGCGTCCAAATACTTTTATTTGGATAAAAATATAATAGGTATTCCAATACTTTACGAGTCTATATATGCATACCTAATATTACGTACACGTGTGAATATAAATAAATGTATACGTATATGTATGTATGTGTATATTTATACCGGGCGCGCGCCAAGCGTCCTAGACACGTACGGGCAGACGCCAGTCAGCCACGCCGCAGCCGCACAGGTTTCTACTTCGTGACCATACGCGAGCGCGCGCGCGCGCGCGCTGCACCTGATGACCCTGCCAAACGTCGCCGCCGCATATCACGTGCCGCAATAGTCTCGCGACGAATTCCAAAACGCGGGCTCTCGGCGGACCGCATAGCGATTATATTTTTCTCTGGTCTTTGTCGAACATAAAACATAATATTATTAAGAATGATCGGGAAGATCGCGATAGATCTGATACTATACACTGACGGGGAGCAAAGAGGATCGTCGTCGTCGTCGACAAGTAATAATTCCCGTTTGATTTATTTACACATTTCGTTCGAATTTCTCGTTAAAATTAGACGTTTTTGCGTCTACAGTTGTATTGTATAATTTTTTAATCGACTAAAAATATTACCGAAAACATACAAACATGAGTATAGTGATATCGCAATCGGTTCGAATCCACGCGAAACATCGCGCGTGTGTGTGTGGCGCGTACGTCTAATTAACATCGAGCACGTGCGCGCGCGATTTCGCAAAATTTCGACGCGCGTTAAGTACTACAAATTACATCATCATCATAAAATTTCGTCCGTTTCGATTTCTTTGTTTTTCCACGCCATTCCACCGCCGCCGGTGCGTTGACCAAATCGCGTTTGAATAAATAAATAAAAATATACATTTGGCCACTGCCGTCCACTGCAGTTATTATTATTGCTTTATTGTTGTTATGAAGAACGCGCACGTGTGTGCAGTCAGTCGTGGCCACCGATTAGATATTCCGCACGGCGCGGCGCGTCGTAAACATAAATATTATTTTTATATTTATTACGTATCGCGCAAAAAGTCGAAACGCGTCAATCTAATTTACGTACGTACACACATTGTGAGTATAATGAGTACACGTTTTCCGCCACAATTCATAATCGTACTTAATACTCGATTTATTACCGCGGCCCACGTCCGAAATATTTTACGGTAGTTATATGACATTGTGATATTATTCCTGTTCGTGTGACGAGAGTCTCCCCGGTATTTGTAAAATATTTCCACGACAATGTCACACTCGTGACGTGTGCAATTAATCCATTCGATTCACTCGTTCGCTGTGGCGGACAGACGCGATTTTCCCATACGCCGCCGTAGTATTGATCGAAAATCACAGATCGACTGTCTCGCGTTTTCTCAAAAAAAAAAAAACGTTATAGTAATAATAATTATCACATAAATTAACTTTAATTACGTACGGCGCGCGACCTTTGACGAGTCGTTCCTCGCTAATCGATTAATATTATAAAGTCGACAAATTTCAGATTTTTTTTCGTCTCTCTTCTCGTCAGTTACGCGCATAGCTTATTTCGAATGCAGTTTGACCTATAGGTGTTAAGGGTAGTTCGGAGGAGCACTGCGGCGGCTTAAATGTTTTCCGAGAAAAAAAAATAAGTCCATACTTCTCGATATATGACCGCGAGCGTTCTTCGATTATTTTAACAATCGCCCTGGACCCATAATACTATTCAATGCGTGGCTAACGTCCATCTTGAATTCACTCGAACCGTATAGCTCTGCACACCGCATGGCTGTGTACTATAGTATACCTAGGTATTACCGCTATTACCTATATATACGTATACATGTGTATGTATAAATATACGCGCGCGAGTACCTATGTAACCGTTGCAGTAACAACATAATAATAATAATAATAATAATAGCGAAGCGACCCCCGCGTTATACAGAAAGATAGGATTTTATTATATACGCACGTACGTGCAGGACGATGCACACGATTTTCGCAGTGCCGACTCCCACGGTAGCAAATGCCGGCGGCAGGATTTACTGGATATTATACGTATATTCGTATCGTGACGGCCTTCTGTGGGAACGTAGCCGACTCGTTCGCCGCTGTTCGACTCGTGTGTTGTACACACACACACACACATATATATATAATATTATAATATACAGTCACTCGTTGTGTTTTACATAGAAAATCTTGGCCGCGCATAGAATTCCGCGATTTATTGACAAACAAGGCGTTCCAATCGCGGATAAGTCGATATATATGTATACGTATGGTATATAATAATATCCAACGGCGCCGCGCGCATAAACGACCGCCGCCGCCGGGACAAAGGCCCGTTTTCGGCCTACCGGAAAAATGCCGCTCTCGTCTTTTATAATAAGTTTTTATTCATAAAATACACGACTTAATATATTACTGTAATAATTCAATCGACGGTTTAAAATGTTACACGAGTATATATACATACATTATGTATGTTATAATTATTCAATAACCGATTCGAGTTTATATAACGATATATGATATTGAATTTATACGCAATATATTGTATTATATACTTACACGTTGACTAACAGCCAAGTGCTGACGGAATTCAAAACAACCCATTACAGTAAACGAATATATTATGTATGTACGTATATATCGAGTGTGTGCACGGTGGTAACCAGATGTGTTGTCGTATGTATATAGTCTGCACGGTCTGTGGATGTTTTATCGTAACAACAATGCACTTCTCTATTCTTTCGGAAATTCGAATGCCGGTGCAGCACGACGACGTAGTGATGTAGTAGTAGTAGTAGTAGTAGTAGTAGTAGTGGTACGACGATATTTTATCATATTACTACGATTACTGCGGGGAATATTATTTCGATATCTTATTTCGTGTCGCTCGGACTCGTTTTATGGTTTTTTTTTTTTTCTATACCGACGACGCGGTGCAGACGTTAAAACATAATTTACGTTTTGACCATAACCTAGTTATATATCGCGTTTGATTATTGCGGCAACCAGAAGGATCTCGCGAGTTCAACCCTCGCTGTTCGAAATCAAAAACGTAAATACGATATGCACGACCCCCTCGAGAGTACCTAGTAGTAGTAGTAGTAGTACATATTAGTGTCTTGTATGTTCCGCGTCCGTTTCGACATTCGGTAGAAATTGACGGTTAGAGCTAGTGAAAATGCGATGTGTTTACATCGAAATTCCCATGTGAAAATGAACTCGGAACATACAAAACACTACTCTCCCGACTTATTGTGTGTTACCGTAAGTAAAAAAAAAAAAAATAATAAATAACCAGACACCGCCACGAGTATTTTCAAAAAAAAAAAAAAACTGTTCAACCCATATGAAATAGTAATTAGTGATGGAATAGATTAAAAACAATCGAGACCTATATATTATTATGTGCGCGTTTTGTTTACGCAACTGTGGTCTTTAATGCGATAATTTATATACGCGTATATACAATTACCACGACACGCCGCGCCGCCGTACGTTTATAAAAAAATTTTATTTATCCACTCGAATTCGTTGTAAACTTTTGACTGTTTTTTGTCCGTCCACGTTTAATCACGATGATACACGGTCGTATTTATAGTCATTTCGTATAATTATCATTTTGGACCGTTCGACGATCGTACGCGGTGAGTTTCGCGCCGTACTCAATAACTATACCTCGGTATTTTCTTCCCGTGACAAATCGTTCTATTCGTTTGTTTTCTCGCCGTTTCGTCATTCGAATCGTCGAAAAATTAACCATAATAACAATATACGTATACACTAACCTATACGCGCGGACCCAAGACGTATTTAATTTATACGCACGCGCGACAAATCATTCCAAACCGATTATAATACGTATAATATAGTAAACGTTTTTCGTCCGTCGAGCGAGATGTGTTTTTCAAAACTCGTCATAAGGCTTTAGCTCAAAAGTCCGATTTGAAATCACTATTTTTTTTCTCTTTTGCTCGAATAAAAAATTAAAAACACAACGTTGGCGACGACGACGTACGCGGTTATACAATCTATATAGTATATTACATACGCATACGCTCACTACATACGTCGCTCGACGACAATATTTATTACATATTAATAATAATTACTATTTTACTCTTATATAGGTACCTCTATAGCTATTTGTAAATTCATATGTAGTTTTTTTGCACCGCAATAATAAAAATGGTAGGTATAATTACTGTCGTCGTGGTTATAAAGCCGTACTGTTTCTTACTAGTCGCGGCGCGGCATATTATCGTGATTAAGACGTAATCTTTTATTATTGACGTTCGCTATTCGTCTTTCCCCCGCACTTGCGTAAGCCAGGAAAAGGACTAAAGTGACAACCCGAAGGATACCTGCATTATCGCCGCTACACACACACACACATATATATATACGTATATAATATCGGATATTAATTACTGTTTCTTTTTTTTAAAATGAGTTATTATTTTTTATTCCTAAAAAAAAAAAAAACCATCGGATCTAATGAACGTCACCGTAGTAATATCAGTCCATTTACAAACTATAATGCCGATGAAATAATTACTCTAATGTGGACACCGTTTAAGGCGTTTTCAATAACTGGTCATCGTACATGGAAACAAGGTGTTAATAAATCATCACCGGCCACCGTGTGTCATATCTGTACTCGACGATCGGCGTATGGAAGACGTGCGCTGAATAATACAATAACACGGTTTCTCGTACGCGCTGAAACGCAATATTTTACGTCTAAATAACGAAAACAGAATTATTATATTTAAATATATATTATGTTATATACATAGGCGTCACGACGATCGCGACGGTAAAATAAACGTAGCCGCTGATATTTCGCGTATATTTCTCAATAAATTAAATATTTATTTATTTATTTTAATAAATAATTGTTAGACATTTTGCGTAAAATTAATTTCAAGTACAAAATAAGAATGCAAATATCATATGATGTGTAGCTGCGAGTCGTCTGCAGAATCGCATCTCCCACATTGTGTAAAATCGTTATGAATCGTTCGAATTTTCCACGGTTGTGTATTTCCGATATCGTTTCTACGTCATAGCGTGCAATACAATCCCCATCGTCTTTAAATATAAAAATCGTGCAACATTCAAATCGTATAATAAACTTTGACATTTTTTACATTCGATTACGAGATAATTTATAATATTATAAAACAAGTCGTTATTATCGCGATTATTACTCTTATTTTATAAAACACATCGGTACTGCCGTGTACAAATTGTACACGATTACACGCACGTCGTCGCTAAATTTATGTTTTTATTTACGAGCTGCCTTTTATCCGATTAAAATCGGTACACGGAATTACATAAACCAAGTGTTAATTATTGCAGGAAGGGTTAGTTTTAAAGAAACTGCGCGCGCGCGCACGCGCGTGTTGGCGATTCTATGGATTATTTATAACGTTGTAATCTGTTTGAGAAATAAATGAAATTAAGCGTGTGCGCGTGTGTATTGTGTGTACGTTTTGGGCATTTTAAACGGTTAAAAAATGTATTTATTTCATTTTCAACTCGATTGGTATTTGATTTTTAAGAACTCGCGTTTTAACTTTACTTGAGTTTGACAACATTATACAGTTTAAGTAGTTTACAAATTAACGAGTTACTTATTTAGTGCTCATTTCGATTGATAACAATTATTATAAATTCAATGTGTATCCAAAGTTTTGTTGTTAAAACCCAGAAAGCCGGAAAAAAAATTAATATTTTTAACAGGTTATACTCGGGGATTTAAGAATAATAATAATAATAATTCATGCTGATAGAACAGAAAATGTTTTGCCTGCCGTAATTATTATTGATTTTGACTGACAAGAAAACGCCATATTATCAAGTTGATTTTCTCTTTATCTTTTGTGAAGTTAAAAAAAAAAAAATTCACTTCGCTATTTACTTCAAACGATTTTCAATTTTTGTCCATTAAACCTTGTAAAAAATATCACATTCACATCAAATCAAATTTATTTTCAGAATTTTATATATTTAATATATATTATTTTCCTGAATTTAATTTTCAATAAAAATTCCTAAATTTTCAGTAAAAAACAAGCCTGATAAAATTGATTTGTACTTCCCATAATAGTTACTTATTGTATTTAAAAACACGAATTATTTTAGATATTTTAATGCAAAACGTTTGTACGCCTGTACGAATATTTGTAGGCATTTTATATACATGCACGTATAATATGTTGTAGATGTACAAATCCTGTCGTTTCACACCATATTATTATTTTGACCGTGCAATAATAATTGGTCTATTTTATAATCTTTAAAAGGATAAAATAATAATAAAATATGATTTAACACTACTATACGAACAGATGTAGAGAACAGTCCTAGTAATTGCAATCGAAAAAGAAATGGTAAATCGAAATATTATACATAATATCTTACGGTACACCTTTTAAACTATGTAATTTTATATTGTGTACATGTACATATTTCCTCTTAAGAGAGTCGTCGAGGTACTTTCAATCGCGAATGGACAATTTTTAATTTTAAACTAGTATAGTAGAACTTATTATTAATTTCAAATAAAATTGTTATCAACATTTTTCAGAGCCGGTTTTTTTTCTTACTCATTTTTGATATTAAATATTTATATTTTAGATCACGGTTCCCCTGGGCGGAACGGTTTCGTTTTCCGTCAGTTTGGCAGCACTGAGTCGGCGAAACGGGCACGACATAAGATAAGAAAAATAATTGATACCGGCCACGAAAACAATAATAATAATCATTCGGCTACGATATTATAGATAATACATTCAGTCGAATCGTACTATTTCGTTTCGTCGTTGTTATTCCATGTTGTGTGTCGTAAAACTCGCGTCCCGCAATTAGGAATCGCTGAAGTTCGCGCCGCCGGCGTGCCACCGTCTCACAGAGGCGCTGCGAGCGATCGATCGACCGAGTTCCTGCGGATTCCCCGATGACGACGAACCGGCCGTTCTCGTGATACCCGACCGGACCGCGTCGACGCCGGGACGTCATGATCCTGTACGCGTTGGTGCTGAGAAGCAGGGACCTGCTGCCCCTGACGTCCACCACGAATTACCACTGTGCCAACGGACAGAGCGCCATCGACCTGAAGACGATCAACAGGATCGTCAAGAACGTGCTGAAGAAGACGGACACGCCGAAAAACAAATGCTTCCTCAGATTAGACGAGAAGATCTACTAGTAAGTAAATAGCAGCCGCTCGCAACGATGTCGTCGTCGTCGTCGTCTACGCCCCGGGCGTAGCAGAAACGAACCCACCCTGCCCGCGACGACGCGTTATTGTTATTATTCCCCGATTCCGAAACGATTAGATTTTACACTTCTATCTAGGAGGCGTGTCTGTCGTCTCGCAGTTTTCATTACTCCGGTGTTTCAAACAAAACTCACCAGTGTACTCCATCTCGATGCATTGCTCCCGTGCTTGTTGCTTTTGTATTACATTTCAGTTCCTCCGCTGTGTCCTTATTTTATTTAAATCCGTCAAAAGTTTAGTGCTTTAAACTGATGTTATTATACTGGCGTTAAAATAAGTTCTTATGTATCATATAAACACCGATGATTAAAATGTAATCAGTCGACTTCCCTCGGACACGCATCTTTGCTATAGGTGCATTTTTTTTTTCATGCCTCAAACGTCTATTTTGTTTTTATAATTTTTAAATTTACAATAATCGTTACTTACTACACAAGTAGTTTAACCTATTACGAGTTAATATTGTAAATTATTATTATTTTATAATAGGTACTCGACAACAATTGTCTATTTTTTGGGTATTTCGTGTTCTAAAAAAGTAGGTATGCTTATAATAATTTAATCTTCTATGCACTACGCAATAAGACATTATCAAAATACATTGAAAATACAACTCCCATTTAAGTACCGGTGAATAATAGTTATCGCCGTTATTTCCTTTAAACTCGAGACTGTAGTACATAATTCAATATATTATATGTATGTATGAAATTAATTATATCGTCTAATATTATTTGTGTTGTGAAAATGTCATTAATTTATCATTTTTTTTTTTTTGTTTTTTTTTTCGCTCTAGCTTTTTACCGTGTTTAAATATAATTTGCATGGCAATGTGCATTCCTTCGTATCCTCAAGTATTAGCCTACAGCTTTCTAGAAGAACTTGCTGGAGAGTTTACAAAAAAATATGACCATCATAAAGTCGAACAAGTATTGAGGCCTTACAATCTCATAGAGTTTGGTAAATTTAATTCGCTATCTATATATTTTTAAAATTATTATCAAAACTCACGTCATTTCGGTTTTTATTTAGATATTAAAATCCATCCAATTCAACAAATGTACAACAAACCACAGCAGTTGACTTCTAAAATAAATCTGGCCGAAATCACTCGTGATATTACGTTAGATCCTCCTCAAGAAGTGTTTATTGTCGAGGAAAACTCAATCAACAAAACTCAATCGCCACAAGTTATTCCGCCAACAGTGAGAGGTAAAATTTAAAAATTGACTATTTATCGAGTTCAAGTTACTCTTTTATAACATTTATATTATTTTAATTTGAGCATTAAATATTCACTCTGTTCGAGTTGGTTTTCGAATTAACTAAAGTAGTATTATTTTGAAATTAGAATATAAATTTGCCATTAATTATTACCTATCAGATTTGGTTTACGAAACTTTGATTTCTATTTGAATTGTTCGATCTTAACATTGTCAACATCATCGATAAAGTTTATAATTTGCTATTGTGCACAGTTTGTCAAAAAAAAAAAAAATAAAAATAATTGTATTTAAAAAAACTATAATTACTATACCTATGTGTTTATATTGTGTTTTTAGTTGGACCACTGCCTACTTTAGAACCTTTAACTTTCATTGACAAGTCATCTTTATTCTTTACTTCGATTTTAATCCTCAATAGTTTAATTGTAGTTATGGATATGTGGAGGAGTTGGTCGACCGAGGTATGATTATTAATTATATTATTATTGCTATTATTTTTAATGCATTTTAAGCCGTGTGCCTCTTAAAGTTTATAATTAAAAGAAAAGAAAAAACATGAAGTTTACTGGCTCTTTTTTTAAAATCATATTATGATAATAAAGCGAGCAAGAACGTCAACAGAATGATGTTCTCGAGTAGAATTACGATAAATTATGCCCACATTACTTGAAAACCGTAGTGGTTTTTCGGGAAACCATTACAATGTCTACACAACCACTTTTATAGTGTTGTAAACGTGTCGTTTCAAGCGCTATGGAAATAATTTCCCGTTTATCGCCATATATCATTGTAAATTTTTGTTTAAAGTGCTCAAAATAAAAAAAAATAACAAACACCATTTTTCCTACAAATCGTAGCTTTTATTTTCCACTTGTACAATTAATATGATGACAAATAAATTCAACAACGGTAGGAGTAATGATAAATCAAATTAATCGACCAATATGTTAGAGCAGAGGAACCGCCGATGATTACAACATGTTGACTCTGCCTTGGTAGTTAATCGATTCAAATGATGTGCAATAACGAAAACCGAACGTATATTTTTATACTATTACTATGTAATGTTTTCCATATTGTTGTTCTAGGAAAACGATTCGTTGGACACCGGTTGGCTTCACTTTTGCAGCGTTCTCGTGCGATTAGCTCAAATGTACGTCCTCACGCACAAACAAATGCACAGATGGAGGAAAGGGTGGCTATTGTTTTTGTCGTTGTTGGGATTAGATTGGTTTCTGTATTACAGTGACGAATTGTGGACGGTGATTTTAGTGTTTGTCATCACCACGCTGACGCACACGTGTATACTGAGACGAAAAATTGCCAATAAGTTACCACAGTATCAGATTTGACAGTGTTCATTGTAAATGCAGGTAAATCTGTCGTCTCGTATAATCAAATATTTTATTTTTTCGAAACCATTACACGCGCGTGCCCGAACTAAAACTTTGTCATATAATAATAGTTTTGTAACTCTACGCAATTATTTACATAATATTATTCGCTATATATAATTAAATCATTTTTTTTTTTTTTTAAAAAAAATCCGCTCGAGATAAAACAAAAAAAAAAAAAAATACTGCTGTTGATACTTGTTGATTATTACTATATATTTTAGTTATTTTTATTATTAATGCTCTTAAATTGTGATAAAATAATATAACAATAAGATTTATTATAAACTCGTCTCGAACACGTTAAATTAATATTTCCGTATTGTTTTGTATAGAAACCTCCCCTACGCCCCTTTGTTATGTTAATAATTTTCGGCATTGATTTTTAATGCATCGGCCCCATTCTGTACTGAATGGATTTGCCTGCGTTTGCTACGATACCGTTTGAGAGTTTGTGCTCGATGTGCCGCAATAAAATTCGTGCGAATTCATGCGATCTCCATGACACTTGGAAACAACTCTGTACTATAAAAACCAGTACTTTCCATTCGATGATTTCACACTAAAAACCAGGCGGGGTCTAGTTAATTTTTTTTACTACATTTTGTTGTTTTGTTTTTCGTTGAGACGTTTATTTTATTATATTTTTAAAAATAACTATAGATTTTTTTGTATCGAGGCATTTTTGTAAATGTCTTTGTAAGTAGTTCGGACAATTTTTTTTACTCGATTACTACCGATATGAAAATAAATAATATATATGAATATATATTTTTACAAAGTAACTACATGTATGTGTACATTTGTAAAAGCCGCCGATCACATTATCGTGACTCAAATCTCCGTATTTTATTATCATTGTTTTAGATTTTTTATAATTACTCGAATTTAAAGTCTACTATCACACCAATGCGTTGTTTTGGTTATCAACGATAAAACTTTTCTCACGACAATTAGAGTAGAATAGATTTTTATAATTGAAAAACATTTTGAAATAAACTACCAAGTACTACAGTGTTGCTTTTTATGTTCAATAGTTTTATGACGATCAAATGAAATCCACTCGAAACGTGTGTAATATTGTTTTATTCAAATCCGTGCGTTTGTTCAACAGATCTCAACCCATCAACCCATATTGCAATGGCGTTCAACAAAAACGATGTAATATTTGATCAGTTACAGGGCAAGTTTTTTTATTTTTTCTTAAACAATGTCCGGCCATATTTATAATAGTTTTTTTTTCTTCAATTTTTTTCGACTCGAAATTAAAAACCCAAAGTTTCAACTGTTTAAAAAGAAAATCGAGATGGTCATTTTATAAATAAACCTGATGTTTCGATAAATATTGTTATTTAACCAGTTGACTTTTTTTTTTTTTTAAGTCTGTGAACATTTTCAATAATTTTACACAATGTTTTCTTTATTTTTAAGTTTTTCTATAATAGCACACATTTTGTGATGTGATAAAAAACGATCAAGCACGGTTAAATATTTTTCATGGTGACAAATAACCAAATTCTCTGAAATCTCGCCTTAATTAGTATTCGTTTTATTTTTATAAAAAAAATTGACTAGAATTTTAAATTTCAAACATCAAGACCCGAAAAATAAAATTAAACAAACATTTTTGAATAAAACAAAGGTCATTGCGTCTGTCAATTGGTTTCGAAACACTCTGTCTTTCTAATTCCAATTTTATTATGTAAAAAATAAAATATTATGTTAAATAAAAATAATAGTTTTCACACTTACGGTCTCAACTAAACATTTACAGTTATTTTAAAATATATTCTTAAATTTGTAGAAAAAACTTTATACCGCGCACGTTAATTCTCATCAAAGTCTCAGATTAAATAACATAAGAAACGCTCGTGTAAAATGTACGAAAACAGACACAATCTCTCTTTGATTCATATTTATTTACATACATATATATATATACTAATGTAACATTAACTGTTATCAATAACGATTATTAGATTTAATTATAAACCGATTTAACTTATACACACAAACTACTATGCTCTGATAGAATGAAATTAAAATATAAATAAACTCGTGAAATAATTATAATCGTTTCAGACAATTTCGAAAACAATTTTCAGCAACAAAAATCATTAAACATTTCGTCTTCATCGATTCCTTCGAATACGTTTTGAATAATAGACATTTCATTGCTAGCGTTGTGGCTCGATTCACATTCTTCGCTTCTAATTCGCTTGGACGGCGGCGGTTCTTCCGAGAACGAATCGCTACAAGAATAGTTTCTGTCGAACAACTTCTGTGCCACGGGTGTTTTGAGTCTGAACGAACTGTAAACGGGCGGCGTCGAACAAACGGAAGATTCATCGGCGGTCCTGCTGTTGGCGTTGGACGGCGGCGGTGAATTTTGATCAGACAAAACGTTGCGCGGTTTTGAATTATCGGTCATTCGACTACTGATTTCTGAATGTGGATTGTTGTTGTGAAAAGCTTCTACATTGAGCGAGTTCCATTGTTTGGCGTTGTTGACGATTTCTTCGTTTCTCAGTTCAGTAACACGAGTAACGATTACTTCCTGTTGGTCTTCTGCAAAATAAAAACGCCGAGTTGCAATTAAACTGTAAACATAATGAGCTCTTATTTTCTTACCCGAAGATAAACTGTAAATGGCAATCAGATGATCACTGGTGATGTTCAACGTGAAACTTTTCGCTATTTTCTGACACGAAACGCCGACTTTCGATAACACTAGAACGGCGCCCGTTTTCAACTGACTACTGAACTGGTTCCAAACCGCTCTGTGTATTGTCCCCCGGATGTGCCCTGTTTTGTCGGCGAGCAGTACAGCCGGATCCGGCGATAGGCAATCGATTTCTTTTATGACGGACACGAAAAACGGTATTTTGTCCGTGAAAAAGCGCCCCGAGGCAGTGTACGGAAGAAGTTTTTGTTTTATCCATGCCACGTTATATTTATTTAACATTGTGTCAATGTCGGTGGTGAAAAAATCTGTGAGGAACTGTTGGTACGGCGACGAAGAGAACGACGAATCATTTGCTTGAGTACATAAATTCTTAAAAAAAATAAAAATATATAAATACACAAAATTAAAAAAATTTTAAACGACAACATTATTATTTTACGCTTTAAAAACATTGAAAAAACAAACACCTCTTCTTTTTTGTCGACTTCGGAAATATTCATTGACATGTCTAAAGATTCCAAGTGTAAGGGGTCTTCTGAACACAAATCTTCCTGCAAACGTTAGTAGTTAATTTTCAAACAATTATTTCACTATAAATATATATTATATGATTTGTTAAAATTCTAATACGTTTTCTGAAAGCAATCCAGCAGGTCCGGGAAATTTCCTAGAAGCGCATTTCGGAGTTATTGATTTCACACTAGTGACGGTTGTGTTTAGAAGACTATTGTGGTTAGATTTGTTAGTGTCTGGAAAATAATTAATCAAACAACAAATTGTACGTTTCAAGGTAAGTGTCAAACAAATATTTAACTCTGGAAAACAATCCCAAACCGAATGTGTAATAACACTATAGTTTATTAAATTTACTTTTAACAATCGTAGGCGTTGACTTGTGACTTTCATAGTTGAAATCCAAGACTCTCTGAAATTCAACAATATATAAATGTTTTAGTAAATTGTTCTTTACTAAACTAGTCTTTGACTAGTTAACTAAATTCGATTTAATCGTTAAAATATAGACTATAGTTAATATTAACCATCTAATGCCATTATTAAAGTGTAAAGTCACTCAAAAACTATAGAAAATCACATTAAGTTTACCTTGTTGTTATGATTGTTGTTTTCGTTTATTTTCGCAACACGGTCGTCGGTCTTTATAGAATTTTTTACAGGTTCGAATAAAACATCAATCGTGTTGAAAATTGCCTAAAATCAAGACCATTTAAATTAGATTTAATTACACAATATTAATTGTTATTGGAAAAATTATTACTTCGTCATCTGAATCAAAACAGTCATCAAAATTTAATTTGTTTTTTGACCGACTAACATCAATTTCTGATTGCTGTACTCTCGTCGACACGACATTCTGCAAGACCATGAAAAATACATTTTATAGAATATAAGAATTAAAGAATTTGGTCATTTGACGTAATCAAATCAAATTGGACTTCAAATCTGGTAAAACAGTTGGTTACTCACTTTGTTGTTACATAAATTAGATTTGTTTTTGTTGTTTTCCTTGGATGACTTGGTTTGGAGATCATTATTTTGTGAGAGTGAAGATTCGAAATCCGAATTCGATACATTGAGAAACAACTAAAGAGTAATGAGAAAAAAAAAAAAATTAAGTCGCCCGGGTTAATACGAACTGCAAATTGGCATACCTCGTCGTCATCTTCAAAATTCAAAGAGACCCGATTCGAGTTTGATGATTTCTTCGGCGAAACGCCGACAACTGTCGGCATCTGAGTATTGAGAAATACCTGCGAAGAAAAAAATCAAGTGATTTCTTTACGTAAAATCAAAAAACCGATATAGACTATGCACGGTCGCGTTGTGGCCGATTCGAAACGTATCAATCGCGCAGTTTACAATACTGATGAAGACAGTTTCTAGTATCGAAAAGAAAAAAACGTTATTGTTAAGCTCAAATAGATTTACTTCATCGTCCAAATCGAAGTCTTCTAGATCGAACATGTTTCTTCAACACACGTCTGATGTGTTGGTCGTCGACGTCCGACCGAACCGTCGCATACCTTTCGACGGCCCCGTTTTTTTTTATACTTATTTATCTATGAAACTAATAACGAAAATCGAATACTTAAATTACGATTCGATTCGTACGGCGGCGGCGGCGGCGGCGGTCGTTGGAGACGATATTCAAAACAAAACAAAAAAATTCGTTTTCGCCGATAGCGCGCGATTTGTGATAAACGCGCGAGAATGATAACGGAGTGCCGTACAATATTATCGTGAAATTACGCGTCCGCCGGGAACACTGTAGAAGTCGCATAACCTCACAAACATTCGCCGTCGTCGCGACTCTCTCCTTTTTCAACACTTCTCGTCGTCGTCGTCGTCGTCGGTGTCGCTGTTTAATTTTCGTGTTTCCGTGAAGACTTCGTCAAAATGGTGAGTTTCATCCCGTTTTATCCCGACGATCCTCGGGCCGAACGCGAAACCCGACTCGGCGTCGGAATCGTCGGCTCGGCTTTCGTAGGATTTCGCTCCGGCCGTTTGTCCGAGCGATTTCCGTTGTTTACGTTCGTTGGACTTTTTTTTTTTTAACTTTTTTTTTCTTTTCTACTTTTCCAGGCCAAACGTACCAAGAAGGTAGGAATCGTAGGTAAATATGGTACCCGATATGGTGCCTCGCTGCGTAAGATGGTCAAGAAAATCGAAATCACCCAGCACAGCAAATATACCTGTTCGTTCTGCGGAAAAGTAAGCATCGTTCCGTTGTCAATAGTCATCTCCACCGGAGACGAGCGTGTTTCTGCTTTTCGAAACGCCGCTTTTGTCTCGTACTTAATTATAATATCACTTGTGACCCGATATTCTACCGGTCGTGTTCAGTGTCTGACGTGTTATATCGTCCGACGGTGACACGCAGAACGCGTAACGCGCCGGACGTTTGTAGTTTAGGCATATTTGTTATTGGCTCAAGTTAATGGCTCTGTTGTACGTTGTGGACGACCGTGTCGGTTTTGTCAACTTGAACAGATTAAAAATTAACTTATTATTATTATTATTATTATTTTACTATCACAGTTTGTTACTGATAGTGTTTTTTTACATATTTATACTTTCATTTTTGTATTCAATAACATAGATCGTGAATGACAATGTTTCTTCTTTGAATAAATAATCGCAGTGGATTTGTTTACATCGAGTTAGAGCGATTTAAAAATTCTAGTGGATTATAAAGTTCGAGTAATTCAATTGTTACTACGGCTGTTTACTTTAATTTAGAAAATAAATAAACAAAGTAATTATATTAATATTTAATGGTTAATATTCATTTAGTAATAACAAAATATTATTTAATATATTATATATAATTATTTTAATACAAACTATTAAGTATAGTTAAACGATAATAAATTAAAATAAAATAAAGGTCTTGTCTTGAGTATTATAATTAAGAGTGCGCTCTTTGCGATGATGATTTTTAATCAAAACCGGTCCATGTTTTTTTGTACTTTTACTTAAAATACTCAAGGCAAGACCTTTATTTTATTATTGTTTAAATATGTTTAATTGTTTGTATTTAAATAATTTTATATATTTAATAATATTTTGTTATTACTTTAATTTACTTCAGTAACTATGATTGAGATTAAATTATTTATTTTTTTTGTGCAAAATTACTGATATCGTTTTACAGAGCCATTAAAACTTTACAAAACAAATAACTCTGGCAGTCGCTGTATTTACTGAATGGTTTTTACGCCGTTAGTCGTACTTAAGTTTGGTACAAAGGCTTGGTTAAGTTTAAAAATTGAATTGTAAATTAACCAATTATCAAAATTATCTGTGTTATCTCGTCAATTTTTTTCCAATATTTTAACTTAAACTAATAATAAAACTTAACTTATTATATTTTGAAATTTTCACAATCTCGTAAATTATTTTAAAAGTTATATAGTTGTCTAAAAATATATATTTATTTTTTTTATGATAAATTAATGTTATACAATCAATTATTGTTTTTAATTTTAAAGCAAAATATTTGTATTTTTAATTAATTTAATTTAATTTGAATTTAACCTTTTTTATACCTTTTATAATTTTTTTTTTTTTTTTAATTAGATTAACATATAACAACTGTTGATAGCACTTAATACTTACCTAATACCTAATTATAATAGTTTATAACTTAAATGATAACACAACTCTAATCTCGTGAGTTTATTTTTATTCTGAATTTTTATTAAATTGTACTTCAAACTTTACAAAACGAATACGGAAAATAATATGTGGTATACAACAACTAATTTTATATTTTAAATTTAAATTTATCTTTCCACGTATTTTTGTATACCTATGTGTTGTATGATTTTTTGCTTAATCAGTTCTCGATACAACATTTATTTTCAACTTTTTAATAATGTTTATTTTTATGATTTAATATTGAATTTTTCTAAAATTTAATCTGTCTGGGACACAAAAAATTAATATTTTATTATTTACATTCATAATTGAATAATTAGCTTGATTGTCTGTTGTATACATTCCAATGAAATTGTTTCTATATAATATATTTATGTTACGAATTATTCTATTTCGTATTCAGTTAGGTCTCAAATGTATTAGAAAAGACCTATATTTTTCTAATTACGGTTTATTAATTCATATCGCGTTTTAAGTTAATTACACTACTTGAATTATATTTAATCTTAGCATTTTGAACTGTTATTGATTGTGTGTGGTTTTTTTGTTTTGTTTTTATTAGGAATCGATGAAGAGGGCTTGTGTAGGAATCTGGTCTTGCAAACGTTGCAGACGAACTGTGGCAGGTGGAGCATACGTATATTCCACGACAGCTGCAACTACCGTAAGATCCGCAATCAGGCGTTTGAGGGAAGTGAACGATTTGTAATTTCCGACATTTGGTTATCATCTAATATAAGGACAGTTATTAAATCCATACAAATATATTTATTTTTTTAAACCGATTTCCTAATTCCTTAAAATTATAATATCAGTTACTCTTTACCAATAGATATGTTGCTGATAGGTCGCAGGGTTCAATCCAAAATATCAATTTAATTTAGTTAAGTCTACAATTTTATGGTTTTCAATAAATCTAATTAATGCATTTAAGTGAAACATAATTTTAATTACTAAATAACTTAAAACAAGATTTAGGTCAATTTAATATTTAATTATATTTACAGATATAAGTTTCCTTTAGAAAAAAATGAATTGTTGCAATTGTTACATTTATCAAACATTTTAAAAGTTAAATATTATTAGAAGAAAAAATAAAATAAAACTTAAGCTATTAGATAATTTCTTTGTGGTATGGAAAAACATAGAATTATATTGTATATTTTTTGGGGAGTTGCTGTTGGTCGTGGCTCATTTAAAATATTATTTTCAGTTAATTATTTTAACTACGGTAATAATAGTAACTTACATATAAAAAAAAAAATTCTTGCATCCAACCCAAAAATTTACTAACACGCACAAAGTATTCTATACTTTTACGTAATGTAAAAAAAAAATTGTGTTAGAACTCCTCGTAGTAACTGTGTAAACCTAAAAATAATGTAAATGCTCGCCTAAACTTTCTACTTTTTACCTAATTATTTGTTATGAAATAATATATTTTACTTGTTATATTCTAGTTGTAATGAATGAATAGCAAAATTTGAATGTTTTCAAATACAAAAATTCAATATGCGAAGATATAATATAACACATTAAAAACAAAAATTCAAAAAATTAAAATAAAATGTAGTGTATTTCAAAGCTTGAAACAAATTGATATCTGATGTAACTTATAAATTGAACCAACAGAAGGTAAAAGCTAATGTCTACAACAACCTCGCGATAATTATCACGATATTTTTAAACTTAAACTTTTATTTATTTATGTCACTAGATGAAATGTCTTGGCCTAAATATTGTGTCACTAATAGCGATTATACTTTTATAGGACTGTCTATTGTCAAATAACTATAGTTGAAGTCGTAAAGTTAATTGAATTGAATTTGAGGTGAATTATTTAGAACACATTTCAGACGTCTTAAGATTAGCATAAAATCTCATCGGCTCTTTAAACACAAGCTTCTTTTAAACATAACGGACCGAGTTGTATTTGGACATCAAAATGTCGTTGCTGCTAATCAGCGCTATCTATGAGGTTTGTATTAATATCGCCACTGACTTTGTTGGGATAGACTGGAAATAATATGGCCGGCTCGTGGAAGCAAAAGCCAGTCAGGTTTTGTTACAGCCCCTGGTTTTATGTACTATATTCTTAGCGCTCGCTGTGCCATCCTTAACTTGGGGTATAATTAATATATTTTAAATTTTTTTCCCATTAACATTTCTAGCCATTACGAACGAGCCCCAAACTAAAACTAAATTTACATTCTATAATTCAAAATTAAATAGTGAAAATAAAATACGTATTTTTTGATTTCGGTGTCTTATATATTATATATTACTTTATAATATATAATATAATTTATACATTGTTATAGTTTTTAATCGTTACCATTAAAAATGTTTGCCTTATGTAACCCACGAGTAGTTTTCAAAGTTATTATTTGGCCCTTTTTTAAATCCTATAACAGCCGCTCTAAAGGTATACCTTTACATAATATATTTTATGACTACTTATTAATTTTTATTGAATAACTTTATTACAAATAAGACCTAAGTAATTGACACTTTCTTGAGCAGTGATGTGTACCTATTGTCAGAACAATTGTTGATGAGATATGTTTGGTGCTAAGTCTGCCCTATGGACTCATTTCAGTAAAAATAAATTTAAGTTTTCCATAACAGTAATGACATCAGACTTCGACTAGATCGCCATTTATTTTGCAGTAAGTATTCATTATATTATTATTACTAATAATGTTTGTGTGAAAAAAATATCTCGAGTTATGACTAATGCATACTAAGTATTATAAACACATTGTGCGAATCGTCAATAATTATTAGAATATTTCAAATTTTAACTATATTTTTATCATTTTAACTCGTAATGAAAAAGTCGAAAAGACATAATCGTTTTATTAATTTTATTTTTTATTTTTTGCCTTGACAAATATTTTTCCAATAAGTTTCAATCAAAATTTAATAACAAATAAAAATTAAAAACAAATTTAGTGAAAAATAACTACTTAAACGTTTAAAACTTATACACAACTATGGCTTGGAAATTTAAGCATAATAATTAATAAATAACAAAAAAAAGCAAAAATTAAGCATATTTATTTTTAAAAAAAAGCATGACCAAAAATTAACATGAATTAGTTATAAGTTTATAACTTATAAAAGTGATAACAAAATATTAAATATATACAATTATTTTAATACAACCTATTAATTATTAATATATTTAAACAATAATAAAATAAAATAAAGGTCTTGCCTTGATATTAGAAATATTAAATTGCCAAAATAATATCTATATAAACCCAGTTTAAGAAGAATTGCATATACATATGAAATCAAAAAAAAAAAAATGTAATTACATGATAAACATACAAACAGATTTCAAAAATAATATTATATTTCAATACTTATTAAATAATATTAAATAATCAAATGGCAATTACTAATAATTCTATGTAATATCTAAATTCAATCTCTTTTACTAACTATTTTTTCCTCCCTCTATGTAAAATTAATTTTTCAATTGTATTCACAAATTTAAATTTTATAATCAGTGCATTCTTACATATAATACTGAAGGCAATACCTTTATTTTATTTTATTATGGTTTAAATATATTTAATAGTCTGTTATTATATACGAATATTTAATAATATTTTGTTAATATTTATGAGTATTAACCATTAAATATTAATATAACTATTTTGTTTATTTATTTTCTATTTTTTATAAAAGTGAATAAAAAAAAAAAAATAAATTTAAATTGAAAAAAGAATTATATAACCATTTAGTCTGTATTCCGGGCTTTAATATTTCTTATTAATTAAATTAATTTTTTTTTTTTTGTCACTATAGCATAATAAACATGAAAATTCCAAAGCTGGAATAACTGAGAAAAAGTAATGAAAAATCATTTACACAAAAAAAAAAAAAGAAGCAAAAATCAGATTTCTATCTCATAAAAGAAGAAACATTTGCTTTAAAATTCTATACTTTACACACGTTTGTTTAGGTAACTATGTAATTAAAAAGTCATAATTTTTGGCCAATCGATAGTCATATCTTAACGCAATTTTATCTCATTTATATGTTTCTAAAGTAAAAAAAAAAACAACCTTTCAACTAAAACCAACATTTTTTTTTTCCACTGAGTTTTTGCGTTTATTTCAAACTCGCGCCAGTGTCGTCCTGTTTTTTATCCGTCTCTGCTCTGCAATATCTATTTTTAAATCTAGATTTAGGTCTCCGAGGACTCGAAAACAAGGGCTGTGTCCGTCAGCGGCCCGCTTCGACCCATACCTACCTACGTCCTACCCCCCCGTGTCCGTTCAGGTCGCGCAAACACTATCGCAGGGTCTAAACGCATTATATATCTAAATATCTAATCGACTTTCTGACACCTCGAGTGGCGGACACTTCAAAACGACGTGCTCTCTTTTAGTAGTCGTCGTGAATTTTTTTTTTTTTTATTATTATTATTGCAACGAGAAAATTATTATTATGTACCTTATTACACACGCCGTGTGTGTGTGTGTGTGTTTACTGTTAATATTTTTTTTTTGATAAAAATAATTTGTTCACTCGATAATTTACTACACTCTTTACAGCATAGTATAGTCGGCTGTCATAATGCTCGTCGCGGTAGTAATTCAACATAAAAGTCAAACGAGCTGTTGTGAATATATTATTGTCACGTTATAATAACGCATTGCAGCGGTCATCTCCGGCAAGGTACGTATGTATTATCATTACACGCGTTCGTAACGCTATTTTACGGAGAAAAATTACCATCTATAAAATATAATCGTGTGTTCGGTCCATCGTATTAAAGGTAGGATTTCCAAGGCGCGACATGTCGCCGCGACCGACGACCGCGACTTGTTGTCGCGACGTATTTTTTCTGATGTGTTTTACTAGACGCGACTTGTCACTGCGATTTTGGTAGTTATATTCTCGGTTCGCTTGCAAACCTGTCCGAGTACAGATGTGTTCATGTGTAGTTAATACAAATAAGTTTAGTTAGTTAATACAGTTTTGTTTAAATTATTATGGATCCATTTATTGAAGTATGCATTAATAATAATGACATTCTGACATTGTTATTGGATGAAAATGATGAAGAAGATTTTATATATTTTGCCATCTAAAGTAAAAAAAAAAAAGAAAACAGATAATATGTTCAAGTATCGTGATTACTATAAAAGAATTTCATCTTCCGACGGGGAAAAAACTAATTTTTGAACGCCATGCTGTCGAACGACATGTCGCGTAGGTACTGCTTCCGGAGCAGTAGTCTCGTCGGTCGCGGCGACCCAAAGTTCTGTCGCCGCGACCTGTAGCGACCTGTCGCGTCTTGCAAAACAGTTGATACTATTTTCGTATACACAGTTATTGACGACATGTCGCACCTTGGAAATCCTACCTTTACTAACCGGATGGGTTTTTTATCCGATTTTCTTAAAAACGATATTTCGACGCTAAATATTCTTTTGTCATTTCGAGTTGTCATATTATCGCGTGACACGGCGTATCTCTTGTAGACCGACATAATCGTGAGGGTTTGGCCTCTATATATTTTCTTAGTATAGTCGAGACCGAACCCTGACGATCGCGAATGGGGGTGGGTGTAGTATTGTCCTTCCCCGGGGACAATGTTTTTTTTTTTTCAAAATTTTTTTTTGTAATATAGTCGCATCGCCACCGCCACCACCACCACCACCACCACCACCACCATGATCCTTCATTACTTGCGGTTCCTGGGCGTGATATTCTCCGACTCGTCGCCGGACGACTGCGGCGCGGGCCGCGCGCTGTTCTCGCTGCTGCTGTGCGCCAGCAGCGCGTTCAACCTGATGCTGTTCCCGTCCGTGGTGCACGACCTGGACGACTGGTCCGAGGCGCTGGCCTCGTCGTTCACCGCGATCACGTGCAGCGCCACGGCCGTGGCCACGATCGCGGCGGCCGCGATCGAGACGCGCGGCGTGGCGCGCCGCGGGCGCCGCAAGTACCGCACCACGCTCGAGGGCTTCGAGCTGTACAACATGCCCGCCAACGGCCTGTACGCGGGTCGCATAGGCTTCTGGTCGCTGGCGTCGATCGCGGCCTGCGCGGCCGTCGTGTTGCCCGTCAACGCGGCCAAGCTGTGGAACGTGTTCAACCATCACGCGCGCTCCAGCCTGCTGACGGCGTATTTCTTCTTCTATTACGCGCAAAACTTCCGGCAGTGTTGCACCGAGCTGCACTTTGCCGTCCAGTGTTTCGTGGTGCAGTCCAAGTTCCGCGGCATCAACGACGAGCTGCGACGCGTGCGCCGCGAGTGCAACTGCGACCGGCGCCGGCGGCGGGGTGGCGATCGCGGCGACGACGCGGCCGCGATTTTTCGCGTCGACGACGACGACGACGACGACGGTGGCGACGGTGGCCACGACGGCCACGACGGCCACCACGGCCGCGACGGCCGCGACGACTTTCGCGACGTCGTGTACGAGAGAGATTTCTACAGGCCCAACAAGTGCTACGAGGGCGGCGCCCCCCGGGGCGGCGGCGAACCGACGGCCAACACGGTGGAACTGTTGCGCATCAAGCACTGGCTGAGCCGCGAGGCGCTGGGCGACCTGAACGGCATGTTCAGCCTGAAGATCGGCCTGTCGCTCGGCTGCGTGCTGGTGTCCGCGCTGCTGGACGTGTACATCGAGGTGTTCCACGCGTACACGCACACCGAGTTCGAGCACTCCGTGTACAGGTCCAACGCCCTGTTCGTCGGCTGGTTGCTGCAGGACTGTTTCCGCTTTTGCTTGATCGTCATCTCGGCGCACACAACCACCAAACAGGTACCTTTATAAATATTATATATAAATCGATTATAAAATACGTTAAAATAATAATAACAATAGTAATAGGCACGCGACGACGTTGTGATTCGTCATATTGCACAGTTCGGGGCGCCTCGTCGGGTCACTTGTGACACACAAATATGAATATATTTAAATAATATATTCATATATATTCGCCTTTAATATGTATCGAATATAATATTGAAATAAATGTGAACATTTTAAATATCGATTTGTTTTTTATTTCAACAGGCCGCTGAAACTAAAAAGTTAGTGACGGAAATGAACGATCGATCCTTAGATTTCAGTACGAGTGAAGAGGTAAGTATATTGTTCATTTTGATAAGTATGAATTTTTTTTTTTTTTAATTCGCTCTTTTATTTCTAGTTACACATATTTTATAACCAATTGTCTGTTTGTTCGGTCAAGTTTACCGTTTGTGATATTTTCACATTAAATAACAGTCTCTTCACTTCGGTAAGTACCTAATTATAGTAATTTTCTATTTTGAATAACAAATAAAAATCGTTACTAACCGAACAAATAGATAGAAACCCAAATTTATCCAAACAATTGAGTTTAAGTCTTTTGCCTACATAAAACATTTTTCGGAAAATAATGTCCTTCGATGACGTTTCAGAAAAAATCAGTATTGAAAATATTAATTTAATGCCTATTTCGATCGGTAGGTATTTGAATTTGAGTAATATTTCCATAGTTTTACAAGTACATTTTAAAATACTAACCAAACTATTATTCGAACGATAAATAAAAATAAATAAATTAAAGGAAATAAATTATTTAAAATTACAGATATTACATCTCTTCACAAGATCATTTAATTTTCGATTATTATAAAATACGAAATGAATTGCTATGTTCAATTCGGTTTGTTTAAAATGATTTAACTACTCGAAATCGCAATGATTATTTGTAGAAAAAAATGTTTGATACTATTACCATGTACCGAATATACCAAAGTATACTATTTTGTTATATCATAAATATTTTCGGTGTAATATTTTACAATTTTTTACTAATAATGCTTTATTTTATTGTGTAATTATAATTCTATGATTTTAATTAATGCTGATTTTTTGTTCTGTTTCATGTCAAAGGCAGTGGCTGTTTTCGCAACGTACATTATTATGCTTGTACAATTCCATTCGAAATGGAAAAATTAAAACGGATCAGATTCTCGTTGTCGGTCGGTCGGTCGGAGGACATACGTAATTTTAAAATTAATAATTTTTCAAAATGTCGTCTATCGTTAGACTATAATATTATAATAATTGATTATTTATTCGTTTGATTTACTGTTTCGCGTACGTTATAATAATGAGTACCTGTTGTTGTAGTAATTACGTATTTGAATATTGTATCCGTTTATCACATCGTAGTCGCGACTATGGGAACGAGAAGGCTAGAGAAATCCAATATAAAGTAGAAAATAAACTACAGATTTGCGTGTAAACGTTATGAAAATCGTTACTGTATTTGACATTACAATAATATGTAAGTTAGTGTATATTCTTATTTTTGTACGAATTAATTTATAAGATGTTGTTGTCATCGGAAACATTTCAGAGTTGCTCATATCGGTCTTACGGTATTAATAATGTTCACCATTTGTAAATGTACGGAGAATTATGAAAACGCTGTGCATTAAAAATAACGACTAATGTAATTTTAAGTTAATAATAATATTTTGAAATTTTAGTCCCCTTTGCACTTGGATATTTACGTGATTTTTATTGATTTTTATTGTAATTTTAGGCAGTTGATTTGAGATGTTAAGGAATTTCTACGTTTTTTGTCTGTTTTGGTTGTCGTTTCCATTTTCCTATCTTTGTAAGTAATCGACATTGTAAAAAGCGGAAGATGTTTTTGTTTTATAAAAATCGAAAAAGAAATTTTACGCACTACTTCTAATACACAGTGTATTTGTGTAACAGGTAACATTATTTATGTAACTAGTTTTTAGATTAAGTACATTTCAAATTAATTATTATTGATTGCTTTCACAGGTTACGAACATTTACTATATAAGTAGTATTATTAAAATATACACTTAAAAACCAACGGTCTCAATGCAATTAAAGAATTGATTTGTTTTTTATTCGAAAATTGTTTAAGTAATTATGCTGAATTACGTATTATTTTCAACACTTATTGTAAATGTCTCGTTACCGGTTTCGGTTATAACCGTTAACGCGTTGCTTATTTTTTATTAATATTTAATTAGATAAGTGTTTAATATTTTAAATAATATTATTTGAGTTTGTAAATTCTACATTTTTAGCATGTTATTAAAAAGAAACTATTATATACCATCGAGAAAACAGTATTTGATGTGTGCAACCGTTTGATTATGAACTTTATTATGAACATCACCACTGTGAAACGAAATGAAAATATCGAGGTAAGTGTTGAAATCATAGTTTTAGTAATTTGGTTTAGTTTTAGTGCCTAATAACTTTTTAGTACCTTATAACTTTTCACAAGTCGGTCTTTACAATATACTCGTGAGAAAAAAAAATTACCGGATGTTCGCGCGTTTCACGTATTAAACATATAAATTTTTTTTAGATTATAAATTAACAAGCCGTTTCACGTTATTACATCTCGTCGACGTAATACAATATTCTTCGTGACTTTTTCTCGGACGACTTTATCATCCATATTGACATATTATTTTCTTCTGATTTTTCAAACATATTATTTACGATTCGTACGTTTTTCCACGTGAGCGTTAGAACATCGAATTTCATCGAGTATAATATATTCGAAATTATTCGAATCGTCGCGAACGTTTGAGATTAATCAAAAGGCCGCGCGAAATCGTCGTGAAAAGGAAAACGAGGGAAAAAATGTCCGGCAAAACGTATATCGCGACACGTTGGTATATAAGTCGCGTACCGACCTCGGTATAGGCGACGTACGTAACCCTGGTATAGGACGGCGTTACCGGACGCGCAGTATACGCGGTCGCGCCCCGGAGCCGTCGGCTGGCGACGCGTACTCTTTCGGCAGTCTTTCGTCCGCGCCCTTGTCTTCTTCGCGTCGTGTTTTCCAAACAGTGCTTCCGTCCGTCGTCGCGTGTAATATAAATATTTATAATATAAAATTACGCAATACGTTTTTTTTTTGCGTCGGGACGCGATGAAAACCGTGTCTTCGACGACGATACCGTTGGCGTTTACGGGCGGCGGCGTAAATCGAACGGCCGGCGGCGGTGCGCTGCGGTGAAAAAAAAATGGCGGAAATCCCCGGCGGCGGGTTGTTCGCTGTGGTAAATTTTTTCGTCGCGGCGGCGCGGCGTACGAATCGGAAAATACGTCGCGTTTTACGCGCACGTCACTATAACAGGTATTTACTATATATCTTATCATTATTATTATATTATTACGGAATATAGCGCGTTTTTAACTAATATGTATATTGAGTGTGAAAAGTAAAGCTCCGATTCACACTATAGTCAGACACCGTCCGTCCGGTAACTCCGCGCGAGAACGTGTCTGTTGATATAATATGTGAATAAACAACAGACAATATCGGCCGTCTGCCGTCATTCCCTGCCGATCCATCGAACGTATGAAACGTCGACCGCACAACACACGGTTGTCCGTATCGGTACGGCGCGGTGTCTGACTAATGTGAATCGGACTAAAATTCTACGGAAAACTTTTTCTTTTTCTAGCCTCGCCTTTATCCGGAGTGCGTCGGACGGGATGAAAACCAAGTCTTGAACACGCCGTCAGCGACGATATAATATTAGCAGCGGTTACGGGCGGCGTAAATCGAACGGCCGGTGGTGCGCTGCAGTGAAAAACAAAATGGCGGAAATCCCCGGCGGCAGGTTCGTTTTGTAAATCTTTCGCTTATAATAATAAAATTATTATTACGAGGGGGGAAAATGTCCGCCCGATTTCGTCCGGCAAAACGTATATCGCGACAGTTTGGCGGCGACACGTTGGTATATAAGTCGCGTACCGACCTCGGTATAGGCGACGTACGTAACCCTGGTATAGGACGGCGTTACCGGACGCGCAGTATACGCGGTCGCGCCCCGGAGCCGTCGGCTGGCGACGCGTAGTCTTTCGGCAGTCTTTCGTCCGCGCCCTTGTCTTCTTCTCGTCGTGTTTTCCCGTCCGTCGTCGCGAGTAATATAAATATTTATAATATAAAATTACGCAATTCGTTTTTTTGCGTCGGGATGAGATGAAAACCGTGTCTTCGACGACGATACCGTTGGCGTTTACGGGCGGCGGCGTAAATCGAACGGCCGGCGGCGGTGCGCTGCGGTGAAAAAAAAAATGGCGGAAATCCCCGGCGGCGGGTTGTTCGCTGTGGTAAATTTTTTCGTCGCGGCGGCGCGGCGTACGAATCGGAAAATACGTCGCGTTTTACGCGCACGTCACTGTAACACAGGTATTTACTTTTTTTCTTATCATCATTATTATTATATTATTACGGAATATAACGCGTTTTTAACTAATATGTATATTGAGTGTGAAAAATAAAGCTCCGATTCACACTATAGTCAGACACCGTTCCGACAGCGTCCGTCCGGTAACTCCGCGCGAGAACCTGTTGATAAATGTGAATAAACAACAGACAATATCGGCCGTCTGCCGTCATTCCCTGCCGATCCATCGAACGTACAACACACGGTTGTCCGTATCGGAACGGCGCGGTGTCTGACTAATGTGAATCGGACTAAAATTCTACGGAAAACTTTTTCTTTTTCTAGCCTCGCCCTTATCCGGAGTGCGTCGGACGGGATGAAAACCAAGTCTCGAGCACGCCGTCAGCGACGATAATATTAGCAGCGGTTACGGGCAGCGCAAATCGAACGGCCGGTGGTGCGCTGCGGTGAAAAACAAAATGGCGGAAATACCCGGCGGCGGCAGGTTCGTTATGTAAAACTTTCGCTTATAATAATAAAATTATAAATTATTCATCATTGGTAAAAGATGTTGAATTACTCGCCCTCTTTTTCGCTCCGAATCGTTTTTCATAATCTATTATTATTTACTAATTAATTAATTAATTAATAATAATAAGTCATAAACTCATAACTATATTTTACCTCTATAATTTTATGAAAAGAATTTTTTTTTTTTCAATCATGTCTAAAATAAAACAATGCTTTCCGAGCACAAAATCCGTTTTATATCATCATACATAATTTAAAGATGAATATTTTATTTTGCAATTTTTGTTTATAAAAACATTTTTTTAATAAAGATATTTTTGTAGTTCATTAAAACCCTTTCTCTAGTTACAATATTCTGAATAAAATAGAACTACAAGAAAATAGAAAGAATGAGTTTCTTTTTTGATAATGTTTTTAGCTTCTTAATTAAAAAAATAAAAATAAGGTGGCATGGCCTATACGCAGTTTATGTCTATGAACGTTTGAATAATAATGAGTTTAAGGGCTTTTACTATGTTTTTTTTTGACGTTTAGACGCGTGCGACGGCGACTAGTAGTAACAACCAAGGTTCAAGTCGGAAAAATAACTAACAAATAACAAAAAAAAAAAAAAAACCCCATCGTTTTTATCGATGCGAAAGAAATCGAACAAAATATACGACATACATGTATTACAAGTACGTAAACGTTTATTAATATCTTCCAACAGTAGCAGTGTGACTTGGCGTTTATAAAATCCAATTGTTATTTTATAATTATCTAATATTTATTTATTCTAGTCTCGTTTGTCGCTGGCAAATATTATAGTGAGTAAATTAATTTGTCATAAAAAAAAAAAAAAAAATGGTCAACACTGACCATGTAGCGTCTCTTTTAAACGCCCTTCCCCTGCACATATTACAACGCTTTATACTTCAAACTCTAAGCCCTTTTTAATAAATAACAATTATTATAAATTAAATCGATTAACAGTACATTCGTTTCGTCGTGTCGAATTTCACTGCTGCTCGGTTCGAGACCGAGATTCTTCGCGGTATCCCGGCGGCGCGGCGGGCCATCAACACTCCGCCCCCGCCCGGGTGTCGTTGTGTCATGTCGTTGTGCCGTCTGAAATATTTCGGCATGATATTCGCCGACGACTCGGCGCGCGACAGCAGCGTGGACAGGCTGCTGTACTACGTGCTGCTGTTGGCGGCCAGCTCGTACAACCTGTGCCTGGTGCGGTCCATCGGACGCGAGTTCGACGACTGGTCCGACCTGCTGTCCTCGTCCATGTCGGCACTCACGTGTCGCACTGTGGCCGCGGCCACGATCGCGTCCACGCTCGTCTCGGCGTACAACGCGGTCCGGTGGCACGGGAACCGGAAGTACAGGAGGACGCTGGAGAGCTTCGACATCTACACGGCGTCGTCGGCGGCGGACGCGACCGCGTCCCGGCGCCGCGTCCTGTTCTCGTCGCTGGTGTCCGCGCTCGTCTGCGCCGCGATCGTGTTGCCCACGAACATCATCAAACTGTGGTCCATATACACCAGGTGGAGTAGAATTTTTCTCTCGGTCTATAATATTATAATATAATATTATATGTTATATAAAAGTCTTGGTCTTGTTGCGAGACCAATTTTGCTTATCGTTAATAATAATTATACCTGCAGGCATCCGAACCCGCGGCCGATGACGACGTTCTTTTTCCTGTACTATTTCCAAAACCTGAGCATGTGCTGCACGGAACTGCATTTCGCGATCCAGTGTTTCGTCGTGGGCTCGAGGTTCCGGTCGATCAACGATAAGTTCAAACGGGTCAACGTCGACTACGGCAACCACGACCGCACCACAGTGGTGCCGATTATCCGCCGCCGGAGACAAACCGCAGTGACTTCGACGCCGCGAGGAAATGCGCTCGTGTACGAACGGGATTTTTATCGACCCCGCGACAAGGAGGTGAACCATGACGGACGGGCGCGCCGTCATCACGCCGCCGCGCTGGCAAACACGGTGGAGCTGCTGAGGATCGAACACTGGCTGACGCGCGAAGCCATCGGCGACCTGAACGGTTTGTTCCGCGTTAAATTGGGTCTGTCGATGTTGTGCATAATCATGGCCATCACGTTTGACGTCTACACCATGGTGTTTCACGCGTACACGGGCGCCGTCGTCCCCGTCGACAGGAACGTGTTCAGTTCTAACGGGCTGTTCTTCGGATGGGTGCTACAGTATTCTTACAGGTTCTTCCTGATCGTATTTTCGGCGCACACGACGATCAAACAGGTGAGTGTCGTGTGTCCTCGTGCACAGTTACTTTTGAGTTGTGTTTTTATCATTTTTTGTTCAGATTTTGGGTAGCCATCTCTTTAGATATTAATAATAATAAAATAATTTAAAAAAGAAACCGCTTTAATCATATTATTTAGTAATATCTATGTCAAAAGCTAATCTAAAAATATTTTATTTTAAAGGCAGTTAAAACCAAGTCTTTGGTAACGGAAATGAACAATCAACAACTGGATACGAATACGAGAGAAGAAGTAATAATATATATTATTTCATTTCAGTAGGATTGTTTGGTTCGCAGTACACAATAATACTTACGATTAGTGTATGGTTTACAGTTACAAATTTTTTATAACCAACTGTCAAACGGTACGATCAAGTTAACTATTTGTGGTATTTTTACTTTGAACAATCGTCTCTTCACTTCGGTAAGTGGCAAACGTTTACGAGTAAGCTTGTAAGCTTTAAATGACAATTGACTCTGTGCCTTTCAATTTTAAAAAAATTGAAAATTCATAATGTCAGTATTAAACTATATTAAATTATTTCATTTGTTGAATTTGATTGAGTAATGTGTTGTTTTCTTTATTTTAAAGGTGTTGACAATTTTTGCAACTTATATTCTGGTGCTAGTTCAATTTCAAAAAGCTTCAAAAGTTTAATTTTTCGTCGTCTTCGTCAGTTGTAAAAAGAAAGATATATAAAATCTCCCACCTGCGTGCTTTTTACGAATAATTTTAGGTAGGTACCTACTATGGTTGTAATATTATTATATTGCCTATTTATGTATGATCATCATACATAATAATGATGATATTATTGTTGATGTAAAATACTATGTTTAGTGTACAAATAAAACTTTAGTTCTACGCCCCTTGTAAATAAAAAAAAACGGATTGCATATTATTAAATAGTTTCGAAACAGTTCAATCGTTTTAGGTCCGTTCGAATAGAAAAAAATATTTGAATTATTTACAATAATATCCATTTTTTTTAAAAATCATAATATTTTAATACGTTCAATATGTTTCTTTGTATTTTATTAAGAACTATTACAATTTTAACTTAATTAACTCATGTTATCGTTTAATTTGAATTTTCATTGGTTAGTTTTTTATTTTCATTTTTAACGAATCGAGCAATTATTATACGATTTGAGTTCGACAGATAAATTGCGTTTTTCGAAATTTCCAACTATCCAGAATATATTTTCAAATACAAATATTTACATTTATTTGGGAAATTTTTTTCGAAAAATAGTTTAGAAAATTTTTATTAGAGCTTCGCGTGTAAAGTTTCACAATATCGAATTCGCGACTATCGAGTGCTATTGGCGAAGTACAGGTATGTACTACCTAAATTGCACATTATATCTATTATAATATGATGAACTTATCCATAGGAATGAATGCGAGTATTGAGAGCAGCAAATGGAAAATCGTAAAGTCACAAGAAATGTACCTTCTCACAAAAAGTTTGTCGAGAGTATGTCGCCTAGTCAATATCAGCAAAGAATGATGTGCCACGACGAATACGACGTCATGAGGTTTAACCACCTTCAGGTAAAGACGATAATGAATATTTATTTATTTACGAAATAACTACCGCGGTTAGAAATTATTTCGAATTGTTGGTCTAATATTTTACAAAAATAATTATTTTCTAAATGTTAGTGTAACTAGGTAGTCAATTTTTTGTTGACTTATAAAACGAGTGTTATAGTATGATACACATATGAGTATGATATACTCATATTTTACTAGGTATACTGTGTTCGTACGGCTGTTATACTAGGTCTCATTATCTCACCAATTTACTGCAGTCTGCTATCGATATTGACGCGAGTAGTCGAGTAATACGAATCATTATTTTTTTTTTTCGACGATTAAAGGGGAAACACTTATATAACTAAATTACTAGTAGGAAACCGCACGCATTCGTCGTTTGAATTATAAATGTTGAGTAAATTGAATGAAGGCTTCGTTAAAAACGCAACGTTTCGGCCGACGAACGGAAAATGTTTGCATAAACTACGGTCGTAATAAGATCCCGTTCATCTCGCAAGTGAGCAACAGTCGAATTATTAATACTTATTTAAATTATCTTATATATAAGATTTAATTATCTGTATTCTTGTTCCGTTTTATTTTTGCATTTTCGCGTTAAATATAATATTCTAACAGCGTGGATCCGATATGAAATCGACATAAAAATTCAATTCAGTACGTGCTCTATACAATCGATATTAATTAATTCGTACGATTTTTTTTTCACAAAGTTTATTACGAATAACATCATAATATTATTGTATTAGTTATATAAGTCGTTAGTGTATGATAATTGATTAATTTAACTGTAATATTATAAGAATTAATTTTATCGTAAAACGGACTGTATAATGTCCTTTGGACTCTTTGAAGCTCGCGCGCACATTCGCTATTTTTAACGTGTACCTACATTTATTGTACTTAATAAACTAATGAACGTGTTTTATGTATATGATGTCATGTGTCATATTCAGGTGCATGCACGTACGAGTGTCGTGGGAACTGTGTGCGGCGGACGATGCGCTATCTGAAACACTTCGGCATGATATTCTACGACACGACCGGCGACAACGGGCCGGGTCAAAACCTGTACAACGTTCTGACGCTCGTCCTCAGCGTGGGCAGCATGATTATGGTGTCGTCGGTGTTGCACGAG
The DNA here is from genome assembly GCA_948098885.1 of Drepanosiphum platanoidis. Classification (NCBI taxonomy): domain Eukaryota; kingdom Metazoa; phylum Arthropoda; class Insecta; order Hemiptera; family Aphididae; genus Drepanosiphum; species Drepanosiphum platanoidis. The sequence goes on from OX402541.1 coordinate 8,088,235, forward strand.
TTCGACGACCATTCCCAGCAGACGTTCTCGCTGATCAGCGCGGTCGCGTGCAGCTCCGTGTCCTTCGCCACCATCGGATCGACCGCGATCGCGCTGTACAACATGCGGCGCGGGCACCGCAAGTTCAAGAATACGCTCGAAGGGTTCGAGATCTACACGCCCGCGAGCGCCGCGAGCCGGCATCGCATCGGCCGCCTGTTGTTCTTCGTGATCGCCGTCTACGTGACCGCCATCCTGCCCGTGAACGTCGTCAAACTGTGTAACATATTCAACAATCACGCCCGACCCGTCCTGATGACGTCGTATTTCCTGCTGCACTACGCCGAGAACTTTTACCTGTGCTGCACCGAAATGCACTTCGTGGCCCAGTGCCTGGTGGTGTGCTCCAAGTTTCGCGGCGTCAACGACGATCTGAGAAGACTGAGCGTCGGCCGCGACGGCGACTCGAACGCCTACAAGTATTTCGGGCTCGTCGGGTACGAAACGCGCCGAGCCGCCGCCGCCGCCGCCGCTGCCGCCGCCGTTTCGAAGAGCGACAAGGACAATAAGGACGACGCGTTTTCGCGCGCGGTCGCGTACGAGAGAGACTTCTACCGGCCCAAGGACAAAGGATACGCGCTGGCCAACACCGTGGAACTGTTGAGGATCAACCATTGGCTGGCCCGCGAGGCCGTCAAGGACCTGAACGACATGTTCGGCGTCCGGATCGGCTTGTCCATGTTTTATTTGATCGTCGTCACGTTGTTCGACGTGTACGCCGAAGTGTTTCACGCGTACAAGCAGAGCAACATCGACGTGATATTTAGAACGAGCTGGATGTTCATCGTGTGGATGGTGCAGTATTCTTTCAGGTTCATCATGGTCATCATCACGGCGAACGTCGCGACGAAACAGGTAATTGCTCCATCCGAATAACTTTACAATTTTACAAAGTATTTATTTTTAGGTCATTAAAACCCTAACAATAGTTTATTCTATAATTATGTTGTTCGCAATCTGTTGTTGACCACTTCCGACCGATTTTACTCATTCGATAAGCGCTTTGATATAACTTCGATGAACATGGGGAGATGTTCGCCTATTTTTAGTATTTGATTGCGATTCTAATGTTTTTACAGGCCATCGAAACTAAAAAGTTAGTATCAGAAATGAACAGTCGATACTTAGATATAAGTACAAGAGAAGAGGTGAGATTACTATACGAATGCTTGTTCGTTTTTTAAACATTTTAATGCACATGTTTGGATATTATAATATTATTGTGATTTACAGCTTCAAATATTCCACAACCAGTTGTGCATCGATTCGGTCCAGTTTACGCTTTTTAATATTTTCTCCATAAACAACAGTCTCTTTTGTTCGGTAAGTAATTATAATTGAAAAAAAAAAAAATTATTTACACTTTATGGTTAATTGTTTAACTTTAAGTCTATGAATACGTATAAGTATTTTCTTACTTACCGTTTTTTTTTTTTAAATTAAATCAGTACAAAAACATAATCAAAAACTAAATATAATTGAATAAAAGTCCAATATACATAATACATGTCCAATACTTTGTCGAATATATTAATTTACTGAATATAGTATGCTAGAAAAAATAATTATTGAAGATGCAATTTTTTTTTAAAACGAAGTATTAAAATAAAACTACAAGTTTTTTTAAAAAAACACCTAAATAATTATTGAAATGTAATAGGTATTTAATTGATTTTCCTATACGCGATTATTGTAATACGCTTATTCAACGGCCGAAACGGTTTTTAAAAATTTTCACAATAATTGGTTTCGACTAAATCTTCTATTATGACGGCGTACTCTTGTAATTACTATGTCGATCGATTAATATTTGTTTTCGTTTTGTTTCAAAGGTGGTGAATATTCTCGCAACGTATACAGTGATGCTTGTACAGTCTTATGCCAAGAAAAAATACTAACGCGGATTGGTTTCATCGAACAGAAAAAAAAAAAAATCTACATTAAGGTATCTACATTAAGGGTGTTTAAAATATACAATACGTGGTTGCGTTTACTGATTGTTAATATTGCGTAAGGGATAGCTTTGTTTTAATTTGTACCGGCTGGGGGAATTCGCTTCTAAATACCCAAACAGTATTGACGATATCCGGTTTGAAAAAGTCGCGTCCCATAGTTTTCGCGGGGGTAAATCGCCTACAACCGCGGTCATGTGTAACGGCTCTATTTATATTATTGTTTTTAACCCGCCCCCATCGTTTTCGCAGTCCATTTTGTTACTTAGAAAAAATAAGTCACGCGATTTATTCCTGTACATATAGTAGTGTATAGCCACGTCACAAGAATAATGTCGATAACTAAATAACGTTTTGGTGTGATTGAACATTTGATTGTATAGCTTTAACGACGTTTTTGTGTTTCGTTATTGTAATATAATTTTTAACTATATTATCTCGAGCGTTTTTAGTATACTTATAGAGATTATCGGCGCGTCGAGTTTGATTCTTTTCCACCAATTACTATTCGGACCTGAATAAAAAAAAATCGATTTCGACATCGGTGTACTTGAGTCGTGGATTGAACCAGAATCGTTCGAGATCTTGCTGTGGACGTTTGATTTTAAAAAGCTGGTGATCGTGTAATTTTGTACTTTTAACGTGGGTGAACATGTTGAAAAATTTGTTGGTATTTTCACGACGAAGAGACTTTCAAACGCCGCCGTCGGAGATTTCGCGCGTCGTCCAGAGGTAAGTGAGAATAATAATAATTATAATGTTCTTTTCCCTGTCTGTGTTTTTCATTCGGTATTTTGTCGAATTATTATTTTGTGTCGGACGAGGCATCACTTGTCATAAATTAAACTCGTTTCGGAAAAAAAATTACGCCACGACGACGACGACGACGACGGCTGTTCATTATTTTCGACGTGTCCCAAGTCCGGGCGCGTGTAATTCAAACTTTTCGAGTGGTCAGCGTTGGATATACATATTTAATGACGACAATTAAGGTTTCGAGTTTTTCTCGTTTTATTCGTTACGACGACGTCATTATAGATTCACAACTCTTAGTGTTGCGAATTACGAGTGTTTAACACAAAACCGTCGGTCGTCCGTAGAGAGGTTCCCGTGTAATTCAATAGTTTTCTTAGAAAAAACGGTTTATAATAATAATATGTAACGAGTTTTACTTTTGTCGATATTTCAAAATCGGGGTTTAAATTTACATTCGAAGTAATAATTATTGGAAAGTAATATATCGCGGCTCGAAGTTTTCCCAAAACAGTTATCGTCACGGACCGGGCAATTTAACTATTATTTTTTTTTCAACTCGTCGAGTTTATACGGAAAAACACGTGAGTCGAGTTTACGTGACGTGAACGGTTGTTTCTTTACATTTTTTTCCCCTTTTTTTTTGTCGTCATTTGTCATTTCGTTTCGTTTACAGGGTGCCCGAGGCGACGGAACCATGCGTTTGCTGAGATATTTCGGCATGATCTTCTTCGACTCGACCAACGACAACAACGCGGACCAGAAACTGTACACGTTCGCGCTGCTGTGCGCCGGCGTGAGCTCGATGGTGATGATTCCCTCGGTGGCGCACGAGTTCGACGACTGGTCCGAAATGCTGTCGATATCCTTCTCCGCGCTCACCAACGCCGTGGCCGCCTCGTCCGCCATCGTGTCCAGCCTGCTGGTGCTGTACAACATGGGCCACAAGTACCAAAAGTACAAGACCACGTTGGAGAGCTTCGAGATCTACATACCCGGCGACCGCGCGTCCTACGTGCGTATCCGGCGTTTCTCCTATTTCTCCGTGCTCGTGTGCTGCGTCGTCATCCTGCCCGTGAACGCCGCGAAACTGTGGACCGTTTCCCAACAGCACGCCCGCCCGCTGCTGATGACGTCGTTCCTGTTCTTCTACTACGTGCAAAACTTCAGCTCCTGCTGCAGCGAACTGCACTTCGCGTTCCAGTGTTACACGGTGCACTCCAAGTTCCGGCGCATCAACGACGAGCTGCGAAAGCTCACCGTCGAGTGCAGGCCGTCCAGGATATACTCGTGGACCGAGTCGATCTGCAGCGGCGCCGGGGGCAAGGACAAGAAGGGGGGCCCGTGCCGCCACGGCGTCTCGGCCAAGGACGACGGCGGCGGCGACTCGTCCCGCGTGATCGTGTACGAGCGAGACTTCTACCGCCCGAAGAACCTGGGCTACCCGATGGCCAACGCGGTCGAGCTGCTGCGCATCAAGCACTGGCTGACCCGCGAGGCCGTCAACGACCTGAACAGCCTGTTCGGCGTCCAGATCGGCCTGTCCATATTCAACCTGATAGTCGTCACGTCGTTCGACGTGTACTCCGAGGTGTTTCACGCGTACGCCGACGGTTACGCCGACCAAATAACGTTCCGGTCCAAGGCGATGTTCGCCATCTGGATGGTACAGCATTCGTTCAGGTTTTGCATAATCGTCATTACGGCGCACATCACGACCAAACAGGTATTTTATTTTTTATTCTTTTTCCCGTTCGTCACGCGGAAAAAAACTCGCTAGTTTTACGAAAATAAAAACACGGTCATCGTATAAACATCGGTAATTCGACGATAAACCGCGGCGGCGCCATAAACGGCCCGTGAAAGTGTCATGCGTTACATCGAATAGTTTAATATTATATTTTCATATTTTTACAGGTCGATTTCGTCTTGTTTCGTTTCAGCACGTTAGTTTAAATTAATTTCCATTAATAATTATATTATGTTCTACGCGGAAAGTATTGTCCGTTTGCTCTTGTTCCAGAGTACGGTTCGGATTACATTACGAGTAGATTTAATTAGATTTAGTCGGCTGATTTAGATCGATTTTTATTCAATCAATTATAATCGACTTATTTCGCTTTGAGTATTTACGCGAGATCGTTCGGGACGTTTAAATTACATTCAGTACTTGGAATATTGGTACTGATTTATATAATTATATCGAGTATAATATAAATTATTATACTCGATATTATATGGTATAGTGAAATGTTTTTGTTTTTACAGGCAGTCGAAACTAAAAGGATAGTGACAGAAATGAACAACAGACACTTGGACGTAAACACCAAAGAAGAGGTAAGACGATTGATGAAACTTTATGTAATAATAATGTACAATATATTATGTAATATGTTTTTTGTCGTATTTGTTTTACACGTGATTTACAGCTACAGCTGTTTTACAGTCAATTGTCCACCTGTTCGATTCAATTTACAGTTTGCGATATTTTCACATTAAACAATAACCTCTTCACTTCGGTAAGCATTCGTTCGTCATTTTTTTTTTTTTTTTTTGTTAATCAAACTACCAGCTATAAATCAGGTAAATTAGGTGTGTAAATTCGTTTTTAACCGGTCGTCGATGTCGTTTTGTTTTGTTTTAAAGGCGGTCGCTGCTCTCGCCACATACTCGATGATGCTGGTACAATGTCATTCGAAAAAAAAACCCTAATCTGCGTCCACTACATTTCACCCAATCGGATAATAACGATATAGTAATATAATAATAATAATAAAAAAAACAAAAAAGGATTATCAATAGGTATTTTAAACATTATAATATTGTATCGTTTGTTGACATGGTTGTAATATTACTTTATAGTTACATTATAGCGTAGTTAATTTTAATATTGTAGTTTGCGATAGTTAAAAGACAAAGTTATAAATTAGGTTTTTAGTCATAACACTATAGTGGATTTAAATTGTAAATGATATATTATGTCTTTATAGAAGCTGCTCTAAAACAACGATTGTTAAGCATAATATATAGGTAACTCTATCGTAAAATTAAAACAATTTTATTTTGCATTTTAACATTTCGACTTATTTTTTTCTCTAATCGAGTCCTTTTCATTTCATTGCACACGCTCGTCATAACATTGTATTTTTCTCAAAAATATCAAACAAAATACATATAATTTTAATAATTAATTTGTTTCTTGATTTACAGAAATATCAAGATGTCCTTTTAAATTTGTATTTGATTTGTTGGCCGCAGTAGCGCAGAGAACGTCATCTCCCTCGGTTTACGTCGAAAGTCAAAACGTTTCTAAACTCTACTCGCATTTTAGATCCGGCGCGGCGTCCGAAGAAAATGCACGACGAGGCGTAAAACAATCTCTCGTTCTCGTCCACATTACGCGTCCGAAGAAACGAGAGAAAATCACTCAAATCGATATCGAACGTTATAATATTTGTTTCACAGGTATTTATTTGTGTATTTTTATGTGATTTTGTCAAATATTTGTTGAACGCGTACTCGATTGTATTTTCAGGAAAGTTTTTCATAAATTCTTTGAGCCTCGACATTCGAGTTCCGACGCCGATAGTTTAAATTTCTCTTTCTAAAATATTATACTCGTACATTTTAAAAAAAAAATTTTCCATCGAGCCAAACGCGCGTTTGATCTTTTTACGCACTTATTCTAAGTAGTCCAAGTAGTTTGTAACAATATAGTAAAAAACGTAATCGCATTCGGCGTCGTGAAAATAATTGAAAATAAATGTTTTGTGTGCTTTGTTTACGAACTCGCCGTTTAGACCTTTTCGCGTGTGAAAACGTAAATGTTTACGATATTGTTATCGTTTAATTTACACGTATAGGTGGCGCGTAAATTAAATACATTTTCACGTGATTTCGGAGAATCATTATTTTCCACTCTTGAACGTAGGTAATGTTAATAATGATAATTGATCGCTCTGCGGCCTATTATTACACTCTCCAAGTCGACGCGTCGTTCATTTGCCGTACACGTACGCTTTTGTTTTTTTTTTTTTTATCGTACCGCGACAAAAAGTCGTTGTTAGGTGAATATTAAATTATTTTCAATGTCGCGTTTCGATGACCGTCGTCGCCACCATCTTATTACCGCCGTTTTCGTTGTTCTATTTAATACGCATTTAACACTATTACGTCGTGCCGGGTACGTATAGGTATGTAATAATTGTAATAATTGTTTATATACATAATATACGTATTTATGTATATCGGAGACGGGTAACGGGCGAGGCGCTTACGGTTTTCATCTTTCTACTTTTTGAAATTCGATTCTCCGAGGTCCTCTCTCGGAAGGAAAAAGAAATAATTTATAAAATAAAAAAAAACGTTCGAGTACACTTCGAGTTCGTACTACGTTATTATTAGATAAATATTTCCGTCTACTTTATTGTTTGCTCTCGTGCGTTTACATTGGTCACGTTTTATGTAAAAATAATAACAATAGATATTATAGTAATAGACGACATAATAATTTATAAGTCTGTGCGAATAGTAATAACAATTAAATACGATGTTTGTTATGGAAATAAATAATAATAATTGTATACAATTTGTGCCCGTGAGCTTTGTAGTTCTAGAAATCGACTCTTTGGGGTTGTCCGTCTTCGGTATACGATTATTATCGAATATTATGATTTTCATACCATAAAATAGAGTTTAATTTACCATATTATATAGTTTTAAACTGAAATTGTTTTCGCTTAGCTAAGGGTCGCTATAGTGTACGTTTTTACTACGTTATTGTACTGAATTCGTTTTTTCTAAAGTATTTTACTTATTCCCAAAGCGTTCTCGTTCTCCAAGCACACTGGTTATTAGTGTTCGTTCAACCTTGGAAAATCAACTGATCAACTGTAAAGGGTACGAATTTCTCCGAAGACACTTTCGCGTATAAACTGCCCGTCACTAACCATTTTTCTTAAACGACCGACCGACCGCCGCCGATGTAAATTTAAAACTTTTTATTTCACACCGTCTGGTACTTTGGTCTTTGTAATGTAAAACACGTAAAACAAAGGACTCGACGGTATGAAAATGAAATATAATAATTTATATTAAATATTCTCGTTTCGCGCGCCACCGCCCGCCCGATCGTTATCGATCGATAATCATTTATTATTATTTGCCACGATGATGTTATACCGTGTAATAATTTTATTCTGTACCCGCGCGTGTAACAACTTTCCGTTTAGACGCGATATCGAGGAGAGACAAGAGCACAACGGCGTGTGAAAATGTACTATCTACAGTATTTCGGTGTGATATTCTTCGACTCGGCCCGCGACGACGACGGCATCAATCAGCGACTGTACTCGTTCGCGTTGTTCGGCAGCGGCGCGTGTAGCCTGCTCATGTTGCCGTACGTCGTGCGCGAGTTCGACGACTGGTCCGAGGCGCTATCCTCGTCCTTGTCCGCGCTCACGTGCTGCGTGACCACCGTCGCCACGATCGTGTCCAGGCTCGTCGTGCTCTACAACGTCCGGCACAGGTACCGCAAGTACAGGACGACGCTGGAGAGTTTCGAGATCTACGTGCCCGCGGACGCCGTCGCGCTGGCTCGCATCAGGTATAGGAATAGGATAGATATTTATCCGCTTTTTATTTTTTCTTCTCCTCCCATTCGCAATCATATTATTGTTGTTTTCCGATTTCCTGCACAGGCGCATGTCGATCGCGTTCGCGTGCACGTACGTCGCGACCGTGCTGCCGGCCAACGGCTCGAAGCTGTGGAACATATTCAACCATCACCCCAACCCCGTGCTGATGACCGCGTTCTTCGGCCTGTACTATTTCCAAAACGCGAGCTTGTGCTGCACCGAGTTTCACTTTGCCGTCCAGTGCATCGTCGTGCACTCCAAGTTTCGCGACATCAACGACAAGCTGAAAAAGCTCAACGACGAGTGCGCCGGAAAAACGCCCGCGATGCAATTGTCGTCGTCGTCGTCGCCGTCGCCGTCGCCGAAACGAGTGACCGTTTACGAACGAGACTTTTACCGACCCAAGGACAAAGGATATCCGATGGCCAACACGGTGGAGCTGCTGCGGATCGAACACTGGCTGACCCGCGAGGCCGTCAACGACCTGAACGCCGTGTTCGGCGTCCAGATGGGACTGTCGCTGATATGCATCATCGTCGCGTCGCTGTTCGCCGTGTACATCGAACTGTTTCTCGTGTTCACCAGCACCGCGATCGCCAACTCGGTGTTTCGCTCCGAGTTTCTGTTCGTCAGCTGGATAATACAATATACGTACAGATTTTTCCTGATCGCCGTCGTGGCGCACGTCACGACGAAACAAGTGAGTAGTCATTTTTAATGCTGTTTTAAATCGATCGTGCCCCCGGGGGCACGATTCATACAATCCCGAGGATTTCGAATAAACGAAATCAGCGTCAATAATAAACAATAAAATGTTATTAGTACCTACGTCGGGGGTTATACTCTAAAAAAAAAAAATTGTGTTTTTTAAAAATACTTCGTTTTTTTTTTCCCAGGCCGTCAAAACTAAAAAGTTAGTAGCGCAAATGAACAATCGGTACTTGGATTTCAGTACCAAAGAAGAGGTGAGATTTTATCGCGACATCGTCGTTATTAATATTGTCTCGTTTATGATGAATCTATTGTTCGCAGTTGCAAATGTTCTACAACCAACTGTCCATCACTTCGATCGAATTTAACGCTTGTGGTATTTTCAAGTTGAACAACAAACTCATCACTTCGGTAAGCGACTAATCGATGTAATAGGTATTAATAAATCTAACGATTTAACCATCATAATAATTATTATCGTTTCGATTCAAACTGATTTATATAATTGTTTTTTTTTTTTTTTTTTTATGTTTTTTCGAAGGTCGCCGCCGTCATAGCCACGTATATAATAATACTCGAACAATTCCATACGAATAAATAAGGTCTACGCGATCGGGATGTAAAAAACAACAATTACAGGTCTTAAAATTATGTTTATTTTTTACTCTCGTAACAATGAATTATATATAATATATATTATGTAAAAAAATATTGTTATTATCGTAAGATCGATAGACGGAAAAAACCGGTACGTTTTTACCTCTTAGGGCCTAGATCGAGTGTTTTTTTTTTTTCTAAACAAAATAGCAGTATTTTAAAATTAAAAAAAATTATTTGTGATCGTTTCTCGATTGTTTAGACTACCGTAAAATAAATATTATATTGATAATAATCGTCGACGTATTGATTTCTTAACGTCGCGTACTCTTTATAGAAAAAAAAAAAATAAAAACGTTTACAATCATAAATTGATCGCGCCCGCGGCGCGATGCTTTAGAAGTATGTCGTCGTTTCGTCGTCGTTTCGTCGGGTCTGCTTTTTATTTTTAACGGGCCTGTCCACCGTGAATATGTGCACCGAACTCCCGCACACGTTCGCCAAACCGTCCGCGAACGGCGTGGGCTCGGGATTTTTTTTCAACGAATTCGTCGCCTGCAGTTTTTTCATTTTCGGAGTACAGACGTTCCGTAATCTCGCGTCGTCCTGCTGTTAAATCGCTATCGTTAATATGGTGTCTTACGGGGCCCATGTCCTCCGAGTTTATCCGAAAATTTCTAAATTTCTAAATTTCTATCTACACTATTGTCGTTGAAACGTGGACGACGGCGTTTTTGCCGTCGACGACGTTTCAAATTTGTTTATTTTATTATTTTAACGAGAAATGATGTAAACCGTCGCGCGTCGTAAACGATCTACTTCAAAATTATTGTTGATTTATTTATTATTTTTCAGGCCGTCCACAGTAAACAAGCGTGTCGTTTCCGAATTCAATCCATAATCCATCATCCCGTCCAACAACATTTTTCCACCTAGGAATATTTTTCCAACGAAACCATCCTGTCGATGAAATGACACGTGAATGATTTAAGGTAACGACTATTTTTACGATTTGTAAATCGATCATTTTTCAACGTCGTCGTCGGTATTTTCTAATCGCGCTGTTGATAATACGTAAAAACATTGGAAAAACTAGGTGAATCATCGTTTACGACCGTGAAAAACCGCGCGGATTCTCTTTTCGATTTATACTCGGCGCGTCTATAATAACTGTCCCATAAATAACTACTACCTGTTCGGCGTCCATAAACTGCTTTAGGATTTTCTTCAACTCCATGTTTTCCGTTTCTAATTTCTCGACTTCTTTCGACTTTTTGAACCGTACTGTGCAAACGAACGAAAACAATTTCACTGACAATTTTTTTTTAATTTTTTTTCGTCCTAGTTCACAGAAAAAAAAACCAGACCGACACTTACGGTGTAACGTTTGGTAATATTTCTTGATGGCCTTGTCGAATACGTCCCACAGTTTCAGACGGTCCCCGGGAAAAGCGTACAGGAATTGTCTCCAATAATCGCCGATGTCCTCTATGCTCAACGTGTTGGTCAAGTAGAATTCGGAATCGTCCTTCCGCCGTCGGTCCGACGTCTTCGACTTGACGGTGTCGATGGTGTTTTTCACTACGCGCAGATAGTCCGTGTCCTTGATTTCCAACGGATGGTCCGGGTTGTCGCACAGGACACTTTGGACGGCGAAATCTTCTAGACGACAAGTAAAAAAAAACAAAAAAAAACATTCGAATAATATTGATTTGACGGATTTCAAACTGCCGTTTTATCCAGTATTATGACTATAGGGGCCGGAATTATATTCTTTTAAAATAGCCAAAATAAGATGCTAATATTCTCTAAAAAAGTTGAAAATATTCTTTAAAAATCATAATAAAATATGCGAAAATATGCTTTTTTTAATTTAATATATTCTCTTGAAATAAAAATATTCATTTATATGCAAAATAATATGCAAAAAATAACCAAAATAATACACTTCATGTTAAAAAAATTGATTAAATTATATTAATAACAATAAGGTATTTGTAATTACGAAAATTTTTGAAAACAGTTAACAACTATATAACACTTATCTACTACAGACTATTACAGTACATTACTAATGTAGGGCATAATGATCATATATATTATATACGATTATTATATTTTAAGCCACTGCAACAAAAAATATCGAATGTCAATAGAAATTAATTGATATATTCTCAAATATGCTAAAAAAACTTTTGCCATTAATTAACCGGTTTCATGATTTGTAAAGATTTCGAACCCCCTCAAATAGCCTCAAAAAAAATATGCAAAAGAATATAATTCCGGCCCCTAATTACGACTATTAGAGATAGGATTTCGTCGACTTTTGTAATTTTACTCTCTCTCTCTCTCTCTCGTGTTTTATTATTGAACGATATTTTATAAAATCGTTCGTTTTTTCCCCCTTTTATTTTCATATTTAAAACGATTCTTTGTAATTGAATTTTTTTTTTCGATTCTAACATTTATCAGACAGTTTTCGGAATTTTTTTTTAAGTAATTTATCGCTACTTTTCAGATATCCTATCTCTAATCGTTTGTTTTTGCAGTAATATATAAAAATCGTCTAGCGTTTTCGATACTTTCTCCGTCGATCACGGTTTGATTGTATTTCAACGTCGTCGCCGCAGCGTCTGAGAAATCGATTCGCTCTTCGGATTCCATGCGAAAAAGTTCCAGGTCCGCTTGTGAGACTGCAAGTAACTCGACCGGTTAGAATATTATATAGATCGGATTTCATATATAACGATTTACTCACTCGAGTGTTGGGGAGACCTCATCGCCAGATTCGAATCGTTTTCACTGTAAAGCTGTTCAAAGTCCGTCAACGACAGGGAAACTGAAACAGAAATGATTAAGTTTAGCGAAAGGAAGTATTTTTTTTCGAAATTCGTTATAGCCCCCCCCCCCCCGCCCGTACACGTCATGGTCGAATTATCCGAGTCGGTGTTGGCGCGTTCGAACGATCGATAATGGTTCGCGGCGGTGACATCGCCGCCGCCGTCGCGAATGTCGAGGAGTCGCGTCGTTGGTTTCTGTTTGAAAGTGAGCGGATAGTTTTTCGATCTGAAATCACAAACGATACAAATCCGTGTGTCGCGTGATTATCATTGTCTCTGCCGCGGCCGGTCTTTCGTCCTACTTTTCAAACGTATCGGTCGCGCACAAAACCTTCTCGACCAATCGCCCGTGGTTTTCCGTGAACGTCAGTACGTTGTTGTCGATGGATTTCTTCTCGGACTCGGGTTTCCATTCGCTGCGCGACGACGGTGTCGAAAACAAATAAATACAAATAATATCTTAGGGTTGTTCGACGGCGGCGCGGCGGCCGGTTTAAAAGACATTTTTACTCGTTCGAGAATCAGAATTAATAATTGCATTGTTTATTTTCCACGCGCTCGACAAACCGTTATAAGTAGGGCTAGGAGGTCGATGAATTTCGCATTTTTTTTTGTTAATCGATGTAGGCATTGATTTAGCGAGCTAGAAACCTGATTCAGACGGTCTAATGTGAAATTATCTATAATTTTTATTTTGCATTTTTTTAGATTTATTTCTCATCGATATCATTTTATTACGTTCTTACGTTTAAAATCATTTTTCTTAAAATTTAAGTCACTTTTTCTAAAACATAGTGACGTTTTTCTTATACGTTTTTCATTAAACGTGAAAACATTATAAAAATAAAAGATTTAATCTTATTTTAACTTTTAAACGTAGGTTATTGTTGTCGGTGTTACGAAAATAACTAGAGGCACACTAAATAAATTTTTATTTGAATTTATAAAACCCCTGACCGTTTGAAATATGATATATTTATATTTTATAGACATATATTATTGTAAACGATAAAAAAATGTTTTAGTCACTTTTTTGTTACTAAAATTATTTTATTTGATTATTTGACAATATTGTCGGGTGAATTTTTGCATTAATTTTCCATCATTTATTAACCATACTTTTTAAAGTGATTTTTTCAAGGTTTTTTACAACTTCCGAGCCCCACTCATAAGCAATAATAAAAAACGACTGCTGGTGACGACGATTAATCGGTCGTTAGCGAACCAAACTATTGTTCTCCTCGCGTTCGAAATCAATGCACACACACACCTGTCGACTTTTTCCGACTGGTTCGCGTCGCGCTTACGCCACAGGATCGGGCCGCGGCACACGGCGCACGTGACCGTCGACCGGGCGTACGACAGCAAGCATTTCCACGCGTCCACCGTGTTCAGGCCGCACGCCGCCATCGCGTTGTACAGCAGCGTGAGGTTTTCCTTCGGGTGCGATTTGATCACGTCTATCAGCTGACCGTCGACGACGAACGACGCGTTTCTCGCCGTCTTGTCGAATATCAACCGCAACACGGCCCGTTCCCTGGTCTCAGCGTACGCGTTTTCGTCGCCGCCGCCGCCGCCGCCGCCGTCGTCGCCGCACTCTGCTCGCCGCGGGCCTGTAATTTTCATTTTATTATTATTATTTTATTTTTATATTTTGACCAGTGCCGCAATTATGAATTCCGAGGCCGGTGTGCAAGGATTTATTTAGAGGCCCCAAATTAATAATATATTATGTAAATTTATAAAAATTTGAGCTTCTATAAATACTTCCTTTATAAATTAGTATAACGAATAATCAAAAAAATAATGAACAACTTAATTCAGTGATCCAAGTCTAGTATCCATAACAGAGAGGGGCCCCTGCGATAATGACTATTATTCTACAAATTATGTCATACTTTATAATAATATCATTTTCGTAATTTTATTCCTATAATAATTTCTACGGTTTTCTATAAAACCGAATTATTTACAGATCTAATGAAGCTTGCATGATATTAATTATCATCTGCTTATTCTAATAATAAATTCATTGAAAACAATTACAAAAAAATCAAAAAACTTTCTAGGTACGAGCCGCGAGATGGTAAAGAATACAAAGATAGGCTAAATTCATTTTGAAACGGACAATCTTCAATTTTTAGCTTATGGTTTGGGAGGCCCGTGTGCATCGCACACCTTGCACACCCAGTTGTTGCGGCACTGTGCACCACCCCCGATACTCAAATCCTGAGGACGATTTCACTTTGTCGTTAT